>CM076570.1:232540294-233067501 GCA_034641835.2 Pinus albicaulis | reverse complement strand
TTGTTTATAGTCGAAGTGCTGCGGGGTGGTTTATTATATTAATATTTCACGGTCATTGGAACGCCCACAATTCATAACAAATATTGGAGATTTACTGTCCTATTTTAAAGTTTCATTTTTTTTTTTTTAAATTGAACCCGTCGTCGGTATACCGATGCTTTGTAAGCGTCGGTCTTCCGACGTCTTGAACGATTTCCGTCGGTCTTCCTAGGGTCGGTATTGCAACGATTTTGGAATGCGTTGGTATTGCGACGCTTCTGGGACACGTCGGTCTTGTGACAGCATAAAAACGTCGGAAGAGCGACAGTCTAAAAACTTCGGACCACATTTCGTCGGAATTGCGACAGTTTACAAACATCGGAAGAGCAATGCTCAAAACGTCGGACCAAATTTTGTCAGAATTGTGACAGTTTACAAATGTCGGAAGAGCGACGTTCAAAACGTCGGACCAGATTTCGTCAGAATTGCGACAGTTTACAAACGTCGGAAACGTGACGGTTTGGGAAACGTCGGAAGAGCGACACTTGTTTGGAAGCGACGGAAAAAGTGTCGGTAGTGCGACACTTTGTCAGTGCGTCGGAATTGCGACGTAATGACAA
The DNA here is from genome assembly GCA_034641835.2 of Pinus albicaulis. Taxonomy (NCBI): domain Eukaryota; kingdom Viridiplantae; phylum Streptophyta; class Pinopsida; order Pinales; family Pinaceae; genus Pinus; species Pinus albicaulis. Next base: position 233,066,902 of record CM076570.1, on the reverse strand, counting down.
AACACGTTTTGCCCGTCCTCGAGCTGTCACTCTTGCGACAACTATGTGTCGGAATAGCGACGAAGTGGCCGTCGAAAATTGGGCCAAATTTTCTAGTGAATGAAATTCATGCTTGGAAATGAGATGAGGTAATGTTAGTGCTAGTCTATACATCCTGCCACTAGTGATCAAATGGGCTCTTACCATGTTTTGTTAGGGTCTCATAGTAAATTTTTTGTCATTTCATTAGGTTTTCAAAGAAAAATTTGGTCACTAGCTATTAGGTCTTAGACTATTTTACACTCCTTACAAATTTTCACATGCTAGTCCATGTCATCACTCAATTGAGTGTGTTGTAACTCCTAGAGACAACCTAGAGTTGCCATAGACCAGTGCCTAGGACATCTTATACAGCAGAGAGACATGATTATGTGGTGAGAAGGATCTCATCAAACCAAGCTCTCAGACTATTTCTTGTCAAATGAGAAAACTAAAATTTCAGTGGTATCCAATATTTCAGAAGCTTAAAGCTGAAGAGACAATCCTGAATAAGCAAGATATTAAGTCCCAACATAAATGCACAAGACAATTTCAAGACAGTCCGTTTGTAGCAAGGGTTGGATTCTCGAATAGTTCACAGAGAAAGATGGCATAAAAGTATTTACTGAGAATGTAGAAAAGAGGAGATATTAATTGGTATAAAGACAATATTCAGAAACATACGTTAGCATGTGATGGGCTTAAACATTAAGAATCCATACATGGAAACCACGTTCGTAAATAATACTTCATAACATTCAACATAGCAGAAATGCGGATGAGGTGAAAATGGAACGACATATTACATCTGAGCCATATTTAAAGTGCCGAGAAGCTACTGAAATAAGTATCCTCAGGGATAAATTCATAACAGAAAGCAGCCCGCTACTCGTATTCCAGAATGTAATATCAGATATATGGATATAAGCAAAACGAATAACAACACTACAACACACCAAAGAGAATAACACACTATGAAGAGACAAGACTAGAATCCTTATCCGAAACAAAACTTCTTTTCATTGAGGCCCTACGGGCTCTTTGCATTCATATTGAGACTTTCACAAAATGTTAAACAAGAAAACACTACACAGTATTTCCTCCAAAACTTTGGAACCTTTCTTTCTTCTTTGATATACCTTATATAGGATTCCTCCCCTTTCAGCGAGAAGACATTTCGGGAAAATATCTTCTTCGCATGGGCAAAATTTGTTAAATGTCATTCTCATAACAACAAAATTTCATGATGGGGAATCAAAACTCCCATCATGTGTAAACAGGCCCCAGGCCATTTTCAAAACAGAAATTTAAACAAATGTTTGATGTAAAAAGTAAAATGCAAGAGTGGGGGGAAAACAACCCACTCGGAACTTTAAAAGAAATAAACCAAATGAAAGTGAAATAGGCCGTTTAGACCATATCATGAGTTAACAGAAAAGTCACGGGCGAGGCTGAGTGGAAGCCGTTGCAGATTCGGGCGGAGGCACGTTTGCGGAGGAACTAGTATGCTGACTCATAAACTGTGTCAGTCTCTGCTGACTCTCGGAAGTTGGTTTGGGCATCGCTGAGAGCTTCTCCACCTTGATAAAAGCTTCGCCTAGAGCGTGAATACCTGCCTCAGTAGGGAGCCGGTGTCTGATCATGTAAAGGAGATTAAAATCCTTTTTGAGGACTGTAAAAATTGTACTGGCTTTGAGCTAGGTCGCTTTCCCCATATGGAGGTCAGTCCGATCTCTTTCCATTTGCAAACGCGCTGTGTATTGGTCTAGAAGCACAAGCACGGCAGGGGCGGTTGGTTCCCAGCAGGAAGGGAGTCTGGCTGTGGTGATATCATCCCATACCTCGTCAAACTGTTCGACACTGTCGACCACCCGTTGAAGGGCCCTTGAAGCCGTTGCTCGGGCTTCCTCTTTATCGATGATCTTCTGACACTCGATGACCTCTGTAAATCGGCTGGAGATACCATGTTTCCCCAAGTCTTTTTCCCTTAGTGCATAAAGGAATGAGATGTAATCCCCAGCGTGTTGAGCTCTGTTAGGAAGATCACCCCCTGCCTCCTGCAACTTTCTATTGAGATAAGGAATAGTAGACTTGAGCTCCCATATCATTGTCAAGAACTCCCATTGCTCGGTTACCACCGTGATTATGTCTGACCAGATTATGATTCTGGCCTCGAGAAGGGTGAGGTTCCCCTTTGCTCAACTCTTCATGTCAGCAATGGTTTTGTGCTGCTCCGCCGTGACCTTTTTCTCTTCCTCGACTTCCCTCTATAGCCCCTCAACTGTTCTGGCTTTTTCGGCCAGGGAGCTCTCCAATTCTGCGATCTTTTGCCTGGCCATGGATGCTTGTTTCTCCAGCACTTCAATCTCAGCTCTGGCTGTGGACAGTTGTGCTGATAAGGAGCTGGCTCCACTTGACGCTTCAGCCGTCTGACAGCTGTGCGAATCCCACCTGGCTTGCAATTCTGTTGCTCTGTTCTGTAATTCGCTGATCCTTTCAGCCATTTTTTCTTTCTCTTCCCTCTCCTTGAATAGCCTGGCAGACAGCTCCTTTTTCTCTTCCTCCGCCTGTACCATTTCAGCTGTTTGCACATGATGCGAAGCCGGTATGCGAGCCTGTCTCTTTGCGGATGTGATATCCTTCTGCAACTTACTTATAAGTGCTGCTTGTGCACCCTTCCCTCCTTCATCTGAGTTTTTGATTTGGTCCTGGAGATCACGCACCTGGTGTGCGTTGGCATGGCAAGAAACTTGTTCCGCTACAAAGGATGCCCTCAACTGGTCATATTTCTGTTCTATCTTCCTTAATGTGAGGGTGAGCTGCGATAGCTTATCCTTCATCATGTCGCAAACCGTTTGGAACAGGTCGCACATGTCATTGACCGGTACCTTCTGCATATCAATGGCCAATTTGAGCACCTTATAACTAGGAACATCAGAATTTGGGTCCAGGATGGCCTCTGCCATAGACAGTACCAGGCTTTCAGTATCCTCATTGATAGAGGCGGAGAGCCTGGTATGGTATTTTTCCACGTACCTCCCTAATTCGGCCTTGTATCTGTCTCGGATTGCTTTGTTCGTCTGCTCCCTTTCGCTCGCCTTGGATGAGGTGGGCTCAATGATGGCCCAACTTGACCTGCAGTAGCCAATCGGAGCGACTACTTGTCCTCAACACTTCATTATCCCATGTACCTCTCTCAGTCCACTTCACATATTTCATGAAGGGTTCCGATAATTTCCTTCTCCTACTGATTCAGCTTCATTGGTGGCCACCGCCTTCACCTCTTGCCCAGGCGGTGGTCTGCTCCCACGAAAGTCTACAGCACTCTTCTTCACCAGCGCCCTTTGATGAAGTCCTCCTCTTCACGTAGTAGGCAGTCTGTCTCCATCTGCAAAGCACGGGCGAGTGCCAGTTGTACTCCATACAAATGGCCTTGGCTCATGTGTAGGGGCGTAGACTGTTTCTTTTTCTTTATTTGAAATGATTTCTCGTGGGTCATAAGCCCAGCTTTCCCCCAACTTCAGGTCCATGTTTTGCAGCATTTTTTCAGCAATTGGGAGGGCATATCTAGAGTTTACCACGAAGGGGCCGATTTGGACAGGAAGCCTTAGGATGTAGCCTTTCTTAGCAGGAACAAAATGGAGCTGGTCGGCTTTGAGGGCTTGCCGGATGTACTCGAGGGCGTAAACTCGTCGGACGGGGAAAACTGGCAACCGGTATGGAGCAACTTCGGCTCCATAGACCCGAATTTCAGTGCAATCTTCAGAAAGGAACCAATCTCCGGTACACTGGTATTTCCCAGCCTGTAGCCAGTGTTTCATCTCTGGGAAAACCCTAGGGGAAGGTGTGTTGTGAATGATGGTGTAGGCGATGGACATGAAAGTGTTCATGAAGTTCGCATAACCCTCTCCCCTAGGTAAATGACGGACGGAGAAATTCCAGTAGGAGACTGGTCTGGGTTGAGAATTCTCAGAATAGACCCTGTCTAACCCCAAATGGTCGAACTTATCTGCATGCTGGAACAAGAAGAGGTAGAACACCATTGAGCAGAAGCGAAACTGGCGGGCTTGTGCGAGCTCTTGGAATTGGGTTAAGATGGTTGAGGAGAGGAAACCAGGAATGTCCAATACAACCCCATTCTGTGACATGAGCCATAAAAAGCGAATGCATACCATAGAAATGTCTTCCGGGCTCCCTATCCCCAAAAGGCCGGCGATGAGAGACAGAACGGGTCAAACCTCTTCGACGAACAGACTCAGTGAAAACGGCTCTAATATAGGCAGGGAAGTTGCCTGGTCGACGGTTATGGAGGATATGAAGGCACGTCCGGCTTCCCTTGACTGTTTATTCAACTGGGTTGTCAAGTTGTCTTAAACGATATGTATCCCTTTGAAGAACGGAGGGCACATACGATAACACTCAGGAGAAAAACTTTATTCCTGAGGAAGCTTGAAAGCGCGATGTACATCATAGGCATCTCGAGCGGTGATAAAATCAATACAAGAATGGACTGGGGGTGATTTGAGTGGTAGAAGCGGACAGATAGCTGTGAAGCTTGATGCACGTTCTTGAAATGTGACCATGATGGGGTTGATCACTGCATTATGTCGAAAGGGTAGCCGGTCGCAAATGTCTGTTTTTTAGATGCGAGGGGTTCAAAACCTGGAGGGTTCCTAGACTCACGGACTTGGGGGGTTTCAGGCTCGTTCTTCTTGGGCGTTCCTCTCCCCATGGCTGACATTTTAACAATTTTGAAAAGAGAAAGGAAACAGAGGGAAAATGGAGAATGGAATACCTGAACAGAGGGTGAAAATGCTCGGGAAAGCGACGCGGGGAACCCTGACAGTGATTGGGGTATACCAGGCGCTCTTCCCTACTTGGTATTTTCCGTAGAAAGTAACCTGTGTCTTTTTACTGGAGAGAAATACGGGATTTTGTTACTACTAGAGCAGGCTGTTCGAGTTAAAAAGGCGGATGAGTGGGATGACAGAAGGCAAGTGTCGTAAGGACACTGACAATGAGACACGTGGCGCGTGGGGATTGGGGATGTCAAGGTGTAGGTGCGCGCCTCGTGTCGGGTTAAAGGCTGGTACGGGTCTCAGTACCAGCTGATCTAATGAACTTTACCTTACCTTTTATCCACATATGCTGTCCAATTCTTACCGCACGTGATTTCCTACGCCAAACTAACACATTGCTTTCCCCGCTGTGCGGGTCCACCTTTGCTTCGCCACGTAATCACATCCCACGGCCTGTTCTTACTATCCCCTTCCCACGTTAAGTCTTCACCATGCCACGTGTCACCAGTACACGGGGGTGTGGGTCTCATCCTTTCCCAACTGCTCGACCCCCTCGGACTTTCCCCACGTGCTTTCGTACGTAACAGCGGCTCCTTTTAATACATCAGTCATATGTTTAGCGCTGCGTCCCCGTTACCTTTTATACCTCCTGTTTACTTATGATTTTACTCTCCTCCTGTTGCTTTATTCACTCTATTGGCTTTAATGCATGCGAATTTCACTACCTTATCTCTTCACGGCCTACTTTTCGGAATATTTGCCATTTGATATAAAACCTTAATGCGTAGCTTGTCCATCCTTTTGTACTCCCGTGGCTAATGCTAAAGATTGAACAACATTGGCTCCACCTGGGGACGACAAGTTTGTCCCTGAACGTGTCGAGAACTACGCAGACCGCCTGTGTATCTTCTTTGAACACCACTTTGTCAGCTCTTGAGGCTTCCCCCTAGACAGATCATCATGACTCATGCATAACTTGGTAAGAAAAACAAAAACAGCAGCTAATGTACAATATAATACATTCAGGCTTTTTCAGCCTGCTTCAGAATTGAAAATATGGTTTGAGGAACTGCCCATTTACAGGGGCTTCCAACAGATCTCCTTGCAAATTCTCCAACTTAAAGGTATTATTTCCTCCCTGCTCTGTAATATTGAAGGGGCCGAACCAAAGGGGGTCAAATTTACGATGCTTACCTTTATCAGCCCTTCGTACATCCCACCTGAGAACTAAGTCTCCCACCTGTAGCTTTCTATCCTTAGTATGCTGATCAAACAACTCTTTCATCTTTTCTTGGTACTCCACCAGTCGCTGGTTTACCTGATTACGCATTTCTTCGAGTTCTACCAGCTGATTGATTCTTCTGGTCATACCATCCGGTTCTTCCTGAGTCTCCTGCATGAAACGAGCAACAGGTAAAGCTAACTGTATAGGGAAAACAACTGCCCACCCGTATACTAGCTCATAAGGATATTTTCCAGTAGCCCTTTTACTGGTTATCCTGTTTGCCCACAAAGCAAACTTCAGTTGGGAATCCCAGTTCCTCTGGTTTTCATTTATTGCCTTCTTTAGAGCTCTGACCAGCGTTTTGTTTGATGATTCCGCCAAACCATTTCCCTGTGGGTAGTAAGCTGTGGAGTGGCCTAGAGTGATGTTATATTGCTGACCAAAATTCACAAATTTAGCAGATTTGAAAGCTTGGGCATTGTCAGTTACTATTCTAGTAGGACATCCAAACCTGGAGATAATGTTTTCTTCCATGAACTTAATGATCACCATGTCTGTAGCGTTTCGTGCAGGTATAGCCTCCACCCACTTCGTGAAGTAATCTGTAGCAGTCAAGATCCATTTGTGCTTCCCACTTGAGGGTGGGTGAATCTCACCTATGAAGTCAATTCCCAAATGTTTGAAAGGTTCATCAATGTGCACAGGAATTAGGGGTAGGGCTGCTGACTTCTGCTTCTCAGCAAACTTATGGCACTTGTCACATGCTCTGACCCAAGCAAAGACATCTCCAAACAATTTAGGCCAGTAAAAACCAGCCTTCAGGATTTTCTGGGCTGTGCTCCTCCAGCTATAATGTCCTCCACAAATTCCCTCATGGAATTCGGTTATTATATTCTTCACTTCACCTTCTATGAGGCACAACAACAGTATGCTTGAAAGATCTCTCCAATACAACTGACCATTGGCAACTACATACTTTTGCGATTTCAGCCTCAAGGCCCTGTATTTGGATTTATCACAGCTGGGTGGGCGGCTGAGTGTCAGGAGGTACTCAACTATTTCTTTGTACCAAGGACTAGTAAGATACTTCATCTGTATTTTCTGAGTGGCCATTTCCACCTCTTGTCTCCCTGTCAGCTCCTCAGACCCTTCATTTTCAACCATGGATAAGTGGATGCCCAAAGCTTGATGATTTGATTCTGACAAAATCTTTGCTAGCCCCTGTCCTTTAATTAACTTGGTGGGTCTGATATCCAGATCGTATTCCTATATCTTTGCAATCCACCTGCCCATTCTGCCTTCACTATCACCCTAAACGAGGATATCTTTAACTGCTGCGGTGGGTACGAAAGCAGTAACATGGGACTACAGAATGTACATGCGAAATACCTTGAGAGACTTTACCAGGGCGTAAGCCTGCTTCTCTAGTATGTTGTATTTTAGCTCTGCGTCATGAAGTACTTGACTAAAGAAAGCAATGGGTTGCTCATACCCACCTCCGTTCTTCTGTAAGAGAACCCCTGCTACCGTGTGAGGTGATGCAAAAGAGAAAATCATAAAAGGTTCAGTGAAATCAGGCTTTGCCAGCACGGGAGCCTCAGCAAAGGCATTCTTGATCCTGGCAAAGGCCTGCCTTGATTCTGGTGCCCATTTCACCTCATTATCCTTCTTTAACATATCTGTTATGTGTCTAACTATTTCAGCATAGTTAGGAATAAATCTTCTGAGAAAATCTATACGCCCTAAGAATACCTGGACCTCCTTCTTATTCCTGGGGAGGGAGATACCATTTATAGCTTCCACCATTTTGGGATCAATTTTGACCCCATCTTTAGTTACTATGTGTCCTAGGAGCTTACCCTCTTCTAATGCAAAGAAAGATTTTTGAGGATTTAGGGAAAGTCCATACCTCCTGCATTTCTCAAAAGTCCTCTACAAATGCTGAATGTGCTTGGCATCATCCTTAGAAAAGACTGTTATATCATCTAGGTACACCACCAGAAACTTGTCCTGTTCTCCAACAAAGGTTATGTCCATAGCTCTCTGAAACGTGGCCCCTGCATTAATCAGCCCGAATGGCATCCTAGCATACATAAATGTTCCCCAAGGCGTGGTGAAAGCAGTCTTTTTCTGGTCCTCCGGGAGTACAGCCACTTGATTATAGCCCGAGAACCCATCCATCATGGACATTCTAGAGGCCCCTACCACCTTCTGCAGAATGTGGTCCATCTTTGGTAGTGGGTAGTTATCTTTTAGAGACGCCTTGTTCAGGTTTTTGAAATCCACACACAACCTGATTTCGCCATTCTTCTTTCGCACTGGGACTAAATTGGCCACCCACTCAGAATATCTTAGTGGCACTATAATTTTAGCCTTCAGCAGTTTCTTTATTTCTTGCTCAATCGAGGGCAGCAACAGGGGATTAATCTGTCTGAGTTTTTGCTTATGGGGTTTTGCATCTCCCTTCAGTGGAATTTTATGCTACATAACACTGACATCAAAGGTTTTCAGGTCTTGATATGACCAGGCAAACACATCTTTGTAGGCCTGGAATAACTTTTGGTACCGTTGTTTGTATTCATCCGGGACTTTCTTGGACAACTTCACAATCTTTGGATCCTCTTTAGTGCCTAGATTGAGGTCTTCGACCTGGTCTTCTGCCACCACTTTATTTGGCTGTACAGGAACATCGTTTTTATTGAACAACCTTTCCAAAGGTACCAGCCCTCGGGGAATGAAATTCCCTTTCAGCTGCAGAAATCTGTGACCGGCTATCTTTTCTTCCAGCTTATCTTTTGGAATGTCCCCAATTTCCTCTTCACAACTGTCAATCTCTAGGTTGGAAAACTCCCCAACAGTCTCTAAGAACCTCTTCACCTGCTCCTCATCTTCAAAGACCTGCCAGTGCTTGACATTATCAGGGATTGAAGGCCAGTATCTTACTTCGATTTCATATCTCAGAAGAGGGTTCTGAGGTGGGCGGAAGGTACTAGCAGCCACGGTCAAAGAGTCTGCCATTCTGTTATGTTCTCGGGGCATAAATTGAATGTTAAATGCCAAGAAAGAGTTCTCTACAAGATCCCAAACTTCATTTCTATAGGCCTTTAGCCTAGGATGTTTGGCTTGACACTGGTTTTTCACTTGTCTAACCACCAATTCAGAGTTTCCCATCGCTTTTAAATTCTGTATTTTCATACTCCTTGCTGTCTGCAACCCCAATATGAGTGCTTCATATTCAGCCACATTGTTCGTGGCCTCATATTCTAGTTTGAATGATAGGGGGACCCATTGACCCATAGGTGAAATAAGAAACACTCCAGCCCCATTTCCTTCCCTGGAATTTGCTCCATCAAAGTGGAGTGTCCAGATTTCGGATCCATAGTCCTGCACTGATGATTCAGTCTTTATCTGACAGAATGAGGGCTCATGGGCATATTCCTGATCTTCTTCTAACATCAAACAAGAGAAATCCCCATCTCGGCTGTAGACTGGGGAATTAACTGAATCACCTGCCTTGGTGACTGTTTTAACAAATCTGGTCTCTCGGTACAATCTCCTCTCTTGGCCACCAAAGACAGGGATAGTGGCATAGGACAGGTCCAGCTTAATTGATCCTCCGATCCTGGTCCCCCAAGACCTTGACAATAGCATACCGAAGCGGGCTGGGATGTCAGCCACTACGATATCCATCACCACACTTTTGGCAGGGATCTGAGCCAGAGTAACTGCTAGATCTTTAATCATGCCCAAACATTTCACTCTTTTGGAATCAAAAGAATAGAGGTCTTTATATGGGCGAGTGATTTGGAGTCCCAATTGCTCCATGACAGATAGGGGCATGAGGTTGTGAGACGCTCCTGAGTCTAACATACAATTATGCAACAATAGATCATGGATCACTAAAGACACATAAAAGGGAGGGGTGGAGGGATCTAACTCTTCAACGTGTGGACCGAACACTACCATAGGTCTTTCTTCTTGCAGGTTAAGACTGTCTGGAATGTGTGGTACATCAGGAGGGGAGATGAAGGAAGAGACCTGTGACTGATAGGCAGGCTGTTTCAATAACTCAAACAGAGGGACTGGTATTTTTACTTTTTCAAGCTCTTTCTGTAAACAGAAGATAGATGAAGGCTTGTCTATTGACATTTCTTTTTCTTTTGACTCTTTACTTTACAGAGGAGGATTAACTTATTTTATTGGAGGTTTATTATCAGGGGATACAGCTACTTGTGAGGACGAAGGCATTTGAATATCAGATTGCAAAGGCTGGTTAAGTGGTCTCTTACCTTTTTCTGGGGGTTCTTGAGTATTGGCCTCTTTCTGTACAGATGCTGACCTTTGGGGTGTGTCCTCCTCTTCATCTTGAGTGCGGGTTCTTTTTCTGGATGACCTGAGGTTATATTTTCTATTAAACTGGGCTTGCATGAAGTCAACGAACTGTTTGCAGTATTCGTCGATCTCAGGCTCTTCGGTATCCTCATTGTTCTTTATTTTAGAGTGAGCTTGTAGCTCCCCTTCTTCACTTTCTTGGACAGGGCATTCTATGTCATCACTGTATGAGAAGACGGGGCATGCCTCATCTTGCTCATAGGCAGAATCTTCAGGAGAAGCCTCCATTTGTCCTTCCAAGTATAAAGGATGTGGTACTTGGTCTTGTTGCTCCTTCTGTCCCCTCTGTAGTATCTGCAAGGGTGGTTTCCTGTATTGAGGATTGAATCCCCTGTTTGGAGCATTCTGGAAGTTCTTTGGGGGTGAATTCTTGGCCTCCATCTCTAGCTTGACCAATTTGTTTGAGAGATTCTTGATCATTCTATTCATCTCTTCAATCTTGTCATTTGCCGAATCTCTATCTTGGCTTGAAGTGGATACTTCTTCTTTGCCTCTTCTTTTAGTATCATGTTCTTGCTTCCCTTTGGACTTGCCAGTTGAGACAAAGTTTGCTTCTATTTCCAATGCATCTGTCTGTGCATCATCCAGAGTGGCTGGCTTTCTCTCTCTCAGTGAGAAACCAAATTCAGAATCAAATGCTGCCACAAAAACGACCTTGGCAGCGGTCTGATGGGGCTTCATCTCAGTTGGGAGGCTCAGGTACAATTTGTTAAATCTTCTGATGAACTCTGATACCCCTTCATTTTGCTTCTTTTTCAGAGTGTTAAACTCGGTAAGGACATCCCTGTGATCCTTCCTTTCTCCCCACTTTTTGATGAAAGCATCCTCCATAGCCTCCCAGCTGTTGATGGAATTAACTCCAAGGGTTTTAAACCATTTTCTGGCTTCCCCATCTAAGGACTGAACGAACAACCTTAGAACTACGTCCAAATGCTCAACATTGAAATTCTCTGCGAAGGAGCAGAAAATTTCGACATGCTTCTGTGCTTCAATGCCATTCTCACCATTAAATCTGGGTAGAATCTTTAAATAATCCTGTGGCATGTCATTTAGTACTACAGGTAGCTGTAAAGGAGCGTATCTGTTTTGCAAGAAGCCAGGGATATTCGCCATTGGGGGAGGCGGTGGTAGAATGAGAGCCTGAGCTGTGAGTGGTGGAGGGGAGGGTGGAAGTGAAGTATGAATAATGATGGGGATGTAGTGAACAGCAGCTTGGGGGGTTGATGAGAATGTCGGGCTGTCAACAGCAGATATTTCAGTAACTTCCTTGACCTCTTCAACTTGAGGGGTAGGGTGAAAAGAGTAATGCGGAGTGTAACTAGACTCGGCTTCATCTTTGATATGGACAACTCCCCGAGGTGGGCTCTCTGAATAGTAACCAGTATCTCTTATAATAGGGTTAGAGCCTTGTATTTGGGCGACTTGAGAAGAAGAGGACTGAAGATAGGGAAAGTTTTCAAGGGAGAATTCAGGAATTTCGGTATGAACTGACTGCCTTTCCCTCCAGCCTCTTCTATGTAGAATTCTCTCTGGGTCAGACACAGAGGGTGTCCTTGACTGAGATGTATCTGACCTTAGGTGTGGCTTACGGGGAGCCAGGACTGCAAACAGGTTTAACTGTAATATGAATGTGGAGTCGCCAAGGTGAGGGGTGGACAACTCTCAACTCTTCGTGCTCACCTAACTGAAGAGTGGATGGGTTTTGTCGAGGCCCATGGATTTAAATTTCTTCAACTTCATTCCCCGGCAACGGCGCCAAAAAGATGTTGTAACTCCTAGAGACAGCCTAGATTTGCCATAGACCAGTGCCTAGGACATCTTATATAGCAGAGAGACATGATTATGTAGTGAGAAGGATCTCATCAAACCAAGCTCTCGGACTATTTCTTGTCAAAATATAAAACTAAAATTTCAGTGGTATCCAATATTTCAGAAGCTTAAAGCTGAAGAGACAATCCTGAATAAGCAAGATATTAAGTCCCAACATAAATGCACAAGACAATTTCAAGACAGTCCGTTTGTAACAAGGGCTGGATTCTCGAATAGTTCACAGAGAAAGATGGTATAAAAGTATTTACTGAGAATGAAGAAAAGAGGAGATATTAATTGATACAAAGACAGTATTTAGAAACATACGTTAGCATGTGATGGGCTTGAACCTTAAGAATCCATACATGGCAACCACGTTCGTAAATAATACTTCATAACATTTAACATAGCAAAAATGCGAATGAGGTGAAAATGGAACGACATATTACATCTGAGCCATATTTAAAGTGCCGAGAAGCTAATGAAATAAGTATCCACAGGGATAAATTCATAACAGAAATAAGCCAGCTACTCGCATTCCAGAATGTAATATCAGATATATGGATATAAGCAAAACGAATAACAACACTACAACACACCAGAGAGAATAACACACTATGAAGAAACAAGACCAGAATCCTTATCCGAAATAGAACTTATTTTCATTGAGACCCTGCGGGCTCTTTGCATTCATATTGACACTTTCACAAAATGTTAAACAAGAAGACACTACACAGTATTTCCTCCAAAATTTTGGAACCTTTCTTTCTTCTTTGATCTACCTTATATAGGATTCCTCCCATTTCAGCGAGAAGACATTTCGGGAAAATATCTTCTTCGCATGGGCAAAATTTGTTAGATGTCATTTTCATAACAACCAAAATTTCATGATGGGGAATCAAAACTCCCATCATATGTAAACAGGCCCCAGGCCATTTTCAAAACAGAAATTTAAACCAATGTTTGATGTAAAAAGTAAAATGCAAGAGTGGGGGAAAACAAGCCACTCGGAACTTTAAAAGAAATAAACTAAATGAAAGTGAAATAGGCCGTTTAGACCATATCATGAGTTAACTGAAAAGTCACGGGCGAGGCTGAGTGGAAGTCGTTGCAGATTCGGGTGGAGGTACGTTTGCGGAGGAACTAGTATGTTGACTCATAAACTGTGTCAATCTCTGCTGACTCTCGGAATTTGGTTCGGGCATCGCTGAGAGCTTCTCCACCTTGATAAAAGCTTCGCCGAGAGCATGAATACCTACCTCAGTAGGGAGCCGATGTCTGATTATGTAAAGGAGATTAAACTCCTTTCTGAGGACTGTAACAATTGTACTGGCTTTGAGCTGGGTCGCTTTCCCCATCTGGAGGTTAGTCCGATCTCTTTCCATTTGCAAACGAGCTGTGTATTGGTCTAGAAGCACAAGCACGGCAGGAGCAGTTGGTTCCCAGCAGGAAGGGAGTCCGGCTATGGTGATCTAATCCCATATCTCGTCAAACCGTTCGACACTGTCGACCACCCGTTGAAGGGCCCTTGAAGCCGCTGCTCGGGCTTCCTCTTTGTCGATGATCTTTTGGCACTCGATGACCTCTGTAAATCGGCTAGAGATACCATGTTTCCCCAAGTCGTTTGCCCTTAGTGCATAAAGGAATGAGATGTAATCCCCAGCGTGTTGAGCTCTGTTAGGCAGATCACCCCCTGCCTCCTGCAACTTTCTATTGAGATAAGGAATAGTAGACTTGAGCTCCCCTATCATTGTCAAGAACTCCCATTGCTCGGTTACCGCCGTGATTATGTCTGACCAGATTATGCTTCTGGCCTCGAGAAGGGTGAGGTTCCCCTTTGCTCGACTCTTCATGTCAGCAATGGTTTTGTGCTGCTCCGCCGTGACCTTTTTCTCTTCTTCGACTTCCCTCTGTAGCCCTTCAACTGTTCTGGCATTTTCGGCCAGGGAGCTCTCCAATTCTGAGATCTTTTGCCTGGCTGTGGATGCTTGTTTCTCCAGCACTTCAATCTCAGCTCTGGCTGTGGACAGTTGTGCTGACAATGAGCTGGCTCCACTTGACACTTCAACCGTCTGACAGCTATGCGAATCCCACCTGGCCTGCAATTCGGTTGCTCTGTTCTGTAATTCACTGATCCTTTCAGCCATTTTTTCCTTCTCTTCCCTCTCCTTGAATAGCCTAGCAGACAGCTCCTTTTTCTCTTCTTCCGCCTGTACCAATTCGGCTGTTTACACATGATGTGAAGCCGGTATGCGAGCCTGTCTCTTTGCGGATGAGATCTCCTTCTGCAACTTACTTATAAGTGCTGCTTGTGCACCCTTCCCTCCTTCATCTGAGTTTTTGATTTGGTACTGGAGATCACGCACCTGGTGTGCGTTGGCACGGCAAGAAACTTGTTCCGCTACAAAGGATGTCCTCAACTGGTCATATTTCTGTTCTGTCTTCTTTAATGCGAGGGTGAGCTGTGATAGCTTATCCTTCATCATGTCGCAAACCGTTTGGAACAGGTCGCCCATACCATTTACCGGTACCTTCTGCATATCAATGGCCAATTCGAGCACCTTATAACTAGGAACATCAGAATTTGGGTCCAGGATGGCCTCTGCCATAGACAGTACCAGGCTTTCAGTATCCGCGTTGATGGAGGCGGAGAGCCTGGTATGGTATTTTTCCACGTACCCCCCTAATTCGGCCTTGTATCTGTCTCGGATTGCTTTGTTCGTCTGCTCCCTTGTGCTCGCCTTGGATGAAGTGGGCTCAATAATGGCCTGCGTAACGTCTGTGTAATCGGAGGAGGCGACACTGTCCCTCAATACTGTTATCCCCGCCTTGCCTTTATCGAATTTGCCAAATTTTGTGAAGGGTTCCAGTAATTTCCCTTCTCCTATGACTTCCGCTTCACTAGTGGCCACCCTCTGCCTCTTGTGCGGTGGTGCTGATCCTGAGGTACCTACCTTTTGTTCACCGACACCCTTGTTCACTTCCTCCTCTTCCCCCGTAGCAGACGAGTCTGTCTCCATCTGCGAAAACATGGGCCAAATTTCGAGGTTAGCCCTCCACTCCATAAATGGCCTCGGCTCATGTATGTAGGGCGTAGACCTGTTTCTTTTTCTTTTATTTGAAATGATTTCTCGTGGGTCATAAGCCCAGCTTTCCCCCAACTTCAGGTCCATGTTTTGCAGCATTTTTTCAGCAATTGGGAGGGCATATCTAGAGTTTACCACGAAGGGGCCGATTTGGACAGGAAGCCTTAGGATGTAGCCTTTCTTAGCAGGAACAAAATGGAGCTGGTCGGCTTTGAGGGCTTGCCGGATGTACTCGAGGGCGTAAACTCGTCGGACGGGGAAAACTGGCAACCGGTATGGAGCAACTTCGGCTCCATAGACCCGAATTTCAGTGCAATCTTCAGAAAGGAACCAATCTCCGGTACACTGGTATTTCCCAGCCTGTAGCCAGTGTTTCATCTCTGGGAAAACCCTAGGGGAAGGTGTGTTGTGAATGATGGTGTAGGCGATGGACATGAAAGTGTTCATGAAGTTCGCATAACCCTCTCCCCTAGGTAAATGACGGACGGAGAAATTCCAGTAGGAGACTGGTCTGGGTTGAGAATTCTCAGAATAGACCCTGTCTAACCCCAAATGGTCGAACTTATCTGCATGCTGGAACAAGAAGAGGTAGAACACCATTGAGCAGAAGCGAAACTGGCGGGCTTGTGCGAGCTCTTGGAATTGGGTTAAGATGGTTGAGGAGAGGAAACCAGGAATGTCCAATACAACCCCATTCTGTGACATGAGCCATAAAAAGCGAATGCATACCATAGAAATGTCTTCCGGGCTCCCTATCCCCAAAAGGCCGGCGATGAGAGACAGAACGGGTCAAACCTCTTCGACGAACAGACTCAGTGAAAACGGCTCTAATATAGGCAGGGAAGTTGCCTGGTCGACGGTTATGGAGGATATGAAGGCACGTCCGGCTTCCCTTGACTGTTTATTCAACTGGGTTGTCAAGGTTTCGTCTTTGAAACTGATATATGTGTCGCTGGCAGGGAAACGGAGGGCCTGTCTGATAACATCGGGAGAAAGGGAAAAAACTTTATTCCCCTGAGGAGAAACGAAAGTGCCCCGATGTACATCATAGGCATCTCTGAGCCAGGTGATAAAATCAATACAAGAATGGACCTGGGGGGTGATTTGGTGGTAGAAGCCAGACACGATAACTCGGAAACGGTCTGCGTTCTTGCAATGGCGGCCAAACAGTAGGGGTTTGATACTGCGTATGTCGAAAGGGTATTTCGGGTCGCAAATACCAGACTGCAAGTCATAGAGGGGCTCAAAACCTGGGGGGTTCCTAGACTCACGGACTTGGGGGGTTTCAGGCTCGTTCTTCTTGGGCGTTCCTCTCCCCATGGCTGACATTTAACAGTTTGGAAAGAAGAAAAGAATAAGAGGGAAAATGGAGGAATGGAATACGAGCAGAGGGTGAAAATGCTCGGAAATGACGCGGGGAACTACGACTTGATGATTGGGGTATACCGGGCGCTCTTCCCTACTTGGTATTTGCCGTAGAAAGTAACCTGTGTCTTTTTACTGGAGAGAAATACGGGAGTTTGTTACTACTAGAGCAGGCTGTTCGATTTAAAAAGGCGGATGAGTGGGATGACAGAAGGCAAGTGTCGTAAGGACATTGACAATGAGACACGTGGCGCGTGGGGATTGGGGATGTCAAGGTGTAGGTGCGCACCTCGTGTCGGGTTAAAGGCTGGTACGGGTCTCAGTACCAGTTGATCTAATGAACTTTACCTTACCTTTTATCCACATATGCTGTCCAATTCTTACCGCGCGTGATTTCCTACGCCGAACTAACACATGGCTTTCCCCGCTGTGCGGGTCCACCTTTGCTTCACCACGTAATCACATCTCGTGGCCTGTTCTTACTATCCCCTTCCCGCGTTAAGTCTTCACCATGGCACGTGTCACCAGTCCGCGGGGGTGTGGGTCTCGTCCTTTCCCAGCTGCTCGACCCCCTCGGACTTTCCCCACGTGCTTTCATACATAACAGCGGCTCCTTTTAATACATCAGTCATATGTTTAGTGCTGCGTCCCCGTTACCTTTTATAGCTCCTGTTTACTTATGATTTTACACTCCGCCCGTTGCTTTATTCACTCTATTGGCTTTAATGCATGCGAATTTGAATACCTTATCTCTTCACGACCTACTTTTCGAAATATTTGCCATTTGATATAAAACCTTAATGCGTAGCTTGTCCATCCTTTTGTACTCCCGTGGCTAATGCTAAAGATTGAACAACAGAGTGTATCATCATTTAGAGATCATCATCATTATTTCAGTCATCACCACCATGATTTCATTCACTTTATTGTCTCCATTAGGTCATTAGGGTTTCAAGGTCACCAAAATTGTCATTTCATGCATAAAATCCGGTAATTGGAGTAGTAATAAGCAAGTTTGTTCAATAAAGTTTGATTTCAAAATGTAATTTAATGTTTCTAATATGTAATAAGTTCTTTATGTTCCTAAAGCTGCAATTGCAGGTTTCAAAAATGTTCAAGTTTCCTAAGAAGCTACAAATTTCCAAAGGTTACAAAAGTCCAAGGTGACAAAATTTCCAAGGTTAAAAAGTTCAAAAAATGCAATTCATGCTTGGAAATGACATTTGGGGCCCCTCATCACTCAAAATAAGTCACTTCATGTTTATAAAAAGGCCAAAAAGACAAAAATGAAACTCATTTGCACTCTTTTGATTTCCTATCATCGAGCTCTCCTCTCATAGTGGCAAGAAAATCGAGTTTTCACCTCTCACTGGAAAAAAACATGACCTCGCTACACATACAAGCACTATGTTGCGCATCTGGAGAAGCGCGCTGCACATAGAAAGATTGTGCTATGCACAGGAAGACTTCAATGCACATGGGACAGAGTTTTGTAGAAGTCATTTTTTGCAGTCAAGTTGGTTTTTCAGAGCTTCACTTAAGCCATTGCACCCTCCATACTCTTCAAGAAGTAAGTTAAAGTCTTCCATCTCTCCCCTAGCACTGTTTATCAAGAGAATTTAATGAAACTCTTCTTCTCCTAGGGTTTTCTTAGAATTTATGGTTTTTCTTTCCAAATGATCAATTTCGGTTCAAAACTCTATTTTTCTTGCACATACATCTTTATTTTGAGTTAATATGTCACTTTCATCTATTACATAGCCATTTCCCTTCATTTTTATCATTTTCCCTATAAACTCTAGCCTAATTCTGCCAAGTTGGCAAGTCTTCCTATCTGGGACAGTGTTTAAATTTCCTATCTCATTTCACTCCATTTCACTCCCTAAAGATCCCTAATATCCTTGCCCATCTCCCTAAATTTTCCTATTCCCATCTCCCTTCCCTAACTCCTTCATCTTATCCATTTACTCCTTTTCCCTGTTTTTCCCTCCTATCATCTAGGGTTTCATCATGGAAGTTGATTCAACACCATCAGAGAAAAGAAAGTAAAACAAAGGGGGGAAAATAGTGAGGTTTGAGCCCTCTAATTGCAATGAAATCACTTCCTCTCCATTCATCAAGAAATTCTTTGAAGATGTCAATTGTTTAGGGTTTTGTCAAGGAGTGTAGGAAGTAGGTTATCATGAGTAGCCAACAGATGTGTTTGCCACCACTTTGAAAGGAGAAATGGATACCATTACAGGGATTGATTTCATGTTTTTAGTAGATGATATATCTCATGCTACAGGGATACTAAATCATGGTGAGAATTGGTTCAAAGGAATGAACCTAGATCTTGAAGAATACAAACCCTACTTGAAATAACAATACAAAGGAGTTCATTCACTTGTTTTTACATTTAGATATTTGTTGGAGATATATGAACCATTAATGAAGGTTGTCAGGAAATTATTCACATGTGAGGGCAGATTTTCAAGGATGTATCAATACCACATAAGACTTCTCATGCACTTCAGAGCTATGAAGTCTCTCAATTTGTGAAATTTCTTGTATAGGAGTGGAATTAATATGTCTGAAAAGGTGCAAGTGAATTATCCTAGCAATTTTCATCATAGTTTGATAAATATCATGGTTCTCCATCAACTAGCAGAAAATAACATGACATGGGATTCCTTCATTGAGGCAACCTTGCAAATGCCCATTATTACTACACCAAACCAACAACAAAACATGTGACCTACCATGCAACAGGTTGGTTCATCAAGAAGGGTAGAAACAAAATCACCCAAAGAATCAGTGACAGAGATACCTAGGCCTGAGATCACTCATACATATCAGAGGGGAAAAAGGCCTATCTTTTATCCTCAAATTGATGAAGGGTCCAAGCCCACATCAACAGATCATGTATTACCATCACATCAGGACATATCCATGCATGAGGAAGAGCATGAGTTTGACCTAGTAGACTTGGAGGCAGGTGATGAGCCTACGAACCTAGAGAGGATTATCAAAGACAAGGATGCTTAGATCAAGAGCTCCAGACAAAATTTCGAGAGAAAATTTCATCATTTCATTCCTAGAGCAAGAAAACCATCATCTCAAATGAAAACAATTGTCCCTGGAGAAAAGTCAGTTTGAGGCAAGCCAACATGATGTGAAAGGAAAATTTGTGGCTGAAATAGAAGATTTTGATAAGAATGATGGGCATGAACAACGGGTAAGAAGAAAGAGGCCAAGGACCATGGGTCTCAAAAGAGCATTGCAGAAGGAAAGAGAGCAAGACCCTACAGATGAAGAGCTCAATTTTGAAGACAAAATTTCCAATGAGATCAATGAGAACATGGAGTTTTGGCTTGAGAAAGTTAAAATCCACATGGAGAAGCTCCTTGACAAGGCCATTAGGGATAAAAAGATACATAAGCACATGGATTACCATTACTATGCTAGAAATCATATTTTTAATGCAAAGGTCAAATAGTTACAAGCCAAACTAAAGGAAACCCTAATCAGCCATGAGGAGAAGTATAAGTTGGATTTAATTGTTGATGCATCTATGATAGAATAACACACCTCATTTTAAACTTATGGAACAATTTTGACAAGAAATGGAGCAATTTTTTCATTTTGGTGAAATTTGGTGCAATTTTGGAAAGTTCCGAAATTTGATTAAGTCCAGAAGTGCAACGAGCTCACGCTATGCTTCTTCCGTAGGCCTCCAAATGACATAAAATTTACATTTATATAAATCTGATGCCCTCCTCTCAAAACCTATTTCCTCATTTTTCTTTTCCACGGCTCAGATTTTGAGAAAATGAAGGAAATGGGTCAAAACTCAACATTCTGCCTCTGTTTTTTACTTTCGCTACGCACCTGGAGACACCTTGGGAAAATGGCCATATCTTAGCTAAAAATGGGTCATGTTGGATGAAAAAATACTCAAAAGACATATAGGATCTCCCATATTTCCATAACAGGTCTTATATTTGGATTTGGAATTCAACAAGGCACCTAAAAATGGCCTCCAATAGCTGGCTGCGCATCTACAATTTCTGATAATTTTCATGAAATTTTCACTGTGTAATTTTTGGCAATTTTCAGTTTCACTTTTGTAAAAGTCAAAGGGTAAGAGTAAATGAATGTAAGGGGTTAAATTAAATTTTAAATGGGTAAAATAGGGTTACCTAGGTGTATTATCCTCCATTTAATGCTTTGAGGAAATGTCTCATGATGGTTAGGAAAAGGAGGAATTGGTTGAGTAACCTCCCTTGTGTGTAGCAGATTTTGGATAGGTGCATGTATTTAGATTTTATTGATGGAAATTCGACCTTAGTGGGTATATGAGGAACTTTTTAATCGTTTTCAAAGGTTGTATGTTGTTGAATTGAACCTTGGATACTAGTGTACAAGTGAATTTGGCAGGAACTAATCGACACAATTTACAACTATTATAGTGGGATTCATGTGGTATGTGCTTTAGTAGTGTTTTTCCTTCTGTGATCATATGTTTAAATTTATTTTACCTTCCATTTCCATTTCCATGCTATATGTGTTTTTTTTCTAAGTTGAAAAACACAATTCATTGATTCAATGCTTTTTTTTGGAGAAGCTTCACATTTTTGTTCATGTTCTTCTGATATAAATGAATTCAAGAGATTCGTGCTCGTTTTTAATCCCTATTAATCTAACATATACACAAATATACCTCTAAATTTCTAAATTATGTGCCTACCTTGCCCCATTACATCACCTTAAGTATGATTTTCAGAGCCCTGACCTAATTTTTCCTAGACCTAAACCACTATCCAACACAAAACCATCAAAATCAATAAAACCTTAATCTACATATCTAGCCTAATATCTTTCATGATCCAGTCAATGGTTGTGATCTCATTGAGAGAGCCCTCTTAGCCTAGTAAGGCTAGCTACTAGGTCAAAGTGGTATGTGGTTACCTTTGTTGGTCTCCTTTTCAACCTTCAAAGAACTGGTGGAGTGCTAACATTCTGGCGTTGTTGCTGGGGAACGAGGTGACAGATCTTCCCTGGGAAAGAACGGAAAGGATAAGATCTGATTGCTGATGGTGAACATTGACGAGGCACAAGAATGTTTTTCATCATTCACTTGGCGACTCCGGTGTCAAATAATCCAAAGGTTCAAAATTTTCATGACGACTCCACTTTTCAAGAACCGGTAGTATGAATAACTTCTTGGTGAATTCATTGTTGTCAAAATGGATTCAACTTCTTGAAGGTATGCTCCTACTAATCGAGCTCATATTCCTGGTTTTCTGAACCATATTCCTTGTATAGATTGGAAAACAAGACTACTAAATTTTAAAGGTCAGGACGGTGAAGATGCTAGTTTGCATTTGGTAAAATTTCATTCTCATATTCACAAACTAAAGATTGAGTTTCCTAAATATTTTCTGATGAAGATGCTCATGGCTACCTTGGAGGAAAAAGTGAGATCATGGTATAAGAGTCTACCATCTTCTAGTTTTTATTCTCTGAAGGAATTTCATTTAGTTTCTTTCAACATTATCAAAGCTCTAATTCTTCCTTGTCGATGATTGATAGTTGTTGTGATATTTTTGAAAAATTCATTGAGTTTCTTGAAAATTTGTATGGGGATGAAGAGTGTCTAGATGACGAGATCATAAAAGCCCTTTATGATTTTTACTCCCAAAAAAAATCAATAGTCTCCTCCTTGGATGAAACAGACTGGGACCAAAAAAGAGAAATGGCCATTCCTAATCCTGAAAATAAAAATCATCAAGCCAGTGTTAACTGCTACAAAACTGAAGTCTCTCCTCTGTCTGAATATAAGATAGATAAAATCCCAAATATTCATGTTACAACCCAAGCTAATGCAGGTTTTCAGTGTTCACATAGTCAAGAATGTGTTAGTAAAACTTCTTCCATTATTGAAAATGAAAATCTAAGTTTAAATGATGACAGTCATGAGACTGTTGAAACTATTAGGTCCCTGTAATTTCAGCAGATTGGCAAGAATAAAACTGCAGAGAGAACATTTGAACCACTTTGGGATTCTAGGATCCAACCCTCTTGAATCTAGAGAGGGATCTCTCTATAAGTGTGTTTAAAGATGTGATATTTAAAGTTTGAGATGTGATATTAGGCTAGTTATGAGGAAGAAGGTTTTGTTTTTTTTGGTTGGGAAAAGATAAATGAAGGTGAAGGAAGTCTAAATGAAGGGTGAAGGTGTATGAAAGTGAAGGAATGATTCAGCTAACAAGATAGGCAAGGAGCAGCTTCAAACCATTGGTCTATGGAGTCATAATAGGATTTAATTGAAACAACAAGGTTCAAGAGTGGTCCATGGGGCAAGTCATCTATGTCAAAGGATCCCTTTAAGTTGATTTTATGGGATGGAATGAAACAATAAGGAAGAGAATAAAAAAGATGAAGAACAAAGAGCAACCTAAGATCAAGTAAGTACTTTGATATTATACTACTTTTGGCATACACTTAAGAAAGACATAAAAGTTATCTAGGATCAGGTAAGTACTTTGAAACTAGCCTGCTTTCAATGAACTTTTAATAGAAAACATTTAAAACGCATAGAATAGCTTAAGATCAATTAAGGACTTTGAACCTATCTTTCTTTTAGCATATTCAAAGGGAAAATTTTCAAAGCAACTGTTGGAGAAGAAAACTAGAGGACAGGGCTAACCATAGACTTCCCTAGTTCACTCTTTAATTAGTAAACTTATCAAGACAACACTTAAGATAAACAAATAATAGTCTAAAATTAGGTAAGGAATTTGAACCTAGCCTGCCTTCAACATACTCTTAGGGAAACTTTCAGACAAACTTTGGAGATAAAACTAGAGGACAGGGCTAACCATAGACTTCCCTAGTTCAAATTTACTTAGCAGAACTGAAAATAACATTCAAGAACAATGTTTAAAATCTAGACAGTAATACATGGGAATGAAAATATTCCTTAGCTGCTTAGACTATATTAAATCATTATTAAACACACAATTGGAGGAAAACATACAGATAAATCTTATCAGTGAGAGAAGGGTACTTTTGACAGTAAATCCTAACTCTATAATTGCTATTCTTTACCAGAGAAGATGGACAGAATGGAAACAAAAAGAACATAACAATTTACAATAAGAAAAACACCACTGTTGACATAGACCAGGATCCCATAAATCAGCTTGTATTTGATGCTTCAAACCAGTTACAATCATCAAGTCCAGTGGGTCTCTACAGCTTCAAACTTCTCATATCAACTTAGGTATCTTCAATTACAAACAGAGCTTACAACAGCTTTAGAAAACTATTTACATGCATCAGATATCCAGAGACCAACCTTTGTCTCATCTTCTACAGAGGTATTTATAGAAGAAAAGAGGATGTGGGATGTAAAATAAGATCTCTTGGCTCAATTAATACAGTTTAATGCTTCTCGGCCTTTTAAGGGAGAAATGGAGAAGATTTCTGATATTTCCTCTGTATTAATTGATTTTCATTAAGGTCTTAGCTACTTGGGAGATTTTTTTGACTTTAAAGCTCTTTCTTATCTTTTTATTAACTTTGATGACAGTTTAAAATATCTTCTTTTTTTTTAAATAACTATTCAACTGTCTTGGGGCAAATATCTTATGTTCTGGCAATAACTAGGCCTCCTTTGAATGCTTTGAGGATGCAGGTGGCTTTTGGTAGCTGGGGAGGATTCAATTAGCCTCTGATGTGGCAGTGTAGGCTTCTCAGATTGATAACTTTCTTTGTCTTTCCCTAAAACACCTTTAATTCACTTTAGATCTGTGTTTTAGGTCTGATTAGGCTTAATCTCTGTCTTCAGGTCTTCATATTGTCTTTAACTGTGGATTATGCTTTGGTTTGCTAAGTTTGTGCCTTAATCCCTCAAAACTAGGTTTGAACCTTTAATTCTTCACTTCTGCTTTGATTTTAGGCTGTCAAACTGATACTCTCTGTCTGTTTGATGTTCACTATGATTCTGCTATTTTTGCAGGCGCGCAGAGGGTTGTATAATGGCATCAGTGCTCATGAGGCACGGATAAACCATGATCTGGAACCCTGCAGAATGATCTCCTTCATGAATAAATTCCTGGGGGATCGTCATCCCTGACCCTTGATTTCCTTCAAGAAACTGTGTAAAAGCTTTAAAACCTGCAAAAATACAAAAAAGTTATGAAAATCCTACGTGGATGGGCTTAGACTGCTTCAGAGGTTTTAGGTTAGATCGTGGCCATTGGATGAAAGCATCCAATGGTGAGGATTTCTTGCTGAGGTCAAAAGGAGAGGCAGTTGGAGGGGTGGATGAAAGATTAAGTCTAAGCCGTAGATGTATATTGATCAATGGCTGAGATCAATTTGGGTTTTTGACAATGCGGGGGGAGTAACTTTAAGATAAAATGGGAGAAAATGTAATGTAAATGGGTAAAACCTTAATTGACAGTGAAGAAGGCATAAATGAAATTTGGGGGTCGCAGAATGATCTGGGCCGTTGGATTAGATTAATTAACAGAGATCGACGTCAGATATCCTTTGATGAAATCTCTGGGAAGAATGGTGGAGGGCGATGGATTAATGGTTAGATGCGATCTGGGCCTTTGGATTAAAAGAACGGATGGTGGAGATTAAATAAGAGGATGCAATGTAATGGGGAAAGGTGGTTTGGCAGAAAACCTGAATGGTTTTCGAGCGGATATGAGGCGGTTTCCAAACTTGCCCAAAAAAAAATGCGATATACCTTGCCGCCCACCACGTGTCCTCAGGAAAACCACTTTTTCGCATTTTTCCTCGGCGTTAAACTTCTGGAGAAAAAAAAATGTGAAACTGAATGCTAGCTGTCGGATGGAGGGGCTTAGATCCAACGGTGAGGATCGTACGCGATGGAGGGTAAGATGCACGGATGGAAATGTAGGGTAGGGTCAAAGGCAGATTAGATCTCGACCGTTAGATCTTAGGAATTGACGGTGGAGATCTGCAGACGGGGAAGGTAGGTCCCCAAGGATTTGGGCCTACCGGGTTGAATATGGACCGTAGGATCTAAAGAATGAATGGATCAGATTCAATCTCGGGGAAAAGAAAGCAATATGAGATGGGGGGTTCGGGTGGGGATCAGGTGCAATGTAAACTATTGATCTGCGGAGATCAATGGTGGATCTTCATTGAAGTGTTTTCAACTGCGGGGCTTTATGAAATAACAGAGGAAGTCAGGTTTGATCTGGACCGTTAGATCTTGGTGAATGGATGGTCCAGATTGGATCGCAGGGTCACAAATCAGTGGGGCCAAAGTGAAGGCACAAAGGGAATGTGCTGATGCGATTAAGTGTGGGCCGTTATATCTAGGAGAGATCAACAGTAAGGATTGAATCAATGGGTTTAATGTCGGAGGGATATGGCGGAGGGCGATTAAATCTGGGCCATCGATTCTTGTGGATTCGACAGTCCAGATTAAATCGCAGGATCGCATCAGCGGAAGGAAAAGGGTATGGACAAAAGAAATTTTGCGATGCGATGAAGTATCAACCATCAAATCAAAGGATGATCAACGGTCCAGATCAAATCGAAAATTGCATCGATAGGAGGCAGTATGAAGAATGGGCGTGATGTGATTAGCCAATGGCTGTTAGATCTTCAAAGATCAACAGTTGTGATTTATTTTAAAACTTTCGTCGGGCTTTATAAAAAAGGAAAGGAAAAAGTTCCGGGAAAGGATTTTTATAGTGTTTAAGTGTCCGATTGTGGGCTCTGGGTTATATGAAGAAAGTGCAGGGATCGGGGGTTAAAAGGAAAAAGGTCCTATCACAATCAGAGAAAAGGAAAGAACCAAAAAAGAGTCGTATGTTTATTTGCGATGCAATCAACCGATAATCATAGATCGGTTCAGATCAACGGTCAATTTTCATTGAAACTTCGAACTATCGGCTTTATGAAAAATTAAAGGAAAGTCAGGTTTTTTATGAAATACAAAGGAGGAAAAGTTTTTGGACGGGGGTTTAAGGACTTTTAGTGCGCGGTTGCGGGGCTTATAGTCCTATGAGAGTTGGGAAAATAGAAGTTAAGACCTCGGGGGCTAAAATTATATGTAATGAAATATAAGTGTTTTTTAGGCTAAAAATAGGGTTTTTAAGCCAATTGGAGGATTCCGATAGGAGAATGAAGGCTTTTTAAACCAAATGGTAGGAGACCGAATGGTTTTAAAAGGGTCTTGAAGTGATTTTGAAGGTTAAATGAGGCTTATGGAGGGATTTTTATGGAGAACAAGAGGATAAAAATGGAGGTCAATTATGAGTGAAAAGAAGGGTAAAATTATGGGAAATGGGTTTTTAAGCAGTCTTCCTCTTCAGGTAAACAACAGTTTTTTCAGGGTTAATGAGGGAAACAACAGTGAATGTTTTATGAAGGAAAAAGAAACATCATAAGACTTCAAGAAATCACAATTTTGGAAATGAATTGTTTCTTGAAGGCTAGAAAATA
Organism: Pinus albicaulis; assembly: GCA_034641835.2. Lineage (NCBI taxonomy): Eukaryota > Viridiplantae > Streptophyta > Pinopsida > Pinales > Pinaceae > Pinus > Pinus albicaulis. Next base: position 233,039,729 of record CM076570.1, on the reverse strand, counting down.
TTTAGCCACCATTTGTTATAAAATTTTTTTATAGGTGGCTAATAGTGGCTCCACATGGGGATGGTGCTTTCTTGAAGGCATCAAGAAATTCAGACCTATCTTCTCTGGAAGCTGATCAATGCCTCATCCATTGGGCTGCAACTTTATTCCTTTACTGATCTTCTTTTTCTCTGACAATGTTAGCAGCCACTAAAAACAATGGAATTCTATCAAAACAAGCTTTCTACCAACCCAATCCTAATGATCTAACATTTTTTATTCTTTTAGAGTGAATTTGGATTGGAAAAATATTTTTACAACATTTTATTCTTTTGAGGAAACATAAAAATATTCTATTTCTACCCTTATTTCTCCATGAACTCAGATTAAGCAGTTGATTTCACAAGCTTCTCTACCTAACTACACTCTGTCAAGTTTAGACTGTCTGACGAAGTTTATTCTCTAAATTCTAAGATAGAAATTAAAAGCAAACAAGCTAGGATTGAACAGTCTAACTTGTTGCTGATCTATGGCATAAAGACAAGCTACACACAGACAAAAATTTATAGAAAAATAAAACAAAATGGTGAAGGCTTAAGATTTGAAAACTAAATAACATCCTTCACTTTCTTTCAGCTCCGTTTTTAGGCTTGTTTGAGTTGTTTTTCTCTTTGCTCATTGGTTCAAGTTTTGGGCATATTAGAACCAGTTTATCTCATATATTTGGCTTATAATTTAAATAGATTAGAGCCATGCATATTTTTGAAACTCATAGGTTCAAATTTTGAGCTTGTTTGAACCTTTTTTCTTCTATCCTAATCGTGTTAACTGATAAGCCAAGATTAAGTTGTTTGGCAGATCTATTTCACTAACCTATCAGCAGTAAATTGAAAACTAATTAGTCATGATTAGGTTGTATGAATAACTAGGAGTGTTTTTTTTAGGAGTGGCATTTGAGCTTGCACACTTTCATATTTTATTTCTCTTTTTTGGTATGGGGTTGTACCTTGTTTTTTAAAATCTGCCCTCTTTTTCCTATTCTATTGTTTTTGTATTTTTTTCATTTTCTAACTTTGAATGCAATGAAGAGTGTGATATTCACAATGAGAAAAAATAAAAAGGCTTCCAAACTGATATGGTCAAGAAAAATAATGTTTGAGCATCCTGCCATTGACAGGACCCCCAAACAGTTCACCTCCACTCAATTCTTGTAAAAAATAGGCATTGTTTCTAGCAGTAGAATGAATGAGATAAGGGCCAAGACATAAGTTATCAAATTTCCCATGCTTACCCTTATCTTATCTCCTTGAATCCCACTTTAAAACTTTGTCCCCAATGTTGAAATAACTGGCCTTTGTCCTTCTATCAAAAATCTCCTTGATGCTTTCTTGCTTTTGTAATAATCTGTTGTAGACCTCCTCTATGGTTTGCTGAAGATGTATGGTCTGATTTATTCTTCTTATCATGTCATTATCTTCAGACTGTACTTCTTGGATCATCTTCATGAATGGTACACCTAGGCTGGTTGGAAAAATTGCATCTACTCCATACACAAGCTGGTAGGGTGACATTCCAATTGATTTTTTAAGTGTTAATCTGTCAGCCCAAAGTGCATGTATCAGCTTTGTGTGCCATGAATTATTCGTGTCCTCTAGCAACTTCTTGATTATGTTCACCAAAATTTTGTTTGAGGATTCTGCCAACCCATTACCTTGAAGGTAATAAGTAGTAGAATGCCCCAATGTAATCTGATATTTGTGACAGAATTGAACCATCTTTTTGGATCCAAATGTAGCTGCATTGTTAGTAATAATCTTTCTAGGACAACCAAATCTAGATAGGATAAGAGTTTCAAGAAATTTTATAATAACAGAGTCATTGGCTTGCCTAGAAGGGATGGCTTCTATCCATTTGGTGAAATAGTCTGTTGCAGTGAGAATACATCTATGTTGGGCAGATGATGGTGGATGGATTTCTCCTATGAAGTCTAGACCCCACTGTTGAAAAGGAGCTTCAACAGGGATTGGATGCAAGGGTAAAGGAAGCAAGTTTCTTTTGATTTCAAAGAGTTGGCACTTATGACAGGCAATAATCATCTTATGGAAATCATGAAAGAGGGTGGGCCAATAGTAACCAGCTCTAAGGATTTTGTTGGCGGTTGTCTTCCAATAGAGGTGGCCTCCACATTCTCCTTCCTGGAACTCATGCTTGATTCTCTCTGCATCATTCTCAGGCAAAAATTTAAGCAATAATCCACTAGCATTTTTCCAATAAAGACATTTATCTAAAATGCAGTAGTTCACATCTTTTAACTTTAAAAACCTTGCCTTTGTTTTTGTCAAACTAGGAGGTGTATTCAAATTGAGAAAAACATATAAAATATCAATATACCAAGAGGAATTCATAAAATAATCTTCAACAATGGGAGATGGAAATTCTTCTTGTTCATCTAATGCATTTATCATGTTTATATCAAGAGCTTCAAAATTAGACCCAGCCATTAATCTTGCTAGTCCTTGGCCTTTAATGAGTTTAGTGGGCTTGATTTCTAAATCATATTCAAGTATTACAGCTATCCACTTACCTCTCTTGCCATCTGGGTCCTGTGTTATAATGTCTTTCACAACTGAATTTGGGATAAAGGCAATGATGTGGGAGTGTAAAATGTATACTCTCAAGTCTTTTAAGGCTTTGAATAAAGCAAAGTCTTTATTTTCCATGATGTTGTAATTCAGAGGAGCATCTCTTAATGCCTTGCTAAAGAATGCAATTGGCTACTCTTGTCCCTGTGTATTTTTCTGCAATAGGATAGTAGCCACTGTATGTTCTGATGTGAATGAAAAAATGAAAAAATCTTTTGAAAAGTCAGGACTAATAAGAACTGGTGTTTTGGTTAATGCTTGTTTTACCAGCTCAAAAGATTCCTTTGCTTCCAAGGTCCATTTAACTCCTTGCTCCTTTTTCAGCATGTTTGTTATGTTTCTAAGGAGTTCAGCCAAGTTGGGTATGAACCTTCTCAAGAAATTAATCTTTCCAATGAAAGATTGAAGTTCCTTGATGTTTCTAGGATGAGTGATTTGCAATATACCCTCAATCATTTTTGGGTCTATATTTATTCCTTCTTCTGATATGATGAGTCTAAGTAGTTTACCTTCTTGGAGACCAAACATTGTTTTCTTAGGATTTAAAGACAAACCAATTTTTTTGCATTTCTCAAAGACTATTTTCAAGTGTTCTAGGCGTTCTTCATCTATTTTAGAAAAAACAGTGATATCATCAAGGTAGATAATGATGAAGTAGCCTAGTTCTTCCGAGAATTCAATTTCCATGGCTCTCTAAAATGTAGCACCAACATTCATTAAACCAAAGGGAATTTTGACATACATGAAAGTACCCAAAGGTGTAGTAAAAGCTGTCTTTAATTGATCATCAGGATGTACTAAAATCTGATTGTATCCTGAGAATCCATCTAGCAAAGAAATTCTTTTAGAACCAAGTACCCTTTGTAAAATATGATCCATCTTTTGTAAAGGGTAGTTGTCCTTTAATGAGGCTTTGTTTAAGTCTCTAAAGTCAATACAAAGCCTAATCTCTCCTGTTTTCTTCCTAACTGACACTAGATTAGATACCCACTCTGAATATCTAACAGGAACAATAATCCCAGCTTCATACATTTTCTTGATTTCCTTTTCAACCAAAGGTAATTGAACAGGGTTTATTTTGCATAGTTTTTGTTTGAAAGGTTTTTGGTTTTCTTTGAGGGCTATCTTTTGCTGAATTATTTGTGTGTCATAGGATTTGAGATCTTCATAACTCCATGCAAAAACATCCGAAAATTCTTTAAACAACTCTATGTATTTCAGTTTGATGTGAGTTGGTAAATTATTAGATAGTTTGATCATTTTTGGGTTCAATTCATTGCCTATATTACACTCTTCTACTTCAGTTTCCACGGGTTCTAGTTTTGGTTTCTTGGCAACATCATTGAAATCAAACAATTCTTCCAAAGGGACTAGTCCTTTTGGCAAATATTGTGTGTTAGATTGCAGTGTTTCTAAGTCTTCTTTTTATAAATCTACACTAATCTTTGTGGTATGTTTAAATTTGTTAGTTAACATATTTATATCAGCAATCTTTGGAGAGTTTTCTTCTTCATTGAGTAGATTTTATTCATTAGAACAGTCTGTTTCATAGTCTAAATCAGAACTAGGCAGCTCGAATTCATTTCTGGACTGTAAGAAGTCTTCTATTTGTTTGTCTCCATCAAACACTTGACAATATTTCTCATTGTCAAGGACAGCTGGTCTGAATTTGATTTGGGTAGTGCATAGTTTGGTTTCATAAGGCATAAGGCATGTTCTAGCAGCAAAAGCTAAATCGTCAGCTTGGATATTTAGGTCTCTTGGGACAAAAATCAGTTGAAATTCCTCAAATGTTTTCAATAAATCCATGACATCGTTCCTATATGGTTTAAGTCTGGGGTGTTTGGCACTATATTCCCCATTCACTTGTTTGATAATCAGTTCAAAATCATCATGCACCTCTATCCTCTTGGCCCCTAATTTTTTCAATAACTGTAGGCCTAAGAGAAGGGCTTCATACTCAGCTAGGTTGTTGGTGCATTGAAAATTTAATTTGTAGGAATTCCCTTCAGCATGATTGTTCATTGTATTGTGAATCCACACTCCTACACCTGCATCACTCTTAGTGCAAGATCCATCAAAGTGCATACTCCAAAGAGGACTAGTTTCAGAGTCACTAGTTTGATTATTATCCTCTTCATCTAGAGTGATTTTGGATTGTTCTTGTAAGTCATTACTATGTTGAATTTGATGTAGCTCAAGACCTGTGTTTCGTTTGGTATGATTTTCTATTTTAGCAAACTGTTTTGAAGCTTCTATCTTGTCTTCCTCTTTTCCTATATCTGCCCCTAATTCAGTTAATTCTTCTTTCTCATTGAATGTTTCATCATTGAAAAGGATAAATGATTCGAGGCCTGTGTGAATAGAATAAAGAGGAGAATTTTCTGGTCTCTCTTGGCTAGTAACCATGTACTGCATGTGAGTTTCCCTATAAAGTCTCCTAGTTTGATTAAAAACAGGGATGGTCGCATATGTCATGTCCATCTGCATTGTTCCTTGTAACTTAGCTCCCCAAGATCTTGATAATAGCATACCATACTTGGGGGGTACATCAGCCACTACAATATCCATCACTAAACACCTGGCTGGAATTTGTGTTAAGTTTACACAGAGGTCTTTGATTAATCCTAAACATTTCACTCTGCTTGAGTCAAAGGAGTAAAGATCTTTGTAAGGTCGACTGATTTCAAGGCCTAGACTCACCATTATAACTTTGGGCATTAAATTGTGAGAGGCCCCTGAGTTATGCATGTCATTGTGTAAAATCTTGTCATGAATATTCAAACTAACATAAAATGGAGGTACTGGCCCTTCTTGGTATTTACCCTCAATATTTGGACCAAATAAAAGCTCTGGTTGGTCATCATTAAGATTGAAAGTGTCATTATTCTCTTCTATGTTAAAATAATTCAAAATTTGGTATATATATACATCTTGGGTGGCTAATTCAGTGAGAGGAACAAAGATTTTGATTTTGGCAATTTCTTGTTCCAAACTAAAAGGCATCTGATTTTTTAACATGTTTGTTTCAACCTTATTTACCACCACTTTATCAGAAAAATCAGTTTGCATATTTCCTCTATTTACATTGGTCAAAATTGTTTTAATAGGAGCACTAGCTAAGGTACTAGCGCTGCTAAGATCTGCACTCTGTTTTTCATTGATTTGAGTGCTTTTTTCTTTGTTTTTATCAGAATTTACAGCCACTGTTTTCTCTTTTTGTTTTGCAGTCTTAGTTTTGTTTACAGGGTTGTTTTTTGTAAATTTATCAGAGGTCTGGGTTTTGGGAGTTTCCTGATTGCTTTTACTCCTAAGGTCATACTCTTTTGGAGTCTCTATGATGACATTTTCCATCTCTTGATAATAACTTTCATCCTCTACCCTTTTATCATCATAGGGTGTGTATAGACCTTGTTTCCTATCATAATGAACTTCAAAATCATCATTGTCTACTCCCAACATGTTTATATCATCTTCCTTTGTTTGATCAATTGTTTCTTCAACCTCACTTACATAATTTTGATGAAAAGGAGGCATAATCTCCTGATCAGGGTCTCTTGGTCTGTTTTGAGGTTGATTTCTCCTGAAATTCTGATTTTGGTTTTGAGATTGGTTTCTGTTTTGAGGATCTGATTGACTTTGACTTGCTTGTGCTTTCTCAAGTATGCTCATCGTTTTCATCATCTCCTCCGTCATTCTTTTCATCTTAGAGCTAGAGGTGGAAGGTGCAGATTCCTCTCTAAATGACACTTTCTTCTCACTCCTCATTCGCACTCTTTTCTCCATTAGATTAACTTCCACAGCTAAGGCTCCTTTCTGCATATCTTCTAGAGTCAGAGGGTTTCTTTCTCTAAGTTGATAAGCCATTTCAGGATCAAATCCTTCAGGAAACTTGTTTAAAGCCGAGCCTTGTGGAGGTTTTTTGATCTGGGGGGAGTGCATTATACACATTATTGAACCTAGTGCAATAAGCTTGAACACTTTCCCCAGTGTTTCTTTGGAGATTTTTGTAGTTCGAAAGTATTTGGAGAGGGTTTTTATAACTTCCCATTTGTTTAAGAATAACTGATGGAAGGCTTGGATATCATTAATACTGTGAGGGGTTAAGCCTTTGAACCATTTTCTTGCTTCTCCCCCTAAAATTTAAGCAAATAATCTAAGTTTGACAGTTTCATCATCAATCTCATTTCTGTCAAAGTAGTCATTCATATTATCCACATGTTGTGAAGCAGAAGTAGCACCACTGGCATCATACAATGGTATCTTGGACTGATAGTCCTATGGAAGATTGACTAAGGGTAAAGGAAGGACTAGAGGGGCATACCATGTTGCCATGATAGGAGGTTGTGGAAAAAGTGGGGGGTTTACAAGTGGAGGAGGTTGATGGAATGGTGTAGTTTGGACAGTGGATGTATGGATAACAGATGTGGATGGACCAGCAAGAGATTTTTGAGCAGATCTAGGATGAGAGAAACCAAAATTATGAAGGAAATGTAAATAAGGTGGTGTAGTTTCTCTGCTACTAGGATGCTCACTTTTGTCTTGGGATGAAAGTGGAGATTCAGAGTCTATCTGAATTATATCATCAAGTGGCCTAGTTCTAAATGGGTTTCTTAAGTCAACTTGTGATTGTTGTAGAGCTATAAGATTATTTGGGACAGAATTAGCTCTATGGAGTGATCTTACAATAGTTGAAGACTTGACCTTAGGAGATTTCCTAAGTATTCTTTCAGGGTTGTCAACTATCTCAGGGGGTTTTGGATCAGGATGGCTCCTAGTATGAATTATTTTAGAAGCCACTATGCTATGTTTTCAGACCGACCTAAACAAGAAAAGTTTAAACAAATATGACAATCTTTAGGAGGCCATATGATCTTTAAAAAAAGAAAACTTTAATCCTTAAAGTCTTCTGACTGAGTTTGTATGATGTTATGAGAGTAATGGGTTTCCCAGTGGAGTCTTAAGGTCTGTTTTGGATTGTGGAGTCACCAGGTGGAAATTTTTAGCTCTTTTGGAGGTAAAATGTTTTATGGTCCACCACCATGTTTATTTGAATACCAATCTGAAATATTTTTGGGTTTTTTGAGTTTTTTCATTCCTATGGGTTCTAAGAGTGTCATAAATATGTTTCAACACTTAGCTATGGTGATGAGATAAAGAAAGTTTACTCTTATGGCTTAGCCAGCTGATTCCTTCAAGGTTTCATAAGACTGTATAAGAATCCTAAAGGTTACTTAGTTTGTCACAGATTCAGATAAGTTCTATCATGATTACCATTTTCTTGGTAGTGCTTGAAGAGAGCTACTTCTACTACACTGAACACTGAGTGTTTTGTTTTTAGAATTTTACTCAGAATCCCCAGCGGAGTCGCCAGAAATGTTCGGTCCCTATAATTTCAGCAGATTGGCAAGACTAAAACTGCAAAGAGAACATTTGAACCACTTTGGGATTCTAGGATCTATACATCCTGAATCCATCCAGGGATCTCTCTATAAGTGTGTTTAAAGATGTTATATTTAAAGTTTGAGATGTGATATTAGGCTAGTTATGAGGAACAAGGTTTTGTTTGTTTTGGTTGGGCAAAGATAAATGAAGGTGAAGGAAGTCTAAATGAAGGGTGAAGGTGTATGAAAGTGAAGGAATGATTCAAATAACAAGATAGGCAAGGAGCAGCTTCAAACCATTGGGCTATGGAGTCATAATAGGATTTAATTGAAACAACAAGGTTCAAGAGTGGTCCATGGGGCAAGTCATCTATGTCAAAGGATCCCTTTAAGTTGATTTTATGGGATGGAATGAAACAATAAGGAAGGGAATCAAACAGATGAAGAACAAAGAGCAGCCTAAGATCAAGTAAGTACTTTGAAACTATCCTACTTTTGGCATACACTTAAGAAAGACATAAAAGTTATCCATGATCAGGCAAGTACTTTGAAACTAGCCTGCTTTCGATGCACTTTTAATAGAAAACATTTAAAACACATAGAATAGCTTAAGATCAAGTAAGGACTTTGAACCTATCTTGCTTTCAACATATTCAAAGGGAAAATTTTCAAAGCAACTGTTGGAGAATAAAACTAGAGGACAGGGTTAACCATAGACTTCCCTAGTTCACTCTTTAATTAGTAAACTTGTCAATACAACACTTAAGATAAACAAAGAATAGTCTAAGATCAGGTAAGGACTTTGAACCTAGCCTGCTTTCAACATACTGTTAGGGAAACTTTCAGACAACCTTTGGAGATAAAACTAAAGGACAGGGCTAACCATAGACTTCCCTAGTTCAAATTTACTTAGCAGAACTAAAAATAACATTCAAGAATAATGTTTAAAATCTAGACAGTAAGACATGGGAACACCAATATTCCTTAACTGCTTAGACTGTATTAAATCATTCTTAAACACACAATTGGAGGAAAACATACAAATAAAGATTATCAGTGAGAGAAGGGTACTTTTGATAGTAAATCATAACTCTATAATTTTTGTTCTTTACCAGAGATGATGGAAAGAATGGAAACAAAAATAAAATAACAATTTACAATAAGAAAAACATCACCGTTGACATAGACCAGGATCCCATAAATAAGCTTGTATTTGATGCTTCAAACCAGTTACAATCATCAAGTCTAGTGGGTCTTTACAGCTTCAAACTTCTGATATCAACTTAGGTATCTTCAATTACAAATAGAGCTTATAGCATCTTCAGAAAACTATTTACATGCATCAGATATCTAGAGACCAACCTTTGTCTCATCTTCTACAGAGGTATTTATAGAAGAAAAGAGGAGGTGGGATGTAAAATAAGATCTCTAGGCTCAATTAATACAATTTAATGCTTCTCGGCCTTTTAGGGAAGCAATGGAGAATATTTCTGATATTTCCTCTGTATTAATTGATTTTCATTAAGTTGTTAGCTACTTGGGAGATTTTGTTGACTTTAAAGCTCTTTCTTATCTTTTTAATAACTTTGATGACAACTTAAAATATCTTCTTTTGTTTGAAATAACTATTCAACTGTCTTGAGGCAAATATGTTATGTTCTGGCAATAACTAGGCCTCCTTTGAATGGTTTGAGGCTGCAGGTGGCTTTTGGTAGCTGGGGAGGATTCAATTAGCCTTTGATGTGGCAGTGGAGGCTTCTTAGATTGATAAATTTCTTTGTCTTTCCCTAAAACACTTATAATTCACTTTAGATCTGTGTTTTAGGTATGATTAGGCTTAATATCTGTCTTCAGGTCTTCATATTGTCTTTAATTGTGGATTAGGCTTTGGTTTTCTAAGTTTGTGCCTTAATCCCTCAAAACTAGGTTTGAACCTTTAATTCTTCACTTCTGCTTTGATTTTATGCTGTCAAACTGATACTCTCTATTTGTTTGATGTTCGCTATGATTCTGCTATTTTTGCAGGCGCGCAGAGGGTTGTATAATGGCATCATTGCTCATGAGGCATGGATAAAACATGATCTGGAACCCTGCAGAATGATCTCCTTCATGAATAAAGGCTTGGGGGATCGTCATCCCCGACCCTTGATTTCCTTCAAGAAACTGTGTAAAAGCTTTAAAACCTACAAAAATACAAAAAAGTTATGAAAATCATGCGTGGATGGGCTTAGACTGCTTCAGAGGTTTTAGGTTAGATCGTGGCCATTGGATGAAAGCATCCAACAGTGAGGATTGCTTGCTGAGGTCAAAAGGAGAGGCAGTTGGAGGGGTGGATGAAAGATTAAGTCTGAGTCGTAGATGTATATTGATCAATGGCTAAGATCAATTTTGGGTTTTAACAATGCGGGGGGAGTAACTTTAGGATAAAATGGGAGAAAATGTAATGTAAATGGGGAAAACCTTAATCGGCAGCGAAAAAGGCATAAATGAAATTTGGGGGTCGCAGAATGATCTGGGCCGTTGGATTAGATTAATTAACAGAGATCGACGGCGGATATCCTTTGATGAAATCTCTGGGAAGAATGGTGGAGGGCGATGGTGTAATGGTTAGATGCGATCTGGGCCGTTGGATTAAAAGAATGGATGGTGGAGATTAAATCAGAGGATGCAATGTAATGGGGAAAGGTGGTTTGGTGGAAAACCTAAATGGTTTTCGTGTGGATATGAGGTGGTTTCCAAACTTGCCCCAAAAAAAACGCGATATACCTTTCCGCCCATCACGTGTCCATAGGAAAACCACTTTTTTCACGTTTTTTCTCAGCGTTAAACTTCTAGAGAAAAAAAAAACGTGAAACTGAATGCTAGCCGTCAGATGGAGGGGCTCAGATCCGACGGTGCGGATTGTACGCGTAGGAGGGTAAGATGCACGGATGGAAAGGTAGGGCGGGGTCAAAGGTGGATTAGATCTCGACCGTTAGATCTTAGGAATTGACGGTGGAGATCTGCAAACGGGGAAGGTAGGCCCCCAAGGAGTTGGGATTACCAGGTTGAATATGGACCGTAGGATCTAAAGAATGAATGGCTCAGATTCAATCTCAGGGAAAAGAAAGCAATATGAGACAGGGGGTTCGGGCGGGGATCAGGTGCAATGTGAACTGTTGATCTATAGAGATCAATGGTGGATCTTCGCCAAAGAGTTTTCAACTGTGTGGCTTTATGAAATAACAGAGGAAGTCAGGTTTGATCTGTACCATTAGATCTTGGTGAATAGACCGTCCAGATTGGATCGCAGGGTCACAAATCGGCAGAGGCAAAGGGAAGGCACAAAGGGAATGCGTCGATGTGATTAAGTGCGGGCTGTTAGATCTAGGAGAGATCAATGGTCAGGATTGAATTGGCGGGTTTAATGTCAGAGGGCTATGGCGGAGGGCGATTAAATCTGGGCCGTCGGTTCTTGTGGATTCGACAGTCCAGATTAAATCACAGGATCGCATCTGTGAAAGGAAAAGGGTATGGACAAAATAAATTTTGCGATGCGATGAAGTATCAACCATCAGATCAAAGGATGATTGACGGTCCAGATCGAATCGAAAATTGCATCGGCAGGATGCAGTATGAAGAATGGGCATGATGCGATTAGCTGATGGTCGTTAGATCTTCAAAGATCAACAGTCATGATTTATTTTAAACCTTTTGTCGGGCTTTATAAAAAAGCAAAGGAAAAATGTTTCGGGAAAGGATTTTTATAGTGTTTAAGCGCCCGATTGCGGGCTCTGGGTTATATGAAGAAAGTGCAGGGATCCGAGGTTAAAATGAAAAAGGGCCTATCGCAGTCGGAGAAAAGGAAAGAACCAAAAAAGGGTTGTATGTTTATTTGCGATGCGATCGGCCGATAATCGTAGATCGGTTCAAATCAACGGTCAATTTTCATTGAAACTTCGAATTGTCGGCTTTATGAAAAATCAAAGGAAAGTCGGGTTTTTTATGAAATACAAAGGAGGAAAAGGTTTTGGAAGGGGGTTTAAGAACTTTTAGCACCCAGTTGTGGGGCTTACGGTCCTATGAGAGGTGGGAAAATAGAAGTTAAGCCCTTGGGGGCTAAAATTCTATGTAGTGAAATATAAGTGTTTTTTAGGCTAAAAACGGGGTTTTTAAGCCGATTGGAGGATTCCGATAAGAGAATAAGGATTTTTAAACCAAACGGTAGGAGACCAAATGGTTTTAAAAGGGTCTTGAAGTGATTTTGAAGGTTAAATGAGGCTTATGGAGGGATTTTTATGGAGAAAAAGAGGCTAAAAATGGAGGTCAATTATGAGTGAAAAGAAAGGTAAAATGATGGGAAATGGGTTTTTAAGCAGTCTTCTTCTTCAGGTAAACAACATATTTTTCACGGTTAATGAGGGAAACAACAGTGAAGGTTTTCTGAAGGAAAAGGAAACATCATAAGACTTCAAGAACTCACAATTTTGGAAATGAATTGTTTCTTGAAGGCTAGAAAAGATTTAGCCACCATTTGGTATAAAAATTTTTATAGGTGGCTAACAGAAACTATATAGGAATTTGTTGTGAGAAAGCCAATTTGTGTTGATGATTTCCTGCAAGGATATCAACTAAAAAAAATCGTTGTCTTTCATGAAGAGGATAGGGCTATCATGTTTAACAATATTGAAGCATGTTTTCTGTTCAAGGATAATTTAGACTATGAATTTGAGGAGTATGAGCCTAAGATAGACAATGTGCAAGAGATAGAGATAGATTTTCCCATGCTTCTGGAATTTATAGCCAACACTCAGATAGAAGAAAGTCATACTTCCCTATGCCTTCCTATGGATCAAAAACCAAGTATTCTTTCAGATCAAAATGAAGGGTGTGCTTGTGTTTTTGTTGGATCTCAAGACAAGGTAACATTTCATATTTTTGAAGATCCTTTTATTGGTTTTCTACAGTTAGCAGGGAAGATGTATTTTCTTTTTTTCTTGGACCAGAAACACATGTTCAGTAGACACTTGGAGTGGCCTAGTTTTTGTTTTTTCTGCTTGCTCGAGGAAACTGTGAGCATGATTCAACTATGTAGCCATCTACTGGATTCGTTACACTAGAAGGATCACTTCACATGATTGTACATAATTCTTTAGCAGGCAAGTTGTTGTCATAAGGATTTGAAGCCCTCAAGTCTTGGTGATATTCTGCCATCAATAAGTTTTTCTTTTTGTTTGAGTCAAAGTAATTTCAGTTTTGAGTCACTTTTCGTTATTTAGTCTCGTCTTTTGATTTTGAATGCATGCCCAATGGTTAGGCTACTTGGTATACGTGTTCTTGACACCTTCAAGGAGCTGCCATCCCCAACTAGAGCTAATGTTAGTGTCAGTATATACATCCTGTCAGTAGTTATCAAATGGTCTCTTACCATATTTTGTTAGGGTCTCATAGTCAAATTTTTGTCATTTCATCAGGTTTTCAAATAAAAATTTGGTCACTGGCTATTAGGTCTAGGAATATTTTCCACTCCTTCCAAAATTTTCACAAGCTGGTCCATGTCATCACTCAGATGAGTGTATCATCATCATTTCAGTCATCATCACCATGATTTCATTCAGTTTAGTGTCTCCATTAGGTCATTAGGGTTTCAAGGCCACCAAAACTGTCATTTTATGCATAAAATATGGCAATTGGAGGAGTGGTAATAAGAAATTTTGTTCAATAAAGTTTGATTTCAAAATTTAATTTAATGTTTCTAATATGTAATAAGTTTTTTATGTTCCTAAAGCTGTAATTGAAGGTTTCAAAAAGATTCAAGGTTCCAAATAAGCTACAAAGTTCCAAAGGTTACAAAAGTCCAAGGTTACAAAGTTCAAAAAATGCAAGTCATGCTTGGAAATGACATGTGGGGCCCATCCTCATTCAAAATAAGTCACTTCATGTTTATAAATATTCCAAAAAGACAAATGAAACTCATTTTCACTCTTTTTATTTCTTATCATCGAGATCTCCTCTCACAGTGGAAAGAAAATCAAGTTTTCACCTCTCACTGGAAAAAAGATTGACCTCGTTGTCCATACAAGCACTAAGTTGTGCATCTAGAGGAGCACGCTGCACATAGAAAGACTGCGCTATGCATGAGCGCTGCACACAAGAAGCCTTCGCTGCACATGGGGCAAAGTTTTACAGAATTCATTTTTTTCAATTAAGTTGGTTTTTCAGAGCTTCACTTCAGCCATTGCACCCTACATACTCTTCAAGAAGTATGTTAAAGTATTTCATCTCTCCCCTAACACTTTTAATCAATATAATTTAATGAAACACTTCTTCTCCTAGGGTTTTCTTAGAATTTATGGTATTTTCTTTCCAAATGATCAATTTTTGTTCAAAACCCTAGTTTTCTTCCACCTACATCTTTATTTGCAATTAATATGTCACTTCCATCCATTACATAGCCATTTCCCTTCATTTTTATCATTTTCCCTATAAAACCTAGCCCAATTCTACCAAGTTGGAAATTTTACCTAGGTAGGTCTGTGTTTAAATTTCCTAGCTCATTTCCCTCACTCATTTTACTCCATTTCACTCACTAAAGATCCCTAAGATCCCTACCCATCTCCCTAAATTTTCCTATTCCCATCTCCCTTCTCTAACTCCTTCATCTTATTCCTTTACTCCTTTTCCCTGTTTTTCCCTCCTATCTTCTAGGGTTTCATCATGGAAGATGATTCATCACCATTAGAGAAAATAAAGTACAACAAATGGGGGAAACTACAATCGTTTGAGCCCTTCAATTTCAATGAAATCACTTCCTCTCCATTCATCAATTAATGCTTTGAAGATGTCAATTATTTAAGGTTTTGTTAAAGAGTGCGGGGAGTAGGTTGTCATGAGCAGCTCACAGATATGTTTGCCACCACTTTGAAAGGAGAAAGGGCTACCATTGCAGGGATTGATTTCATGTTTTCAATATATTCTATATCTCATGTTGTAGGGATACCAAACCATGGTGAGAATTGGTTCAAAGGCATGAACCTAGATTTTAAAGAATATAAACCCTACTTGAAATCATAGTACAAAGGAGCTCATTCAAATGTTTTTCCATTTGGATATTTTTTGGAGAGATATGCACCATTATTGAAAGTTTTCATGAAATTATTAACGTGTGAGTGTAGATTTTCAAGGATGTATCAATACCACATAAGACTGCTCATGCACTTCATAGTTGTGAAGTCTCTCAATTTGTACAATTTCTTGTATAGTAGTGCGACTCAGATGTATGGAAATGTGCAAGTGAAAGACATAGAGATTTATCATATCATTTTTCATCATATTTTGATAAAGGTCATGGTTCTCCATCATATGGCAGAAAAGAACATGACATGGGATTCATTCTATTATCACTCTACCAGATTCCTAAGGCTAAAGAAGAAATACCAACAGAGGTAACCACATACCAACATTTTAACTTGGTATCTAGCCCTACCAAGTTAGAGAGGAATCTCTCCACAAAAATCACAGCCAAGAAGGTTGGATGAAAAGGTTTTAGGCTAGCTAAGAATTACATAAGGTTTTGTTATGTTTTGATTGGGTTGGGTTTGTTGGATGAGGATTAGGTCAAGGGGACTAGGTCAGCAAAAATGAGATGGAATTGCAGTCCATTCGATGGGGTAAGGTAGGTGGAAGGCTTAGCACTTAAAGGTGATTTTGTGAGATTATTTAAAACTGATGGGGAGATAGGAAGAGCATAGGAGATGTATTCTTCTGAAACTGAAGAAAAATGGACAAATTATGACAAATTTCCCAAAACAGAGCATGAAAAACATGTATTCGGCCTATAAAATTGAAATGTATCATATAATAGAAATGAAATGATTATGAGCTTACAAAAAATTCATACAAATGGTCACAGAGAAAAAAAAAATTCCAAACGTTCATACCACATGAATCCCAAGGAAATAGTTGCAATTATTCATTAGTTTTAGGCCTAACTAATTACATTTGATCAATACACCAACATCCAACTGATTCTAACCCTTGCTAAGAGTGAATAAAGGGAAGATACAGACACAAAAAATACATTCCCTCATCCTCAGGGGTCAAATTCCTGAGTTGAGGATGAGATCCACAAAATTCTGAACTGAAAGCTGGAGTGTAGGGAGGTGCAAGTGACTCCTCCCTAATTACACTGAAGCTTATTCATTTGACTTTGATGATTAAATTTACATCATGAATATACCCCTAGGTAACTTATCCATATTATAATTACATTTACCATGCCCAATTACATAAGTGAAATCATGATTTTCAAAGAAAAAGACAATTTTGCATTGAAATTTGAAAAATATCAACAAACTATCAAACATGCCCTCTCTTTTCCAGGTGCGCCCTCCCTTTGGTAAATACGCCCTCCATCTTGCAGGTTGTTTTTGACTGGGTTGTAGGTGTCCAAATTGTCTCTAAGATAGTTTGTTGGAAATCCCTACAAGTCTAGTTTTTGGATATGCCTTCAATTTTCAAAATGAACTCATTTGCCCTGTCAAAACTCAATCCTCCCAAGACTACTCAGCACACAGTGCCGGGGCTAAAAATGAGGCAGAAACATGATTTTTTGGTGGTTTTTTGACATTTTGACCTGCTTGTTTTGAAAACAAAGGCTTGGAAAGTGGTTTTCTATGATGTATTGACCATTTTGCATCCAGTGGTGGTGGCATTTTGGTCAAAGGATGGCTCAAAAAATAGTGCAACACCAAGGGCATTGCACATTTGACACTTGTCTCTATGACTTGACTATCCAAAAACTCAAAAAAAACACGAAATTTGCAAAACTGACCCAAAACTCTTCAAAATTGTTGAAATGATTGTTGATGATGTGGCTAGGCTTGGAGTGAAGCCTTTGCAAATATATCCAACTTCCTTTTCTATTCTTTCATGGTCAAAGCCTCAATTTTTGCATTGGCTCTTTTGAGCTTGGCCATTGCATTTTTCTCATTTTGGGAATAATGTTTGACCTTCCTCCTTAGTATGTCATTTTCTTCATTTGATTTCTCCAAAAGATTCTCCAAGTGATGGTTTTATATATCAAGCCATGGCTCCTAGTTTTCATTGATTACCATATCAAGTTGTTCATTTAGGGTTAAATGATTAGCAAGCTCAACCTCTTTTTATCTTTCTAGTGCTAGAGCTGTTTTTAGCCCTCTAGTTCTAGGTCTGCCTCTTGGTGCTTGTTCATCTTGTTCTTCAAGAAAACCATGCTTTTCAAGTGTCTCTTCTAAAAAAACCTTGGATTTTTTTGCCTTCCTTTGAGCTGTGATGTATTTCACCTCATCAATGGCATACTTTTTATTCAACTGTTGGTTTTCCTGCTCAAGGAATTTTATGAAAAATTTGGACCTGTCAAGATTAGTTTGGAGCTCTATTATCTTGGCATCCTTCCCTTTTATGACTACAGTAGTGATCTCATCATCATCATGATCATCTAGGTAAACAAGGTCAAAATCCTATTCTGTTTCATGGTGGTCATCCTCATCTTGAATGGTTGCCTCATGTTCATCCTCCTCTACCATCTCTTATTTTCCCTTATGTAACTTATTTGTTAGTGAAGAAGGAAGGGCCCCTTCCACAATTGTGGAGAAAACACCTGCCTATGGCCCCTCTGGTATTTTTTTTCCAATGGCTCTATCTCAGCAACATTAGCCTTCTTAGGCTCATTGATCTCAGCTCTGCTAGGTGACCCAGTCTCAATGTAGGATGGAGATGGTGGTAATGAAGTGGATGAAGGGGAGTTCTCTAAAGATGATTAATGTATTGTGGTTTGAGATGGATGAATGGAAGTGGAAGGATGAGATGATGAAGGAAAATTTTGGGCATGCTGAATAGGTGGAGCAATGAATATGTCATCAGCTATGAATGAACTCCACAGAATGTTCAATTGCTTGAGGTAATGGAGGAATATGATTTTGATGAGGGAGTGGTGAAAAATAATGTTCATTTGGTGTTCATAATCTCTCTTCTAGATAATAAATTACATCTTGTCAATGCTCCAGAAGAGGTATTAGGGTATGTTGAGCATCTTTACCCTAGTGAATTGCACGAGTAGTTAGATGTGATAGGCATACAATCTAGAAAATCTACCTTCACATGAAAAGTATTTCATGATGATCTTCATCATGGGAGAATATATCTCCAGTAGGTAAAAGAAAGGAAAAATCCTCTTTCTCTCATTCTTGTACCTAGGTTTGATTAAAGGCTCATAGTTATGCTCCTCCAAGTCTTTCTATTTGAACCATTTCTCCCCAACATTAGGTATCTCGGTGGTAGCTGAGATGATGGAAGTTGACACAATGAAAGTGATACCATCTAGAGTAAGTTGGTTGTCATGGAGATTAGAAATGAAAAGTTTGGTCAACATAGAATGGTGTTGGCCCTTCTGAATTTTCTCACAAAACTCAAAACATCCAACATGTTTGAAAAATGTCACAACCATAAGGGATGAAAAAAGTTCCCCAGTATTTGTTGGCTCTAATCTGAGTATTCTTGACCCTTTGTGTGGCCTCATTCCCTATGTTTCTTCTCCCTCACTGTATGGTCTATTTCCTTCTTTTTTCATTATTTCTTAATGTCAAAATCCTAGGGAAGTGCGATGATATGGAATGTGATTTTTAGGACTAGGAAATGATATAAGGTAGTTGAGGGAGATGGGGGTAGGGATATATGAGTTAGGGAATGTGACATGGAGTAGGGATATATAGGAGTTTGGAACAAAGAATTTATCACAAGTGTAGGGAATATGGAGCCTAGGCAAATAATGTACCTAGGGCTTAGGGTTTCAAGGAAATGAAAGCTTAGGGAAAGGGGATTTTAATGTAGGGATTTGGGAAAGGTTATATTTCAACGTGGGAAGGGTTATGAAGGGTTAGGGAGTGAAATTGAAGTGTAATTAGGCATTTGAGGAATACTATGGTTTTGAATTTGAAAAAAGACACCAAACTTCTCTTTAAAAACTCACACAACACAAAATGACTTGATGGAGAAGAGGAATGATGCAATTGTAACTTACTTTCTTATTTGGAGGTGCTAAGAAATACTTCTGAGAGATTGAGGGTGAGTTTGTGAAGTTTAGAGGACTTTTGAACAATTGATGAGGAATATTGACAGGCGCATAGTGCACAATGTAGGTGCACAGTGCAACAAACAGGCGCGCAACACCAGAAGTAAACACACCTTCCCTTTGGAAAACATGCAAGACCTCCCTTGTTTTGTTGATTTGGCCTTCAAAACTTGAAAATCCTACTTTGCTAAGTTTGCTCGATGGTAGTAAGAGACAAATGAGGTCTCTCTTGATGTCATGGGGGCTTTTATACTTATGTGAAATTGATCTTTTCATTCAAAACCCACTTTCTAATGTTTCATTTTCACCTTTGAAAACTTTTGAAAATACCCTTTAAACTTTGACTTTTCTTTGCAGGTTGATGATGCTGGTGTTTAGCACTCTTTACATTGCTTTTTTTAGTATTCAGTTTGATATATGGAGTTGAATTGGAAGCTTGGGAATAATACTTATTTCATATAGTGAAAATAAAATTACATTAAAATAAAAATAAATTACATCTCTGTTTTTTGAATAAAATTACATTGCAGAATAAAATCACAACTTGAAAGCAGAATTAGCACTTTGGAAATGTTCCTTGGAGATCATATTTACATGTTGACAAATCTTTTTTAGATGATAAGGAATATTATTCAATCACTCTCATAATTTTTCTAACCTTATGAAAATGAAATGATGTATTATTGGACCTTGAGAAATGAAACCTACTGACATAATGAGACCTTGAATGACCAGACTTCATGGTGAATTTGACTGACATAATGGCATGATGAAATGGAATTTCATGATTGAAATACGCTCAACAAGACATGAAGGTGGGCCACCAAGTATACATTTTGAGGAGGAGTGATATTTTATGACTAGGGCTACCATTAGTGAGTGAATATTTTACATGAACTAACATAATTATTAAAAATTTATGAGTGGGACTCCTAAAATGATATAAAAATAGTATTTTTGATCACTGACTGCAGTATGAAAATACTGATAAAATGATATGAAAATAGTATTTTTGATCACTGACTGCAGTATGAAAATACTGACATTGACATTGGCCTTATTGGGGATGATACCTCTGAAAGAGGTGTCAAGAACCATAGAAATTTGGATTTTGCAGATTAGTGCCTCTTCCATTGTGCCAATATGGTCAAAAACTCAAACTGAAAAACTTGACTAAAAACTGGAGAAAATAGACTAACTCAATGCAAACTAAAATGACTGAAATGTGACTTAATAATGATTGAATTGACTGAAAATTGATCTTGAAAATGGCAGAAAATCAGTGAAGTTCGATGGCCTTCACTTTGGGCTCCGAACTCCAGTGATTTAATACTTCACAATTGCAGAAATTGTAACTGATATTTACAATGAAATGGAAAACTAATCGAGAAATTTGTTTCAGAAAAGATAGTGTTTTAGGAGCTTACCATTAACTGGTCCTCATAAACACTCCTGTACATTCATATCTTCAAGTAAATAATCATTCTGTCCCCGACAAGCTAAAATATGATATGGAACTTTCCATAAATTCTCAAATTTTCCTTGCTTACCCTTCTCTTCATTCCTGACATCCCAGCAGAGTACCACATCTCCTATTTTGAAGTTGTCTTCCTTAGTTTTTCGATCATAAATCTTATTTGTCCTGTCATGAAGTTTTTAAATATTCTAAAATAATTCATCCCTTGTCTGGTGGAGGTGTATCATTTGATTAATACATCGATGTATGTCATTTTCCTCAGTCCTTGATTCTTGCAACAATTTCATTACCGGGACTGCTAATGATGAAGGAAACAAAATATCGACACCATAAACAACTTGAAAAGGAGACATACCAATAGAATTTTTATTACTCACCTGATCTGTCCAAAATTCATTAATCGACTTGTTATGCCAATTCCTTTTATTCGCCTCTAACATCTTTTTAATGATATCGGTCAATGAATTTTTAGAGGAATTCACTAATCCATTACCTTGCAGATAGTAAGTTGTAGAGTGTCCCAAATTAATGTTCTATCTGTCACAAAACTCAGCCATATTCTTAGACTTGAATGCTACCATGTTATCTGTGATAATCTTAGTAGGACAACCAAAACGGAACAGAATATTAGTTTCTAAAAATTGAATGAAAACGAAATATCTAGATTTCCTAGTCGGGATTGCTTCAATACATTTTGTAAAGTAGTATGTGGCTGTCAATATCCACTTGTGCTGAGAGGATAATCATGGGTGAATCTCGCCTATGAAATATAGGCCCCACTACTGAAATGGTGCATGGATTGAAATAGGTTGAAGAGGTAATGGGGGAAGCTTTCTCTTACCGTGAAAAAATTGGCATTCATGGCATCTCATTACTGCTTTGTAAACATATGCAAAAAGTGTCAGCCAATAATATCCCGCTCTCAATATTTTATTGGCCATGGTCTTACAATATAGGTGGACCCAAAAATATCCTTTGTGGAAGTCATTAATCACTTCCTTAGATTCTTCTTCGACCAAACAGTTCAGCAACACACCTCTGAGATCCTTCCAGTAAAGTGCATTATCCAATATGCAATACTTTGAAGCTTTGAGTTTTAAAGATATTCCTTGGCTCTTAGTCATGCCTACAGGAGGGTTTAGGTGTTGAAAAACATAAACAATATCCGAATATCATGGAGATGAAAAAAATATATCGGATACCTGAATCAGATTCACTTCTTCTTCATATTCGAACAAAGATGAAATCAAATTGATGTCAAGGGCATGAAGATTTGACTAAGCCATGAGCTTGGCTAAGCCCTGACTTTTGATCAACTTGGTGGGCTTGATATCAAGGTCATACTCCAGTAAAGCTGCTATCCATATTCCTCTCCTATCTTTGGGTCTATCTACATGAGAACTTATTTCACAGCTACATTAGGTACATAGGAAAGAGTGTGTGAATGTAATATGTAAAATCTGAAATCTTTTAGCGATTTAACTAAAGCTAGAGCATGTTTCTCTATGATGTTGTAGCGAAGGGCTGCATCTCTGATATTATGACTGAAAAATGAAAGTGATAGCTCTATTTTGTCCCTTTTCTGCATCAAGGCTGCTGCCATAGTGTGCTTAGAATAAAATGATAATATTATGAAATCACTAGTATAATCAGGACTTCTCAAAACCAGGGTAGTAGTCAAGGAAAAATTAACTGAATGGAAATATATCCAGGCATCTTCAGACCAATTTACATCACTATATTTCTTCAACATGTTTTTAAATTCTCTAAGATGCTCCGCTAAATTAGAATGAATCTATGTAAGAAATTCATCTTAACGTTGAATGCTTGTAATTAATTTTTGCTGCGAGAAAAATCAATTTTCTAAATTGCTTGAACACAGAAGGGTCAATCCAGATCCCATCCTTGGAAATGATGCGACCAAGGAGTTTATCTTCCTCCATGGAAAAAATTATTTTCTTTGGGTTGAGAGATATCTAGAACTTCCTACATATCTCGAAAAAAATTCTCAAATGGTGCAAATGTTCATCATCAGAATGTGAAAACACTGTCAAATCATCTAAGTAAATAACCAAAAAAATATTTTTTTCATTGGCGAATGCTATGTCCATGGCCCGCTAGAATGTGGCCCCTGCATTTTTCAAACCAAATGGAATTTTGGCATATTTGAAGGTGCCCCAAGGTGTGGTAAATGTTGTCTTGTCCTGATCATATTCATGCACCAGAATTTGGTTGTAGCATGAATAACCCTCCAACAATGACATTTGGGAAGAACTAACAACTCTTTGAAGTATATGATCCATCTTTGGAAGTGGATAGTTGTCCTTGAGGGACAATTTGTTCAAATATCTGAAATACATACAGAGCTGGATTTATCCATTATTCTTTATCACTGGGACCAAATTTTAAATCCAATTAGAGAATCTGATCGGGACAATGATACCAGACTTGAAAAGTCGATTTACCTCTTTTTCAATTGATGGTAGAAATCTAGGATTTATCCTTCTCAACTTTTGACGAAAGGGTTTTTGATCGGAATTGATCGGAATAGTGTGCTGAATGATGTTCTTGTCATACAACTTTAAATCTGCATATTCCCATGCGAAAACATTATAAAATTCAGAAAGTCATTTAACATATTCGGCCTTTACATCAGGAGATAAGGACTTGGATAGTTTCACCATATTTGGTTTGTCGTTTGTCCCAATATTTACATCTTCAACACCCTTTTCAATAGGCATCAATGTAGGCTTCCTTGCTATGTCATCTTGGTCGAACAATTCTTCCAAAGGCATGAGACCTTTTGGAATGTTTTGTCTTTCAGGTATAATATATCCATTTGAGTTGCTTCTATATCCTGGTCATCTTTATGAGAAATTTGATCAATAGAACAATTTTCAAATTATTCTTCACCTTGGAGAAAGTTGTTTATCTATTTATCATCCCAGAAAACTTGCCAATATCACAATTTATCAGGAAAAGTGGGCTGATGCTTCACATGAATCTCAAATTTTATGTTTCAAAAGATGGGAATTTTGAAATTGATTACAACTTTAGCCAATGAATATGCCATGAGATTTTGATTCTTTGGCACCACTGTAAGTATACACTCCTGAAACATTTTCAAAATATCAATTACAACATTCCTATATTGTCTCATTCGAGGATGATTAGCTTGATAATTGCCTTTTACTTTCTTGATCACAAGTTCTGAATCACCATACACCACAATCCTTCTTTCACCCAGTTTCTTCAAGCTCTTTAAGCCAGTAATCAGTGCTTCATACTCGGCTTCATTGTTAGTTCAATCAAACGCTAATTTATAAGAGCAGAACCTTACATTTGTAGGGACATTATTTTGCTGATGAAAAGGGTTGCATACCCAAATTCCAATGCATGACCTGTATTTTCCCAGGGCACCATCAAATTCCATGTACCATAGAGAATTCTCATCCTTCTCGTCCTCTAAATGCTGAAACTCTGAGTTTTGTTTTGGCTGAATTTTCTGAACTGTCTCTTCATGCTTTTCCGGACTTTCTTCTACTTTATCCAACAATTTTTTTGGATCTTTCACTACCTCTTCTGATTGTTGTTATGATTTTTTCAATGCTTCATTTGATGGTTGTTCTATTAATCTCAGTAGATTCATCTTTTATTTTTCTATCACTTCTATAATACAATTATGGATCTCTGGAACATATTCTACATCTACTAGTTGACTATCTACATCATTTAAGCTACTATCATTAAACAAAATGAATGAACCTAAATCTGTATGTACAATGTTTATGGGATGATTGTTTGGCTTTTATTTTCTTGTGATTATATACTTCATATTAGTTTCACAGGACAATTTTCTCAATTTCCCAAAAACAAGGAGTGTTGCATAAGAAAAGTATAATTGCAACGTACCTCATAATTTTCACCCCGGGATCTTAACAAAAACATTCCAAAGCGTGGTGGTATGTTAGCTACCACCACATCCATTAGAACATTCTTTTCCGGAATCTGATCTAGGGAGACTAGCAAATATTTAATCAGACCAATACATCAGACTCTACTTGAATCAAAGGAGTATAAATCATGGTGGGGATGGGTCATGTCAAGGCCCAACTTCTCCATTATGGATTTTGACATCAGATTGTGGGAGGCTCTAGAGTCTAACATGGAATTATGTAAAATGCATCGGTGGATTCTTAGACTTAAGTAAAAAGGAGGAACCTCACTATCTTCTAATTGACCATCAATAGCAGGACCAAAAATGAGTTCGGGCTGATAATATTCGACATTTACCATGTCGAACAAAGGATCTACTTTAATCATCTTGGCAACATGGGACTTGTAATGGTTGTTCTTAACAAGCTCGATTAAGGGGATAAACACTTTTAACTTTGAAATTTTTGTATCTAAACTAAAGGGAATAGTTTCGTCTACCTATTTAATGATGATGTCTCGTTGTCCAATATGGTCTTTTGATGGAACTTATTTTTTCTTATTGTCATTTTCCTTATTGGTTGAACTTGTGAATGGATGATTTACTTTATTCTTATTTGTGATCACATGCTCTTTTCCCTTACTCTGATTGCTCAGAGGATTCTACCTTGTTTGGGTGTCTTTATGCTAAGATGCTCTCTTTTGAATGGGATTAACCGGTACATATCTACTCCTCAATGACACCTGCCTATTTTGTGAACTAAGTGCATTCAAGCACCCCCGCTGGTAATCATCTGATTCAGTCTCTAATTCCTGATCATTAGCAAGGATCAAATCTTCATCTTTAGGATGCTAATTCTTTTCAAAATATTCCTCATCTTCGTTCAAAAACATAGGCAAATCATTAGCTTTGAAAATGAGGTTTTCCTCAAAAAAAAATTCTTCATCCTCTTCTTCTCCTTGAGAATAGTTATATTGCAAGGGTGTCCTGATTTTCTGTTGCTGATGTGGTGGTTGTTCAGGAGCTTGCTGTTCTCTCTGCTTAATCCTTAACTAAGGCTATTGTTGACCTCTATAGTTAGGATTTCTGACCTCAGGCTTTCTCTCCATGATGGAAATCCTATCAACCATCCGTTCAATAGTTCTGATCAAAGTATCCATCTTAGCATCGGAAGATGAAGTGGATGGCTTAGTAACTCTCCTCTCATTCCTAGCTATGGCTCTCTTCATCAACATATTTTCTTCAATTCTGATTGCCTTCTTTTGCATATCTTCCAGTGTATCTGGATTTCTTTCCCTTAATTGGTAAGCCATGTCAGCATCAAATGCATCAGGATAACGTATGAGAGCCAATCCTAGAGGAGGCTTGATCTCAACGGAAATTGCATTGTAAATCCTATTAAAGCTAGTATTGAAATATTGGATTGATTCATTGATATTTATTTTAATGTTCTCATACTCAGGAAGCAACTGTAAGTGATTTTTCTTTACCTCCCACCGAGCTATAAAAAAATCAACAAGCTGGTTTGGTGTGGAAATGGAATTAGCAGTGAGAGACCTAAACCAAACTTTGACATCTCCAGAGAAACTCTGGACTATAATCCTCATTTTTTCATTGTCAACATCGACTTCCTCCAAATCTATGAAGTCCGTGACCTTAACAATATGTTGTCTTGAAGATATGGTGGGGTTTTCATCAAACAAGAGGAGTCTTTGGCCATAACCTTGAGGTAAGTCATTCAATTGGGCTGGTAAGATAAGTGGGGAAAATATTGCCATGATTCCTGCTGGATGGAGTAAATGATTAAAAATAGGAGGGATTGGCTGAATAGGTAAGGGAACTAAAGTTGTAGGTATGAATGATGAGGTCGAAGGTGCAGATGAATAAAATACAATTGACTGAGTTTGAGGTCGAGAGGAAACATAAAATTCATCTTGATGGTAGAATTGGATCCACTCTTTGATGTCAAGGTAAAATTCGGGCTTAATCTCTTCGAAAAACCAATATTTCGGAGGTCTAAGGTCTAATTTAGAAAAATACTTGACCTCAGATAATATTAAAGGATCAAATACTATGTCAGATAAAGAGGTTTCATATTTGGATTTAAATAACGATAGTTCAAACTTCATATCATACGATATATCTTCAAGAGAAAGTAACTTAGCAGGTAGAGAAATCGATATTACTAATGGAACTGGTCTTGATTGAATATCTGCAGTTTGATATCTATGCCTTCAAAATAACTTCTATGGATCATCAACCAGATCAACTGGACCAAGGTCGGGATTTTCTCTGGTATATCTTGTGGAAGCCAACTCTACAATCTTAGCATTGCAATTATCGAATTAGCATTTCTGAAACTTAACCCTATAATCCAAAGGATCAAATTCCAAAATTTTCTAGGTGTACACCTAGGGAAAATAAAACTTTCGTTCCCTGGCAACGACGCCAGTATGTTATCACTTCGCCAGATTCTTAAGGCTAAAGAAGATATCCTAATAGAGGTAACCACAAATCAAAATTTTAACTTGGTATCTAGCCCTACCAAGTCAGAGAGGGCTCTCTCCACAGAAATCACAGTCAAGAGGGCTAGATGAAAAGGTTTAAGGCTAGCTAAGAAGTATAGAAGGGTTTGTTTCTTTTTTTATTGGGTTGGGTTTGCTGGATGAGGATTAGATCAAGGAGACTACGTTAGGGCAAATGAGATGGAATTGCAGTCCATTTGATGGGGAAAGATAGGTAGAAGGCTTAGCACTTAAAGGTGATTTCGTGAGATGGTTTAAGACTGATGAGGAGCTAGGGAGAGCATAGGATATGTATTCTTCCTAAACTGAAGAAAAATGGACAAATTATGACAAATTTCCCAAAACAGAGCATGAAAAACATGTGTTCTGCCTATCAACTTTAAATGTATCATATAATAGACATGATATGTTTATGAGCTTAAAAAAAATTCATACAAATTATCACAGAGAAATAACAATTCCAAACAT
The DNA here is from genome assembly GCA_034641835.2 of Pinus albicaulis. Lineage (NCBI taxonomy): Eukaryota > Viridiplantae > Streptophyta > Pinopsida > Pinales > Pinaceae > Pinus > Pinus albicaulis. The sequence continues at coordinate 233,012,231 of CM076570.1, read as the reverse complement.
TCATACCACATGAATCCCAAGGAAATAACTGCAATTCTTCATTAGTTTCAAGTCGAACTGATTACAGTTGGTCAATACACTAGCATCCAACTAATTCCAACCCTTGCTAAGAGTGAAGAAAGGGAAGATATAGACATAAAAACTACATTCTCTCATACTCATGGGTCAAATTCTCGAGTTGAGGATGAGATCCACAAAATTCTAAACTGAAAGCTAGGGTGTAGGAAGGTGCAAGTGACTCCTCCCTAATTATAATGAAATTGGTTCATTTGACTTTGATGATTACATTTACATAATGAATCTACCCCTAGGTAAATTATCCATATCGTAATTACATTTACCATGCTCAATTACATAAGTGAAATAATGATTTTCAAAGAAAAAGTCAAAATTGCAGTGAAATTTGAAAAATATCAGCAAACATTCCAACGCGCCCTCTCTTTGCCAGGCATGCCCTCCCTTTCGTAAACGCACCCTCCATCCTGCAGGCTATTTTTGACTCTGTTTTAAGGGTCCAAATTGGCTCCAAGATAGCTTTTTGGAAATCATTCAATTCTAGTTTTTGGATATGCATTTAGTTTTCAAAATGAAGCTTATTTTCCCTCTCAAAACTCAATCCTTCCAAGACTACTCAGCGCGTCGCGCCAGGGAAAAAAATGAGGTATAAACATGATTGTTTGGTTGTTTTTTGACATTTTTACCTACTTGTTTTGAAAACCAAGGCTTGAAAAGTGGTTTTTTGAGATGTATTGACAATTTTTCATCCAGTGCTGGTGGCCTTTTGGTCAAAGGATGTCTCAAAAAAAGAGCACAACGCCAAGGGTGTTGCGCATTTGAGAATTGTCTCTGTGACTTGACTATCCAAAAACTCAATAAAAACACAAAATTTTAAAAACTAACCCAAAAATCTTCAAAATTGTTGAAATGATTACTGATGATGTGACTAGGCTTGGAGTGAAGCATCTAAAAGTATATCCAAATTCCTTTTCTCTTCTTTCATGGTCAAAGCCTCAATTTTTGCATTGGTTGTTTTGAGCTTGGTCATTGCAATTTTCTCCTTTTGGGAATAATGTTTGACCTTCCTCCTCAGTATATCATTGTCTTTATTTTATTTATCCAAAAGCTTCTCCAAGTGCTTGTTTTCTATATCAAGCCATGGCTCCTAGTTTTCATTGATTACCATTGCAAGTTGTTCATTTAGGGTTAACTGATCAGCAAGCTCAGCCTCTTTTTGTCTTTCTAGTGCTAAAGCTCTTTTCAGCCCTCTAGTTCTAGGTCTACCTCTTGGTGCTTTTTCATTTTTTTCTTCAAGAAACCCATGCTTTTCAAGTTTCTCTTCTAAAAAAACCCTGGCTTTTTTTTCGTTCCTTTGAGCTCTAATGTATTTCACCTCATCAATGGCATGCTTTTTATTCAACTGCTGGTTTTCCTGCTCAAGGAAGTTTATGAAAAAATTGGACCTGTCAAGATTAGTTTAGATCTCTCTAATATTGGCATCCTTCCCCTTCATGACTACACTAGTGATCTCATCATCATCATGCTCATCTAGGTCAACAAGGTCAAAATCCTATTCTGTTTCATGGAGGTCATCCTCATCATGAATGGATGCCTCATGTTCATCCTCATCTAACATATTTTCTTTCCCCTTATGTACCTACTTTGTTAGTGAAGAAGGCAGGGCTCCTTCCACAATCTATGAATAAAACACTTGCCTATGGCCCCTCTGGTATGTTTTTGTCAATGGCTCTATCTTAGCCACATTAGCCTGCTTAGGCTTATTGATCTCATCTCTGCTAGGTGACCCAGTCTCAATGTGGGATGGAGATGATGGTGATGAAGTGGATGAAGGATACTGCTCTAAAGATGATGAAGGTACATTTTGGGCATGCTGAATAGGTGGAGCAGTGAATATTTCATCAGCTATGAATGAACTCCATGAAATATTCAATTGCTTGAGGTGATGGAGGACTATGATTTTGATGAGGGAGTGGTGAAAAACGTTGTTCATAATCTCTCTTCTAGACAATAAATGCTATATTGTCAATGCTTCGGAAGAGGTAGTATGGTATGTTGAGCATATTTACCCTAGTGAAGTGCATGAGTAGCTGGATATGATAGGAATAAAATATAGAAAATATACCTTCATATGAAAAGTATTTCATGATGATCTTCATCATGGGAGCATATCTCTCCTGTAGGTAAGAGAAAGGAAAAATCCTATTTCTCTCATTCTTGTACCTAGGTTTGATGAAAGGCTCATAGTTATGCTCCTCCAACTCTTTCTGTTTGAACCATTTCTCCCCAACATTAGGGATCCTGGTGGTAGCTGGGATGATGGAATTTGACACAGTGAAAGTGAAACCATCTAGAGTAACTTGGTTTTCATGGAGATTAGAAATGAAAATTCTGGTCAACATGGCATGGTGTTGGACCTTCTGAATTTTCTCACAAAACTCAAAACACCCAAAATGTTTGAAACATGTCACAGCCATAGGGGATGCCAAAAGTTCCTTGGTATTTTTTGGCTCTAATCTGAGTATTCTTTCCCCTTTGTGTGGAATCCTTGCCTCTGTTTCTTCTCCCTCACTGTATGGTATGTTTCCTTATTCTATAATGATGTCTTAGTGCCAAAACCCTAGGGAAGTGTGATGATATGGAATGTGATTTTTAGGACTAGGGAATGAGATAGGCTAACTGAGGGAGATGAGGGTATGGATTTATAAGTTAGGGAATGTAACAGGGAGTAGGGATATATAGGAATTTGGAATAGGTAATTTATCACAAATGTAGGAAATTTTGATCCTAGGAAAATAATGTACCTAGGTCTTAGGGTTTCAAGGAAATGAAAGCTTAGGGAAAGGGGATTTTAATGTAGGGATATGGGAAACGTTATATTTCAATGTGGGAGTGAAATTGAAGTGTAATTAGGTAGTTGAGGAATACTCAGGTTTTGAATTTGAATAAAGACACCAAACTTCTCTTAACAAACTCACACAACACAAAATGAATTGATAGAGGAGAGGAATGATGCAATTGTAACTTACTTGCTTATTTGGAGGTGTGAAGAACCACTGCTGAGATATTGAGGGTGAGTTTCTGAAGTTTAGAGGCCTTTTGAACAATTGCTAAGGAATATTGACAGGTGTGTAGTAGACAATGCAGGAGCATAACGCACAATGCAAGAGTGCAATGTGACACAAAGGTGCGCAGCGCTAGAAGCAAACATGCCCTCCCTTTGGAAAACACGCAACACCTCCCCTATTTTGCTGATTTAGCCTTCAAAACTTGAAAACCCTGCTTTGCTGAGTTTGCTTGATGGTAGTAAGAGACAAATGAGGCCTCTCTTGATGTCATGGGGGCTTTTATACGTGGGTGAATATGAACTTTTCATTCAAAACCCACTTTCTAATGTTTCATTTTCACCTTTGAAAACTTTTGAAAATACCCTTTACACTTTGAATTTTCTTTGCAGGTTGATGATGCTAGAGTTTAGCACTCTTTACATTTCTTTGTTTAGTATTCAGTTTGGCATATGAAGTTGAATTAGCAGCTTGGGAATAATACTTATTACATATAGTGAACATAAAATTACATTAAAATAAAAATAAATTACATCTATGTTTTTTGATTAAAATTACATTGCAGAATAAAATCATAACTTGAAAGAAGAATTAGGACTTTGGAAATCTTCCTTGGAGATCATATTTACATGTGGAAAAATATTTTTTAGATGATAAGGAATATTATTTAATCAATCTCATACTTTTGATGACTTTATGAAAATGAAATGATGTATTATTGGACCTTGAAAAATGAAACCAATTGACCTAATGAGACCTTGAATGACCATACTTCATGGTGACTTTGACTGACATAATGACATGATGAAATGGAATTTCATGACTGAAATATGCTCAGCAAGACATGAAGGTGGGCCAGCAAGTATAAATTTTGAGGAGGAGTGATATTTTATGACTAGGGGTACCATCAGTGAGTGAATTTTTACATAACCTAATGGAATGATTAAAAATTTCTAAGTGGGACTCCTAAAATGATATGAAAAGAGTATTTTTGATCACTGATGGCAGTATGCAAATACTGACACTAACACCTTCATTGAGGCAACCTTGCAAATTTCCATTATTACTACACCAAACCAACATAAAAATATGTCACCTACCATGGAGGAGGTCGGTTCATCAAGCAGGGTAGAAACTCAATCACCCAAAGAATCAGTGACAGAGATACCTAGGCCTGAGATCACTCATACATATAATAGGGGTAGAATGCTTGTGTTTTCTCCTCAAATTGAGGAAGGGGCCAAACCCACATCAATATAACAAGTATTACCATCACAGTGGGACACATCCATGCATGAGGAAGAGCATGAGTTTGACCTAGTAGAATTGGAGGTAGTTGATGAGCCTCAAAAACTAGAGAGGATTATAAAAGACAAGGATGCTCATATCAAAGAGCTCCAAGACAAATTGGCAAGAACAAATTTCATCATTTCATTCCTAGAGAAAGAAAACATCGGCTCAAAGAAAAACAATTTTCCTTGGAGAAAACTCAGTTTGAGGCAAGCAAGCATGATGTGAAAGGCAAAGCAGTGGTTGACATAAAATATTTTGATAAACATGATGAGCATGAACAATAGGTAAGAATAAATAGTCCAAGGACTATGGGTCTCAAAAGAGCATTGCAGAAGGAAAGAGAGATAGACCCTACAGATGAAGAGCTCAGTTTTGAAGACAAAATTTCCAATGAGGTTAATGAGAACAAGGATTTTTGGATTGAGAAAGTCAACATCCACTTGGAGAATCTCCTTGACAAGGCCAACAGGGATAAAAATATACATAAGCACATGGATGACCATTACTATGCTAGAAATTATATTTTTAATGCAAAGGTCAAACAATTACAAGCCAAACTAAAGGAAACCTAATCAGCCATGAGGAGAAGCTTAAGTTGGATTTACTTGTTGATGCATCCATGATAGAATAACACACCTCATTTGACACTTCTAGACCAATTTTGAGAAGAAATGGAGCAATTTTTGCATTTTGGTGAAATTTGGTGCAATTTTGGAAAATTAAGGCATTTGACTAAGTCCAAAAGCACAACGAGCTCATGATGCGCTTCTTCCCTAGGCCTCCAAATGGAATAAAATTTACATTTCTATAAAGATGATGGCCTGATCTCAAAACCTATTTCATCATTTTTCTTATCCAGGGTTCGGATTTTGAGAAAAATGAATAAAAGGGGTGAAAAATTACCATTCTACCTCTATTTTTGACTTTCGCCACACACCTGGAGATACCTTTGGAAAATGGCCATATCTCAGCCAAAAATGGGTCATTTTGGATGAAAAAATAATGAAAATACATCTACCCTCTCCTAGATTTCTTGAATGGGTCTCAGATTTGGATTTGGACTTCAGCAAGGCACCTAAAAATGGCTTCCAACATCTAGTTGCGCATCTGCAATTTTTGATAATTTTCATTAAAGTTTCACTGTGTAATTTTTGGAAATTTTTAATTTCACTTTCGTAAAATTCAAAGGGTAACAGTAAATGAATGTAAGGGGTTAAAACAAATTGTAAATAGGTAAAATAGGGTTACTTAGTGATCAAAATCTCAATATAAAAGCTAAAAAATGAAAGTGCTACAAATTAATTGGACACTGAACGATAACGAAGAGCTCGTTACCAGGAATCTAGCACAATTATTTTCATCGAAAACGGAGTTCGGATGAAGAAGATAAAGCCTGTTGTTCATTTTGCTAAATAGCTAAAAAAAATGCAAAAGTGACAGGTTGGTGACATGGCAGTCTAGTCAACAAATTTAAGTATATTCAAGGAATATTCTTTAGTTTCTACCAATGACACTGTGACAAGTGTCACTGCAGGATTTGCCAGTTTGGTTTGAAGGTGAAATTTTTTTATGAATTTTGCTCCTAAGTGTTAGTCATACATAATTCTGATGATATCCAAAGATGACTAAATCACCAATCTTAGATTTCTAGAAATAATATTTCAAAGAGACATTATGAGTTCTAGAAATCTCACTGCCTTCATCATGCTGAGTCTGTCAGTTCACCAAAATCTTCATCTATGTCTCCTAAAAAGGTTATCCTGCTGTTTCAAAGCAGAAGGCTCATTTCAAGCTTTTTATCCCTGTTTTTATTAGTCCATTTCCCTTTGAAAGTAGCCCATTTTCCCTTATTTATCCTTCATTTTCCTCTAGAAACCCCACTTTTTCCTTCACTAAAACTCCTCATTTACCCATAAAATCCCCTTTAAACCTATAAAAACCCCTTTTTATGGTTTAAGCTACCTTTTTATAGCCATCAGAACTTCCAAATTGGCCTAAAAACCCCATTTTTGCCTAAAAAGTAGTCTTTTTTCATTTAAAAGGTTTAAACCCTCGAGGGCTTAAAATATTTGGCCCCTTTCCTCCATATGACCAAGCGCCCAAAGCCCCATCGCATCGGCATTTCTTCTCTGAAAACTCATTTCCTTTGCAAAATTTTCCCCGCTGATGCGATTAGCTCCTTTTCCCCTAGCCCTTGGTCACCCTTCCTCCACAGGACCATGCCCGAGAGTTTTCCCTCTACCCAGGGGACCCACCTTTCTCGCTCCCATTTCCTTCGCAAAAACCCCATTCCCCGTGTATAAACCTTCCCCCGACCATTTTTCTCTGACACGATCCTAGCCGTCGATCTGTCTCTTCCACCCCTTTCCCTTACCCCGCTCCATAAACCCCGAGCTCAATCTCAATCGTTGATCGTATATATCCAACGACTCTTATCCCATCTCCCATTTAGTCTTTCCCCCGACTATCAAATCTATTCATCTACGCACTGATCCCCACCATCGTTTCGCTTCATCCGACGACTCTCATTCACCCAAGCCTTTACCACCACCGATTGACCTTTCCGCTTCATGAAAAATTATCCTAGGTCACCATATGGCCCACCTTCCGCCCACAAAATTCCCAACCAATCTCCAGTCGACACCTGTCTCTCACTAAGCTCCCGCCCGTGGACCTTTCCATCACACTCCTCTCTGCACCGTCGGATCTGACCCCCTCATCTAACGATTAGGAGCGCATATCGCGCACATTTTCCTCCTGAGGTTTAACACCTCATTTCCACGCGAAACCACTGGTTTCGTAAAGGATGCGTGTCGCGAAATGATTCGAACGAGTTCGTTTAAAAAAAAACCGCTTACCACTCGTTTGTCGCGTGAAAACCACTGGTGATTTTTAAAACCACTTTTGCCCATTTTTTCGCGCCCAACTCCATTTTAAACCCTTTTTTCGTGGTTTTCTCCATTTTGCCCTTCTACAGCATGTTGGGAAAAATACTGAGAGGGGGGGGGTGAATCAGTATTTACTGCATAATCAAATCTTTTTACTTTTTCATTCCTTAAAACCCATACGCTACTTTCCTTCAGTAAACTAGCGTATATACGAGGATCCCCTTTATGAAACTAGCGTATACACAGAGATCTAGATCTGTCATTAAATCTTCACTTATATTATTCCATCATTCATTCATCAGATGTTCAATAAACAGTAAACATGTGCAGTAAGAACAGAATAAACCATCACACAAAGGATCACACATGAACACCGGGATTTTTAGGTGGAAACCCAAATCGGGAGAAAACCACCGCTGCAGTTGCTCAGCCTTCAATATTTTATTATAGAGAAAACATCTTACAACATATGTCTTTGTAGCAGAACTTGACCGGCAACGAGCTTCCTGGCTCGTTGCAGCCTCTCCTCACGGAAGGAGCTCCAACCCCACGACTCGTTTACCGGCCTCTCTGGAAGGAAAAGCTACGACCCCCGATCTGGTTTACCCGGCCCCGGCCTCTCTGGAAGAATACATCCCAGTCTGTTGCAGGCCCTCACGGAAGAGAGCTACAACCCCACGACTAAAGGCTACAACCTGGCTACCCTTGATTACGTTTCATCAATTTTCACCTTGGATCTGACAACTTCAAATAGAACACCACTTGCGAGCCACATTTCATCATATTTCCCGGACTAGACCCTTTCCACACTTTCAAGCCCAAACATACATCACCAACAGATACATATCAACACAGATCAGATAGCAGAAACACAGCAGAACAGATCAGATATTTCATACCCCTTGCTTCAGCAACCCTAGTTTGCATACACGCTTTCCCTTTAATGATGTCGCGTATATACGCGCTTCCGTCCACACAAACCAGCGTATACCTCAGTTTATATTTCATTGCGCATACCCGCTTTTACTTCATCGAAGCCGCGTATATACGCGCTTCCTCTGCGGCTAAGTAGCGTATAGATCTTCAATCATTATAGAGCAGCATACTTCTTCAGATCAGATATTTAGTTCAGATTCAACCCTTTACATCAGACAGATGTTCGCCTCATCACAGATCTAATCACTCCATAAAAAGATCTAGCAAATGCAAGTACATTTCAGATCTAGAGATCCCGCTTCATCATTTCTTCATAAGTTCATCATAGATTCAGATCAATCATCAAACCTTTACCCTTTCCATACAGATGTACTTCACAGAGAAGTATTCATTCAAGCTCAGACATCTTTCCCTCACACTCATGATTTGCACAATGAATTTCTTCTCCTTATATAGGTTTATCCTTTTCAATACCATGAGCCCCTTTTTCAATACCATGGGCCAAAACAATACCATGAGCCCAAAACAACCTGGACGGGGTCAATTAGGCGGATCATTACCCAATACAATGGGTCAATACCATGATGGTTACCCTTGGTTTTGCACTTTTTGAGCGCTTTAGCCCATACGCGACTTGGCACGTTCTTTTCCGCGTGCATACGCGACTTCCCCTAGGCCAATCCGTGTATACCAAGAGACATACTCTTTTTCATCATACTTTGAGTACATTCTGAAATCCTTTCTTCATAGCCTTCTGTACACACTGTAGAAACATCATATTTTCTTCATCAGGAACACATTCTCTTAAGCACAACTTCATCAAGTAAGTTTTCATCATCTTCATCAAGTGGGATGCCTTTCAAGGACAACACTCAACAACATATTGTCAACAAACATCATATCACATCAGATTTACATCATTTACTAAGTCCATCAAGTCAAGCATAACTTTATCAGGTGGATTGCCATCAAGGACAACACATGTCAACCGTCAAATGTCTTCATCTTCATTCAGTGGGTTGCCATCAAGGACAACATCCTGCATCATATTTCCAACAATCTCCCCCTTTGGACTTGATGGCAACCATGATGGTGTTTGGTTACCACAACAGATAGATACATTAAGAGTACAATGACACCATGTCATTCTCCCTATTTTCCATGTCACTCTCTCCATTTTTGGCATCATTCAAACACCATGTCACTCTCCCCCTTTGACATCAAGGGCAAAGGGCAAAACCAGCAGATCAAAACCAACACACTCTCCCCCTTTGACATCAAGGGCAAAGGGCAAAACCAGCAGATCAAAACCAACACACTCTCCCCCTTTGACATCAAGGGCAATGGGCGGATCAAAACCAACACACTCACCCCCTTTTCTCCTCATGTAGAAGAAGCGTTCTGCAGATCTGATGTATACTGAAGTGACCAAGCTCCCCCTTAGTTCATGCTGAATCTTCAAACATATTTTCAATGAAGTACATGACTCTATGAAGTTTCTATCACCAATGACTCAGACTTACATCAAATATCCAACTAGGTGGATTTACATATGAGACTCAAGTACCCAACCAAGTGGGTTTACAAATTTGACTCAGCTACCCAACCAAGTGGGTTTACAAATTGACAAGTCCTTACATGACTGAATATTACAATTTTACAACATGGGTCTCAACCAGACCTTTTCATCAAAGTACAAATATGAATTTTCATAATTAATACCAAAAAGACCTCAAGAGACATCATATATCAGAACCACCATAATGCCAGCAATGCATTATACTCAGCAAAACTGATGCTCCCCTTGAATCTGTGCAACCACGCAATCTTTCCAAATGACTAAGGCTCCCCCTTAGTTTGTGCATCCTGAAAACTTCCACCAACAAATCATCAAGGCATCTTCATCAAAACATTAGAAACATAATTATGAGAACTGGAACACCACCAGAGATACCAAACAGCATTGCAGCTGTGCTGAAGAGAGCTGAACCAACCAAAAGTTGTCATCAATTAGTCATACGCGGTTTTATGTGCAGGAACTCGCGTATATACGCGACTGTGTTTCAGGAAACCCGCGTATCCCAAGACATCTTCTAAATTTCAACCAGATCTGATTCTTTGTAAGGCAAAGACAGTGTTCAGCTTCTTTCTGAGACATTTTGAATGCTTCCCTCTACAGATAGATAGAATGGTGTAGTTGTGTCTTCAAGCATCATCTAATGGTTGTGGCATCAGTACAATAGTAACCAAGCCTTCAGATTCTTTGCAGCATCAATACAATATTTCCAAGAGAGATTGTCATATCAGAACAACATCTTCACATAGGTGTCAAGAAATCATCCATGTGGTCCAACATCACCATGATCTTCAAGATTTAACATGAAGTAACATATGTAGGCAAAATATCTCTCAACCATAGTAACACACTCTGCATGATTTATTTCTGAATCAAATGACATCCAACTCATCCATGTGTGAGTACAAAGGATACTTATCAGCAACCAGGGCTCAAAAACTCATCATAATAAACCATGTACCAAGTCATCATCATTTGAGCATGAGTATCACAAAAATCAAAGAACAAGCAGTCATATTGCCAACAATGCAATCATTAGTATTCAACCTGCTGCTCCCCCTAAACAAATGCTCTTCCTTAGCTTGCAATCTGAAGCACCTTCAACAGCAAGTCATCAGCAACAATTTCTGCATGATCTGTCCTCATCTCTGAATTATAAGACTTTCATCTCAACAACGAATGCTCTTCATCATAAAGCAACCAGGCTTCATCCATAATGTTCAACACAAGAACCCATGTATTATTATGAGTATAACCAGAATAATGCTAACAGTGCAATCATCAGCAGTCAGACTGATGCTCCCCCTGGACCTCTGCTCCAGATCTTTAGTTATCAGATAAATTCTTTTATCATTAGTGCATACGCGTCTGTGTCTGATGAAACTCGCGTGTATACGCGACTTTGGTTAATATAACCCGCGTATGGAAAGTGAAGCATATAAAAATTTCATCTTCCTTCATTTCATCCTGAGCTTGTACCTCCTGTACCTGTCCTTTCCACATCAGATGCGCTGTCAGAAGTAAACATATCCAGAATAATCAAATCAACCATGAGAGACATCATACATTGCTCCCCTTGTGACGATACATTACTAAATCTCATAATGTATCCCACAACATTCCTGTAGTCAATCAGAGAAGTAAGCTTCAGAAGCGGATGACTGCAGTAGGGTCAGAATTCCCTACGTTTCTGATTGGTCTTCCTTCTTTTTCCAAATTTGTTTGACCTTCCTAACAGTGTGCTGAAAATTGTCCACTTTCATAGATCTGTTCAACCTGCATTCCTTTTCTACATGCCCATACTTGTTACAAGAATAACATCTCATATGTCCAGAAAAGTAAGCATAAGAATCATAATGAGTATTACTATTCTTCCTCCTTTTACAATCAACTTCTTTATGTCCATACTTGTTACATGAAAAACAATATCCTTTGAAGAAACCAGAGTACCTTTCTATGTAGGAACTGTTTGATTGAGACTGAAATGATCTGCTCCTGCAATTTGCTGCAACATGCCCATAATTATGACATTTGAAACATTCAACATTATTGAATGCTTTCCTTTGAGATTTCATCATTTTTGATTGACCTTTTGTCTCTTTCAACACTTCAGGTTTTGCATTGACTACCTCTGAATTTTTAGCACTTCCTTGTGAGCTAGATTCACCTTTAATAGTTTCATGGAAACCAAGACCATGTTTGATAGCAGGAGACCTTTGATTACTCATAATATTGTCCAAGATATTAGTACTATCATGAAACCTTAAAAGTTTAACCTTTTCTTCTAATTTACCTTTGAGAATATTTACCTCAACCTCCAAGTCTTGACATTGCTTTGTCATGCTTTCTTCTTTCCTTCTTCCATCTTCTACTTGATGATTCAGATTTAGAATTTCTTCTCTCAACCCTTTTCCTTGTTCTTCAAAAGTTTGTAAGAGTTCTTCATTCTTCTTGTTTGATGCTTCGAGATCTTCTTTGAGGGAGACGATTTCTGCTTCAAGTCTTGCATTCTTCTTGTTTGATTCTTCAAGATCTTCTTGTAGAGATTCTTCCATGACAGACCAGATTTTTGCTCCAAGTTCTTCATATTCAAATGGTTGTAGAGGTTCCTCACTCTTCTTACTTGATGCTTTAAGTTTTTCTTGTAGAGTGATGATTCCAACTTCAAGACCTTTATTCTTCCCTTTTGATTTTTCCAGATCTGTTTTTAGAGAAACGTTTTCTGCTTCAAGTCCCTTACATTGATTGGTTACATTGTCATACAACCTTTGATACTTGTTCATCTGTTCTTTCATTCTAGAGATTAACTCTTTCTACATAGCTTCGCTTTTATTAAATGATCTTTGTTGATCTTCAATTTTCTTGATAGCTTCCTTTAGATCTAAAACTTTACTTTCACTATCTTCACCATTGCATGCACAGGAAATTTTATCACAAGAACAACAATCAATACCTGTTTCATCTTCTTCATTTTCTGCTGCACATGTTTTCTGAGATATCTCCTTTTCAGTAGCCTTCTTCTTTTGCTTCCTTCCCATTGCGACGGATCTCCTTCAAGCGATCAAGCTTCTGCAGAAGGACCACGCTCTGATACCAATTGTTGGGAAAAATACTGAGAGGGGGGGGTGAATCAGTATTTACTGCATAATCAAATCTTTTTACTTTTTCATTCCTTAAAACCCATACGCTACTTTCCTTCAGTAAACTAGCGTATATACGCGAATCCCCTTTATGAAACTAGCGTATACACAGAGATCTAGATCTGTCATTAAATCTTCACTTATATTATTCCATCATTCATTCATCAGATGTTCAATAAATAGTAAACATGTGCAGTAAGAACAGCATAAACCATCACACAAAGGATCACACATGAACACCAGGATTTTTAGGTGGAAACCCAAATCGGGAGAAAACCACCGCTGCAGTTGCTCAGCCTTCAATATTTTATTATAGAGAAAACATCTTACAACATATGTGCCGGCGCAGACTTGACCAGCACGCAGGCACCCACCTGCGCTCGTTTACCAGCCTCTCCTGGAAGGGAGCTACGACCCCCTGACTCGTTTACCAGCCTCTCCTGGAAGGGAGCTACGACCCCCCGATCTCATTTACCAGCCTCACCTGGAAGGGAGCTACGACCCCCTGATCTCGTTTACCAGCCTCACCTGGAAGGGAGCTACCACCCCCTGACTGAAGGCTACAACCCTCAGCACCACCTTGGACCACGTTTCATCAATTTTCACACTGGATCCAACAACTTCAATAAAACACCACTTGCAGGCCACATTTCATCATATTTTCATACTGGACCCTTTCCATACTTTTAAGCACAACCATACATCATCAACAGATACATATCAACACAGATCAGATAGCAGAAACACAGCAGAACAGATCAGATATTTCATACCCCTTGCTTCAACAAACCCTAGTTTGCATACGCGCTTTTACTTCACTGATGTCGCGTATATACGCGCTTCCGTCCACACAAACCAGCGTATACCTCAGTGTATATTTTATTGCGCATACGCGCTTTCTCTTCGCTGAAGCTGCGTATATACGCGCTTCCTCCGCGGCGAAGTAGTGTATAGATCTTCAATCATTACAGAGCAGCATACTTCATCAGATCAGATATTCAGTTCAGATCTACCCTTTTGCTTCAGACAGATGTTCGCCTAGATGCTCGCCTCATCACAGATCTAAGCACTCCATAAACAGATCTAGCAAATACAAGTACATTTCAGATCTAGAGATCCCGCTTCATCATTTCTTCATAAGTGCATCATAGATTCAGATCTATCATCAAACCTTTACCCTTTCCATACAGATATACTTCACAGAGAAGTATTCATTCAAGCTCAGACATCTTGCTCTCACACTCATGATTTGCACAATGAATTTCTTCTCCTTATATAGGTTTATCCTTTTCAATACCATGAGCCCCTTTTTCAATACCATGGGCCAAAACAATACAATGAGCCCAAAACTACCTGGACGGGGTCAATTAGGCGGATCATTACCCAATACAATGGGTCAATACCATGGTGGTTACCCTTGGTTTTGCACTTTTTGAGCGCTTTAGCCCATACGCGACTTGGCACGTTCTTTTCCGCGTGCATACGCGACTTCCCTTAGGCAAATCCGCGTATACTTAGAGACATACTCTTTTTATCATACTTTGAGCACATTCTGAATTCCTTTCTTCATTGCCTTCTGTTCATACTATAGATACATCAGATTTCCTTCATCAAGGACATATTCTATCAAGCACAACTTCATCAAGTAAGTTGTCATCATCTTCATCAAGTGGGTTGCCTTTCAAGGACAACACTTAGCATCAAAACATCATATCACATCAGATTTACATCATTTACTAAGTCCATCAAGTCAAGCATAACTTCATCAGGTGGATTGCCATCAAGGACAACACATGTCAATAGTCAAATGTCTTCATCTTCATTCAGTGGGTTGCCATCAAGGACAACATCCTGCATCATATTTCCAACACAGCATGCCTCCACTACTCCTCCGCCACTCCTTATCCTTTGCACGCAGTTTTTCCAACCCCGCAGGATTATATAATGTGTTTATTGGTTTTTTACAGGTTCTATGGCAGTTTTAAGGGCCGAAAACCCTCCCACAGTCCATAAAATGAGATATTTTAAATTTTCAGAAAAGTTATTGTAAAGACAAGAAAAGGTCCTCAAAGTCAATCTTTTTAGCTATTTTATCCTTAAGAAGTAAAGACAGGTTTAATACCCAGAGAGGTAGCTGAGAGACATTCCTACCTTATGCCTTGCATGGTTTTTAAGGATAGGAGTGCATTTACTATGTCATTTAATAACATTTTGAACCATAGATAGTAACACCTCCTCATTTGTAGCTTAAATACTGCATTCAAAATCATTGTATGTTGGGCATTTGATAACTCTGTGAAGTAATACATAGTTCTGCTGAGATTGAAAAGAAATTGATATACTGGAAGCTGTGGATGTTTTGACTTGTTTGTTGATGGAGAAAGCTCTGTCATTGGATCCCTGAGCTTAGTTGTTGGTGAAGTATTCTAATATGTTTATGTTTTTCCTATTTTCCATTCTTTTTTCATCATTTCTTACTTACAGTAGAGTAAAAGTTTTAGGTTAAGAAATGTCTCTTAGAAGCACCTTAGACCTATTTACTCTTCACTGTCTTTATGTTTTCATCTGCTGAAGGTTTTATTAAGTAGTTTGACTACTGTTTCAACCCTTATGCTTGTTTATTTCCTAAACAGTTCAATACAGTGGCCTCAAGAATGATTTATGGTTCTCCCTACTACTTGTTGCTACTTAAAATTTGTTTTTGAAATCTCCCTTCAAAGTACCATTGTCCTAGATTTTTTAATGCCTATTATAAATACTTGCTCAAATAATTGTTTTGAAGGTATTTATAATTTCAGTCCTAGATTTTTAGGAGTTCCCTCTTCTATGAATGCAGTTATTTGTGAATCTTGAATGTTTTCTTATCCTTGAAAGTGAAATCTTTGATGAAATAGAGCATTCCTCGACTATTAGATCTCATTTTGAAAGTTTGTCTTGAAATTTTTATTTACTGAAGTGTGATTTGTAGAATTCATGGTTAGCCCTGTCTATAAAATACTTCTTCATGTTTAAATGATGTTTTAAGTCCCTTTGTTGAAGAGTACATATAATTAAGGATTCTTAACTGCCCTTAGTTCTACTTTTCATTCTAAACCCTTAATGTTCATTTCATTTCACCTGAAACTTTTTCGATCCAAAAACCAAGCTAGATTTTCCCTTTGATACCCCTAATTCATCTACAAATTTGTTACAAACTTCTACTTGACTCCATTTCCAAATGACTTAGAGATTTCCCTTTTCTATCGATGCTGCCTAGATCATCATGTCCCACAAAACAATAAAACAAACTCATGCTTAATAACTAGCCTAAAATCAACCTTTTTACAAGCAAACAAGTCATATCTTTGCAAACATATTGAGAGATCCCTCTCTGATACTAGGAGGGCTAGATCCTAGAGCTCTAAATACTGGTTTATATGTTTCCTTGTCATTTGGTTTGCCAATCGGACAAATCACAGGACACCAACATTATGGCGATCATGATGGGACCTCTGAGTATATAGTCACATAAACATCTCTCAAAAGTCTTTAGACCCTCAGTAAATAAAAGAATATCTAGTGAACCTACCACCTCATTGCCACACCAACATTTTGGCGATCACGGTGGGACCTTTTTGAGTAAAAGTCCCTAAACAAGACACTCAGTATTCATTTAAGTGAAATATAGCTTCTCCAAGCACTATCAACATTATGGTAATCATGATAGGATCTGTTTGAATCAATGGCAATATAATTAAACCTTAGGATTCTAAGAGACCCTTATCAAACCTTGGAGAAACCAGCTAATAAGCCATAGAGTAGACTCTGTTTGTTTCATCACCTTAGCTAAGTGTTGAATCAGGTATAGGACACTCTCATAACCAGAAAACCACATAAAATTTAGAAAAACCAAAAAAACATTTCGGATTGGTTTTCAAATAAACCATTGGTAGTGGATCATAAAACATTTTACCCTCAGAAAAGCTAAAAATTTCCACCTGGAGACTCCACTAGCCTTAGTAGGCCTATTAACTTACTAATATTCCAGGTTTCCTTGAAGCTGCGTTAACCAGCCTTCAGGAAGTTTAGAAATCTAGTCCTCTATTATAGAAATCACTGTGAGAGGAAGAATCTTGAAAAGCAGTCCTAAAACTTCAAACCTCTCAAAATTTTGAAAAAATGAAATCTGGCTTCACATAGGGTCCATACTAGATCCCATCAAAATCCTAATCCCCCTACCATAGTTGAAAATCCAGAGAACATTTTGTGCCAAACTTCTAGATCAGGAAAACCAACTACTGATAGGACCATCCTAAGAACAAGATATGTTCCTGAAAACCTTATGGTCTTGGAATATCCTCACTTTGACTTACCTTACACAAAGAAACTATTCAGAAATAAGTCTCAAAGATATTTAAATCAAGCTGACTTTGAAACCATAGATTTTCAATAGAGCTTTAGCTGAGAAGCTTCACCTTCTACTCCACCTGATTCTCAGCTTCTTCATAATTTTAGCTCCTTCCATAACAAATCTGCTCATCATCATTTTTCTGGCCCAAGTGTTTCTTCCACTCCTATCCATACATCCACTATTCAAAACAATCCATTTCAGCCCACTTTTCCTCTTGTTAATCCACCTCTTGTAAATCCCCCATTATTTCCAATCATGGCAGCATAGTATGCTCCACTAGTGTTACCACAACCTCTAGTTCTCCTACCTAATGATTACCAATCCAAACTTCCCCATTTCACTGGAAATGAACCTACTACTGCCCAACAACACATAGATAAAATGAATGATGCCTTTGATTACATGGCAATAGAATAAGAGACCATTAAAATGAGAATTTTTGCTTAAAGTTTAGGAGGAGAAGTCAAGAAATGGTTTAAAAACTTAGCTCCTCACAACATAAATGATCTCCCTTCTTTATATCAAACATTCATAAACACATGGGAAATTAGAAAGAACCCTTTCCAAATCCTTTCAAAATATACCAATCTCAAAAGAAATACTGGGGAAAGTGTCCATGATTACTACACTAGATTCAACAGTGTGTATAATGCACTCCCTCCATACATGAAACCTCCATTAGACTTAGCCTTGGCTAAATTTCCAGAGGGCTTTGATCCTAAAATGGCCTACCAACTAAGAGAAGGAGACCCCTCAACTTTAGAAGATATTTAGAGGGGAGCCTTAAGTGTAGAAGAAAATCTAATTGAGAAAAGAGCTAGGTTGAGAGCAGAGAAAAGAGTTACATACAAGGATGATACAATGCCATCAACCTCAGCATCAGATACTAAAATTGATAACGTAGTGAAGGTAATGGAGATAATGCTTGAAAATATAAATCTGAATGATAGAGTGCCTCCTAGAGAAAACCAAAACAGAAATAGAAACCAAAATCTCAGAAGAGACCCTAATCAAGATAGGCAAAGAGATAATGACCAACAGATTAGGCCTCCCTTTCAACAAAACTATATTGATCAAGAAGAAGAAAGGGAAGTTGAAAGGTTGGAAGAAAATCATGTAAACTTGATAGGATCTGAGAGTGAGACTTATGTTTTTCTCACTGAAGAAGAACAAGGATTCTTCTCTTCTGAACAAAATGAATACAATAATGAGGATTCTGAAGATTATAGATTGGGGTTTGAAAATGCAATCATGGAGGTACACAAACAATACTATCTTAGAAGCAAAGGGAGCCCATAAATTTCTAATGAAAAAAACACTAATACTGCTGTTAAGAAAACTTCAGAAAATCAGCCTAAGAAGACAGCAAGTAACACCAACACTTTAGCTAATAAAACTGATTTAAATAAAGACAAAAACAATCAGCAAAGTGTTGAACAAAGCTGCCCTAGTACTTCTGCTAGTAGCCCTAACAAATCTGTCCCAAATAACAGTCCAAATAAAAATCAGCAAATCAGAATTGCTGAAAGAATTGTAAATGAAAAAACAGATGTAAATATGTCAAGAACAATAGTTCCTTTCAACCTTAAAGGGGAAATTTACAAGATTAAAATCACCATACCCTTAGCTGAACTAATAACTCAGGATGTATATAAAAACCAAGTTTTGAAAGCTTTGAATATATGCAGTGACATTGATACTTTAAACTTGACAGATGATAAACTTGAGTTATTGTTTGGTCCTAAAGTTGAAGGAAAATACCAAGAAGGGGCTATCCCTCTCTTCTATGTCATATTGAATATACATGAAAAAATCTTGCATAATGCCATGCTAGACTCAGGTGCTTCACACAATCTTATGCCCAAAGTAGTAATGGAAAGCCTAGGCTTAGAAATTACTAAACCATACAAAGACCTTTACTCTTTTGATTCAAGCAGAGTCAAATGCTTAGGCTTAATTAAATATTTGTGTGTTAACTTGTCTCAAATTCCTATTAAGAGTCTAGTAATGGACATAGTGGTAACTGAAATTCCCCCTAAGTATGGCATGCTTCTATCTAGATCATGGGGAGCCAAGCTATAGGGGAGCCTCCAAATGGACATGTCTTGTGCCACCATCCCAGTATTTAACCAAACTAGAAGTTTATATAGGGAATCCCACATGAAATACATGGTGAGCAACATAGATAGACCAAACAATTCTCCTATCTACTCCATCCATTCAAGTTTGGATTCCTTTATCTTATATAATGAAGATGAAATCAGCCAACAAGAAAGGGAAAACAAAGGAGAATTTAGTCTACCAGAACAGTCAAATCTCCCATCAACTCAAGAAAATAACAGTTCAGATTTTAGCAGCCTTGAACAGCAGAAAGAAAATGAAAATGAGATTGAAATACCTTATAAAATAAGCTTTGATGGCTTTTGTAGCAAATTAAGTGCAGGGGCTGGTGTATGGATACAAAACACAAACAAAGGATTTTCCTATAAACTGGATTTTCCATGCACAAATAACATTTCTGAATATGAAGCCCTCCTTATTGGCTTACACTTACTCAAAGATTTAGGAGCCAAAATAATATCAGTCCAAGGGGATTCTGAGCTAATTATCAGATAAATCAAAGGGGAGTATTCAACCAAAAACCCAAAACTCAGAGAATATAGAAATGTTGCCCTTGATCTTCTAAAAACATTTGAAAAATATGAACTCATTTTCATCCCAAGAGCTCAAAATCATCTAGCAAATGAACTTGCCTTTGCTGCTAGTAATTTCCAAATACCACAGACAAATGAAAAATTTGATATAAAGGTAAAAAATAGACCTATGATACCTGACAATGAGGATTATTGGCAAGTGTTTGAAGGAGACAAACACATAGATGATTTCTTGCAATCAAACAATGATTTTTCCATAACAACACCTACTTCAAGCAATGAGGAAAAATGTTTTAATAAAGAAAAAATCCTTGAAACAAAGCTGTCTTTTTCTGTTGATGTAAACCATTTTGAACATCCTTTTAGAGAAGAAATAGTTGATAGTACAGATCAAAAAGACCCGGAATTTTTACAATGTAAAAATGATACAATTCCAAGAGGACTTATACCATTATAACAACTTTTCGATTTCAATGATGTAGCCAAAGAACCAAGGATGGAGCCTATAGAAACAAACATAGAATAATATAACATAGGCAGCCTAGCAGAACCCGAAATGATAAAGCTATCCAGCACTCTCCTAGCCCATATCCAACAACAATACATAAAACTTTTCAAAGAATTTAAAGATGTGTTTGCATGGGGATCCAAGGATTTAAAATCATATGATACTAGCATTATTCAACACAAAATTCCTCTTAAGGAAAATCAGAAACCTTTCAAACAAAAACTCAGAAGGATAAACCCTGTTTTATTGCCTTTAGGTGAGAAATAAATCAAGAAAATGTATGAGGCTGGGATCATAGTTCCCATCAGGTATTCAGAATGGGTTTCTAACTTAGTATTTGTTAGGAAAAAGACTGGAGAAATTAGGCTTTGCATTGATTTCAGGAATCTAAATAGAGCCTCTCTTAAAGATAACTATCCCTTGCCAAAAATGGATCATATACTTCAAAGGGTGGTTGGGTCTAAAAGAATTTCACTACTAGATGGGTTCTTAGGTTACAATAAGGTTTTACTCCCAAGTGATCAACATAAAACTTCTTTTACTACACCTTGGGGTACTTTCATGTATGTCAAAATTCCATTTGGCTTAATGAATGCAGGGGCCACCTTCCAAAGGGCCATGGACATAGCCTTTTTAGAAGACATAGGCTATTTTATAATCATTTACCTTGATGACATTATTGTTTTCTCTAAAATTGATGAAGAACACTTGATTCATTTAAGAAATTTTTTTGAGAAATGTAGGAAATATGGCTTATCTTTGAATCCCAGAAAGACACTCTTTGGTCTCCAAGAAGGAAATCTTCTTGGCCACATAATTTATGAAGAGGGAATCAAAGTAGACCCTAAAAGGATTGATGGCATATTGAAAATCAGCCATCCTAGAAACCTTAAAGAATTACAATATTTCATCGGGAAGATAAATTTTTTAAGGAGATTCATCCCCAACCTTGCTGCGCTATTAAGAAATATCACAAACATGCTAAAGAAAGAGGCAGGTGTTAAATGGACAATACAAGCTAAACAGTCATTTGAACTAGTGAAACAAGCTTTAATTCAAACACCAGTTCTTATTAGTCCTGATTTCACCAAGGATTTTTATATCTTCTCTTTTGCATATGAACATACAATAGCTGCAGTATTACTGCAAAAGAATGAAATGGAGCATGAAAAACCAATATCCTTTTTTAGTAGGGCTTTAAGAGATGCTCCACTCAAGTATAACATCATGGAGAAACAAGCCTTAGCTTTGGTAAAAGCATTGAAAGAATTTAGAGTCTATAATTTACATTCTCACATCATTGATTTTGTCCCACACACTGTTGTTAAGGATATTCTAAGTCAAGACCCTAATGGTAAAAGGGGAAAATGGATTGATATTATTCTATAATATGACTTAGAAATCAGGCCTATCAAACTGGGGTAGGGATTAGCTAAACTCATGGCAGAGTTGAACTTACAAGCACTTGATATGAACATGGTTTATGTCTTAAAAGAAATAGAGGAATTCACAGCCCCATTCATTGAAGAAACATTTGTGAATTCACCTTGGTATGCTGACATCATATATGTGTTGCTTTATCTGAATGCACCCCCTTCTTTGTCTAAAACTAAAGCTAGATTTTTGAAACAAAAGGCTTTGAATTATTGCATATTAGATGGGGTCTTATATTGGAATAATGTTGTTGGAATATTGCTTAAGTGTCTACTTGAGGTTGATGCAGGAAAAGTCATGCCTGAACTGCATGAGGGAGAATGTGGAGGAAATCTGTACTGGAAGACTACAACAAATAAAATCCTCAGATCTGGTTACTATTGGCCCACCCTTTTCCCAGATACTCAAAAACTTGTCATGACTTGCCATAAGTGTCAAATTTTTTATGGCAAGAGAAAAATCCTACCTTTACCCTTACATCCCATCAGTGTTGAAGCTCCCTTCCAACAATGGGGCTTGGAATTCATTGGGGAAATTCACCCATCTTCTTCAGCCCAGCATAAGTGGATCCTCACTGCCACTGATTATTTTACCAAGTGGATAGCAGCCATACCCTCTAAAAATGCTACTGACTCTGTCATTATCAAGTTCCTTGAAACCAACATACTATCCAGATTTGGTTTCCCAAGAAAAATTATCACAGACAATGCTGCTGCCTTCAAATCTAAAAGAATGGTTGATTTCTGTCGTAAGTATCATATTATCTTGGGTCATTCCACTGCCTACTATCCTCAAGGAAATGGATTAGTTGAATCCTCCAACAAGAACCTTATCAATATTATCCAAAAATGTTGGAACAGAATAAAAAATCATGGCATAGTAAGCTTATTCATGCTTTATGGGCTGATAGATTAACCACCAAAAATTCAATAAATATTTCCCCCTACCAGCTGGTTTATGGCATGGATGCAATTTTCCCAACCTCACTAGGAGTTCCAGTAATGAAACTCCTTCAAGAAGTACAATCTGAGGAAAATGATATGCAGAGAAGGATAAATCAGACCATTCATTTACAACAGTCAAGAGAGGAAGTGTATAAGAGAACACAAATAGTCCAAGAAAGCATCAAGAAGTTATTTGACAAGAGGACTAAATAAAATGATTTCCAAGTTGGAAATGTAGTTCTTAAGTGGGATTCTAGAAGGGAAGGAAAGGGAAAACATGGAAAATTTGAAAATCTATGGAAAGGGCCTTACATTATTCATTCTATCAGGGGTCACAATGCATTCCTTCTGCAAGAGATGAATGGAGAAGATTTATTTGGAGGTCCTATCAATGGCAGGATGCTCAAACACTATTTCTGCCAAGAGTCCTAAATTTCAAAGTTTTATTTTTCACTGTATATAACGTTGCTTCTCAATTTTGAAAAAGGTAAAAACACAAAAAACAACAGAAAAAGAAAAGAGGGCAGATTCAAAAGAGGTATAGCCCCATACCTAAAATAAAAAAAGGAGAATTTTATGAAAGTGAGCAAATCTAAGTGCCACTGCTGATTAAGAAATGATATATTGTTCAATCATCTAGCTTAAACATGGCTGAAAATACTTTCAATTTGTTGCTGAGAGGTTAGTGAATCAGATTTTCCAAACAATTTAACCTTGGCTTATTAGTAAAGTAGATTAGGATAGAAGAAAAATGGTTCAAACATGCCCAAAATATGAACTAGGAATCAAAAGAAAAATGGTTCAAACATGCCCAAAATTTGAACTAGGAATCAAAAGAAAGGATGGTTCTAATATGCTAAAAAGATGAACCAGAAAAGAAGAAGAAGACAGCTCAAAAGATCAAAATCAAGAGCTGGAAAAATAAAAGAAGGATGTCTTTAATTTTTAGATCTTAAGCCTTCACAATTTTGTTTTATTTTTCTGCAAATAAAGTCTATGTGCAGCTTGTACATACAGCCATAGACACCATAGCAGATCCGACAGTCTAATCTTGATTTGACTATGTTTAAATTTCTTGTTTTAGAAATAGAAATAAAATTTGTCAAACAGCTTAATCTTGACAGATAGTAGCTAGGTAGAAAATAAAGAGTTCAACATTTTAATTTGGACTCTTGGAAGAAATCAGGATAGGATTAGATAGTTTATTTCTGTTTTAAAAAATAAAATGTCAAAAAGTTTGCTAGTTCAAATGCACTCAAAAAGGAAGAAAAAATTCTAGGAAAAAGTAAGATTGGGTAGGTAGAGATGCTGTTTTGAAGAAGTTACATGTTGCAAATTGATAAAAGTTGTCCTTTTCAGAGAAAAATCAGTGAGAAAAGAAGAAATCTGCCCAATGGATGAGGCACTGGTCTGTTGAAACTCAAATATTTCTGAGGTCCTGGACACCCAAAAGGACAACTATCCTCCCCAAGTGGAGCCACTGTTAGTCATCCATAATTCTAATGATATCCAAAGATGACTAAATCACCAATCTTAGATTTCTAGAAATAATATTTCAAAGAGACATTCTGAGTTCTAGAAATCTCACTGCCTTCATCATTTTGAGTCTGTCAGTTCACCAAAATCTTCATATATGTCTCCTAAAAAGGTTATCCTGTTGTTTCAAAGAAGAAGGCTCATTTCAAGCTATTTATCCTTGTTTCTATTAGTTCATTTCCCTCTGAAAGTAGCCCATTTTCCCTTATTTATCCTTCATTTTCCTCTAAACACCCCACTTTTTCCTTCACTAAAACTCCTCATTTACCCATAAATACCCCTTTAAACCTATAAAAACCCCTTTTTATGGTTTAAACTTCCTTTTTATACCTATCAGAACTTCTAAATTGGCCTAAAAAGCCCATTTTTTCCTAAAAAGCATTATTTTTTCAATTAAAAGGTTTAAACCCCCGAGGGCTTAAAATATTTGGCCCCTTTCCTCCATATGACCAAGCTCCCAAAAACCCATCGCATCGGCATTTCTTCTATGAAAACACATTTACTTTGTAAAATTTTCCCTGCTGATGCGATTAGCTCCTTTTCCCCCAGCTCCCCGGTCACCCTTCCTCCACAGACCGTGCTCCTAGAGTTTTTTCTTCATCAGGGGACCCAATTTTCTCGCCGCTCCCATTTCCTTCGCAAAAACCCCATTCCCCATGTATAAACCTTCCCGACCGTTTTTCTCCAACACGATCCTAGCTGTCAATTTGCAAGATGTGATAGCTAGATTTGTCTCTTCCACCCCTTTCCCTTACCCCGCTCCATAAACCCCGAGCTCAATCTCAACTGTTGATTGTATAGATCCAATGGCTCTTATCCCATCTCCCATTCATTCTTTCCCCCGACCATCAAACCTATTCATCTCCACACTGATCCCCACCGTCGATTCACTTCATTCGATGGCTCGCATTCATCTAAGCCTTTACCACCGTCGATTGACCTTTCCGCTCCATGAAAAATTAGCCCACGTCACCATATGGGCCACCTTCCACCAACAGAACACCCAACCAATCTCCAGCCGACACTTGTCTCCCACTAAGCTCCTGCCCGCGCACCTTTCCATCGCGCTCCTCTCCCCACCGTCGGATCTTCCCCCCCTCATCCAATGGTTAGGAGGGCATATCGCGCACATTTGCCTCTTGAGGTTTAACACCTCATTTCCACGTGAAACCACTAGTTTTGTAAAGGACATGTGTCGAGAAATGATTCGATCACGTTCATTTCACAAAAAACCGATAACCACCTGTTTGTCGCGCGAAAACCACTGGTGGTTTTCAAAACCACTTTTGCCCATTTTTTCGTGCCCAACTCCATTTTAAACCCTTTTTTCATGATTTTCTCCATTTTACCCTTCTACAGCATTCCTCCACCACTCCTCAGCCTCTGCACGCAGTTTTTCCAACCCCGCAGGATTATATAATGTGTTTATTGGTTTTTACAGGTTCTATGGCAGTTTTAAGGGCCGAAAACCCTCCCATAGTCCATACAAGGCCGGGCCAGAAGGTAATGAATTTCACAGTCCAAACAGAGGCCATGTAACGAAGAAAGGGACTGCCATGGTTTCATTTCATGGCTTGATCAATGCTTATAATCACGGGTTATACAATCAAACCCTCGGCGCATCAGAAGAGACCTTGCACACAACAAAACAAAGAAAAATCAGTAAAATAGGAAGAAAGGCCAAAGAAATAGAGATTAAAAGACGAAGACATAGCTAAAGATAAACTGAGAAAGTTTTGAAGCATTTTCGAAAGGGGTTAAAGGCTAAAACAATGGATTAAAGGGAAATCCAGCGAATGGTCACAGTGAAAAGGGTTAAGGCAGAAGATTGAAGGATTAAAAGTTTAATCTTACAATTTTAATGATAAAACACAGTTTAAAGGTGGATACAGTCAGCAAAAGGACAAATTGAAGACTGAAGAAGGCATGATCAGCCTCAAAAACACAAAATCAAAGTCAAAACAAAGTACCAAGATATAAAGAGACGGACATAAGTGTTAAAAGTTTAAATTAGCATATCAAAACCAAAAGAGCATTAAAACACATTTTTATGATGAAATCAAGGAAAAATAGGCTTAAATATAGCCTCAAATACATCAAAGGGGCATTTATTCACTTGATAAGTCAAGAGTGACACCTTTCACTTAATTTATACCTCAAAAGACAAATAGACAATTATTACACTAAAGGAGATATTTTAAACTGTCAGAACAGTTATTGTAAAGACAAGAAAAGGTCCTCAAAGTCAATATTTTAAGCTATTTTATCCTTAGGAAGTAAAGACAGATTTAATACATAGAGAGGTAGCTGGGAGACATTCCTACCTTATGCCTTGCATGGTTTTTAAGGATAGGAGTGCATTTACTATGTCATTTAATAAAAATTTGAACCCTAGATAGTTCCACCTCCTCATTTGCAGCATAAATACTGCATTCAAACTCATTGTATGTTGGGCATTTGATAAATCTTTGAAGTAATACATAGTTTTGCTGAGATTGAAAAGAAATTGATGTACTGGAACTTGTGGATATTTTGACCTGTTTGTTGATGGAGAAAGCTCTGTCATTGGATCCCTGAGATTAGCTGTTGGTGAATTATTCTAATCTGTTTATTTTTTTCCTGTTTTCCATTATGTTTTCATCATTTCTTACTTACAGTAGAGTAAAAGTTTTATGCTAAGAAATGTCTCTTAGAAGCACCTTAGAACTGTTTACTCTTCATTGTCTTTATGTTTTCATCTATTGAAGGTTTTATTAAGTAGCTTGACTACTGTTTCAACCCTTATGCTTGTTTATTTCCTAAATATTTCAATATAGTGGCCTCAAGAATGATTTATGGTTCTCCCTGGTACTTGTTGCTACTTAAACATAGTTATTGAAATCTCCCTTCAAAGTACCATGTCCAAATTCTGCCAAAGAGGTCTGTTTTTATCATACCCTTTGTACTTGCTCAAATAATTGTTTCGAAGGTCTTTATAATTGCAGTCCTATATTTTTAGGAGTTCCCTCTTCTATAAATGCAATTATTTGTGAATCTTGAATGTTTTCTTATCCTTGAAAGTGAAATCTTTGATGAAATAGAGCGTTCCTGGACCCTTAGATCTCATTTTGAAAGTTTGTCTTGAAATTGTTATTTACTGAAGTGTGATTTGTAGAATTCATGGTTAGCCCTATCTATAAAATACTTCTTCATGTTTGAATAATGTTTTAATTCCCTTTGTTGAAGAGTACATATAATTAAGGATTCTTAACTGCCCTTAGTTCTACTTTTCATTCTAAACCCTTAATGTTCATTTCATTTCACCTGAAACTTTGTAGATCCAACAGCCAAGTTAGATTTGCCCTTTGATACCACTAATTCATCTACAAATTTGTTACAAACTTCTAGTTGACTCCATTGCCCAATGACTTAGAGATTTCCCTTTTCTATCTATGCTTCCTAGATCATCTTGTCCCACAAAACAATCAAACAAACTCATGCTTAATAACTAGCCTAAAATCAACCTTTTTACAAGCAAACAAGTTATATCTTTGCAAACATATTGAGAGATCCCTCCCTGAGACTAGGAGGGCTAGATCCTAGATCTCTAAAGACTAGTTTATATGTTGCCTTGTCATTTGGTTTGCCAATTGGCCAAATCATAGGACACCAACACTAAGGTTGAAGTTAAATTTTTTAGATGGATGGATAGGCCAACCAGAGGCTGACATGTGGTGCAGCCAAGGGCTACCACATGCCCCCTCTGGTGGACCCTATCCAAAGTCTAGATGAAATCATATGCCAAGGCCCAAATTTGTTATATGGTTGAATGTCAATGTTTAAATATCATTTGACACATGGTGTTCGAACTATATACTTATGGCGCATTTTATATATCCTAAGGTGCGAATATCAAAGTCAAAAGTCCTTTGGCATATACATTTTCTAAATTCCGAAGGTTATATTATATTCAAAGCATGGTGGAGAAAAATATATTAACAGATAGGTGGAGGTCGGGGTCAACCCCACGACCTCCCCCACAACAACACTCTGCCTTTACCAACGAGCCATAATGTCTGGTCTTAATAGACCACGACTCCAACACATATTTAATTTTTAAGGGTTTGTTTGACGGGGGTATGGAGGGGGCCATCCCCCTCCCATAATATCATACTTCATGACTACGGTGGAGCGGAATCCAAATGTGTGGGAATTATGTTAATAAGTGGGTTTAATACCCTTAAACTTTGGTTTATGCGCTAATACATTTGCTAATCCAGAT
This sequence comes from Pinus albicaulis, assembly GCA_034641835.2. Classification (NCBI taxonomy): domain Eukaryota; kingdom Viridiplantae; phylum Streptophyta; class Pinopsida; order Pinales; family Pinaceae; genus Pinus; species Pinus albicaulis. The sequence continues at coordinate 232,983,591 of CM076570.1, read as the reverse complement.
TTGTTTAAACCACACTTATGTGCAATTAAGACATATTTATTCACTCGTAATTGCAATTTTATCATTAATTAACTCCGAGATTAGTTTGGCTGAGTTTCAGAGGTGCCTCCAAAATCGGCGAGTTCTCCAATTTAGGCAACCTTAACTAGAGTCTTCTCCATATTTGGAGGATATTTCCTAGGAAAATTAAATGAGGCATATATGGAGAAATTTTTGACCAAATTGGGAGCAAGAAGAGTCATTTATGATATATTTTGACATTTTGGACTCATTGAAGCATGTTTTAGGAGTTGTAAGTGAATTTAAAAAAAAATTATGCACATTTGAGCTAATACAGAGGTCTAAGCCATAAAAGCTGGACTAAGGAGATGTAACCCAGGAGGGGTGAACTCCATCAAAACGTTGTGTTAATGGATCAATTATGATGGTTTGCTGAACTTGTTATTTTTTTTTTTTCAAAAAAAAAATTCATGCTTTATTCTCTTGAATTTAACTTAAAAACTCAACTCATTTACCTGTTTGACACTCATAAACACCAAGGAAACCTATGCACATAAAAAATAAGATCAAAACATTAATTTTAAATATGAAGATGAAATTATCACAACAAAACTAACATTCAAATTCAGATCAAGTTAGTATTAGAGCCAGGTTGAAAATATATTTTCGTGATATTTTCTTGAGTTTTTTGCAAGTAGGGTTTTAATGGTTGAAAATTTGTGATGCTTACAAGATTGAAATTGTAGAGAGGTGAAGGTAAATTTTTGGTTGCAATTCCTAATATAAGGACCAGAAGAAGGAGAGCCACAAAGGCACCATATCCACTAAAATTTTCACTCACAGCTGCATTTGAACCACCTCAAGTTTTATCTCAAGAAGCTGAGCTTGAACCCATAGCCATCATGTCAAGTGTTGGAGAAACAAAGGGTCATTCAGAAGAGGATGATGTCAAGAAATACTTCAATGAAATAAAGAGGATGGTTAAAATTATGTTTGACGCATTTACCGTTGGGATAGCAGGAGAAGCTTCTAAGCCTCCACATGGAGAAGGAAATTCAGATGATAAGAAGGATGGAGAAAAGGATTCAAAGGGAAATGGAGGAAAGCCTCCTCCATATCCACCATCTTCATCATCATCCTTATCATCACCATTAAAATCATCTTCCACTTCCACCACAAAAACTACCCATGCTCACTTAAATACCACAAGAGGAAAAACACCCTTACTCAAACTTGATGTCAAATTTGAGCTTCCAATTTATAATGGCGAGGTAAATGCAGAGAGGTTGGAAAATTGGATATGTCAATTGGAGGTGTATTAGAGAATTCAGAACCTTCATGAAGATGACGTAAATATTCAATTGGCTTCTTTGAGGATGGAAGGATCTCCACTTGTATGGTGGGAAGCAAGGACCCAAGAAGAGATAAAAAAATACGGTAATATCTCTATGTCTTGGTCAGGTTTTATTGCTGCCATTAAAAGAAAATTATATCCATTAGCTTACATGAAAAAGGCCATTATGGACTGGAAAAATTTCAGATAGTTGAAAGGGAAAAACGTGCAAGATTATACTCATGAATTTAGGAGAAGAGCTCTTATTTTGGGTATTAATTTATATCCTCAAGAAACTTTTCTAAAGTATGTTTGGGTTTTGCATAGTTACCTTAGGCACACTATTCAAATTTTAAATCCCACAAACAAGATGAGGTTTGTGTTCAAGCCACACATTTAGAAGCAAGAGGGAAACATAACATAGATGAGAAATGTGATAGTGAGGAAAGGAAAGGGTAAGTTTTATGGAAGAGGAAAGAGAAATAGCGTTGTTAAAAGAGAGAAGGAGAAACTCACATGTAAACACTGTTTGAAGAATGGTCATGATGAATATCACTATTGGAAACTTCATCCAGAGTTGAAACCAAACAAACTGAAAGAAAAAAGAGAAGGAGAAAAGTGTTGCTATCATTGAACATGACTTAGGTTCAGATTTAGGAGATGAAACAAATATCACATCCATGGGTTTGAAAGGTAAGAACGTAGCAAGGACTAGGTCTTCAAATTGTTCCAATGTCACTCAAGATGAAGATACAATAATATAAATTTTCCATATTAGAGTCGTCTCTAAACATACCAAGATAGATACACTTTTTGATAGTGTATCACAAGCTAACTTGATTTCTAAAGACTTGGTTAAGTAGCTAAACCTTGAAACTGCTAGAAATCCAAGACCTTATCCTTTAGGGTAGATATGCAAGAATGAAAACTTGCAGGTTACAAGGAAGTGCATACTAAGATTCACCATCAATTCAAACTTTCTTGATGAAGTTGAACTTGATGTGGTGCCGCTTGAGATATCAGGTATTGTTTTGGGAAGTCCTTATCTTTATGATAGGAAATTAGTAATTCATCTCCATGAGAATAAGTATCACTTGTTTAAAGATAGTATTGAGTACATAGTTAGAGAACATAAGAATAATACAAGTTTGTCTCTCATACATGCAGGAGAAATGAAGAGGATAGTGAATGCAAGTCAAAATTTGATATTGTTGATGATCAAACATAGAGATGTTTTGAATCAAACCTTTCAAAAAGATGCTTCGAATGAACAAGTTAATTTCATTAAAGTTTCTTATGCTTGTAATGAGATGTTTCAGGACTCTAAAAGGTTGCCTTTGAAAAGAGGTGAACAATATGTAAAACATTTGCAGTAGTTAACATTAGTGTTGGAAAAAGATGTCGGTGCAAGAGAGTGAAAAGGTTAAAGAGAAAGTGACAAAGCAGTTTGAAAAATAAGGCATGGGTTCCAAAAGTGCTTGTTTTTGGTTTCCAAAAGGTACATGGAAATGGAGAAGATACTTGGTCAAGAGTCGATGCAAGTACAAAGAAATATCAATTAAGAATCGCCATGATGATAGTGTGCAAGGTGAGACAATTTTTAAGTTTCCTTTGATTAATGAAAAAGGTAGGAACACGATGGTTTCTACAAGAAAAAATTTATGCTCTAAAATTCATGGAAATTGTAGCATGACAGTGTCAATGACAACAAGAGAGGGTTGCAAGAGTCAAGGAAAGAGTTAAGTTCTTTTTAAAATCTCAATTTGATAAAAATGGGAAAATTTCGGTGGATATAGACTGTAAAGGTGAGGGAACAGTACCCTCATCCACATGATCAGTAATCAAAGAGCTTTTGGGGTCCAAAAAGATTCTAGTGGGGAGGAATGATTAGGTGTTTAGTATAAAAGCTAAAAAATTAAATTGCTAATAATTTATTGGAAACTGAACGACAACAAAGAGCTCGTCGCCAGGAATCCGACGTAATTCGTTTCGTTGAAAACAAAGTCCGGATGAAGAAGATAGAGCCTATTGTTCATTTTCCTAAACAAATAAAATTTTTGTAGAAGTGACAGGTTGGTGACATGGTAGCCCAATCAAAAAATTTAAGTATATTCAGGGAATATTCTTTAGTTTCACCCAATGAAACTGTGACAAGTGTCACTGCAGGATTTTCCATCTTGGTTTGAAGGTGAATTTTTTTTATGAATTTTTCTCCTAATGTTGAAGTTGTTTTTTTTTATATGGATGGACAAGCCAACTAGAGGTTGAGACGTGGTGCAGGCAGGGACCACCATATGCCCCCTCTAGTGGGCCCTATCCAAAGTCCAGATGAAATTCATATGCCAAGGTCCGAATTTTTTATATGGTTGACTTTCAATGTTGTTGCACTGAAAATTGTCACCTTGACATTATGCTATCTATATGAGCTCATTATCACTCATACTTTCCTCCTTTTCAAGTCTAAAACATTATTTCCTCATGTCAAGCCTTAGAAATAAGAGAAAAGCTCTTAAAAGTCTCTAAAAATTTGGTATTGCACTTTCTCTTTGTATTACCTACGGTCCCGCACCTAATGGTCATGTATCCTGCGTACCTGACCGCACTGTCTCTGTGTTAAGAGTGAGGACCCCTGTAAAAGATTAAAAGGGCACAAGTAAAATAAAAAAGCTCACTTTCAGTCATTTTTAGAAGCTTCTGGAAGGAATCTTGCGGTTGCAAGTCCGCTCTTTTCAGGTTCATGTATCCCATGCCTTAAGGAGCTAACTCCTTGATGTGAGGAGCTTATCCCTTTGAAGGAGGATTCTATCCCTTCATAGGTGGAACTGTAACCTCCTCTTTTGCACTATAAAAAGAGGAATTGGGCAGCCTCAAAGGGAGTTTAAGCTTTAGTATTATTTGAGGTAAAGTGCTGTTGGAATTTATACTCCTTTATTTGAGATTTTATGAGGAAAGATTACATACTTGTATGTATCTCGGTTGGAAGAGTGCAAGGATTGTCAGAGAAAAGGAAATTCCTGCTTCGGACCCCAGGAAGACCTGTTCAACATCAAGGCTGAAAAGGTTGTAAGGTTATTCTACTATTTCAAAGTTAATACAAATAAGTTTGTTTTTCTCAATAAGCTGTCATTTGATTGTTTATTTTATGGATTCCTTGATCACCATAATAGATATGATTTATGAATATATGCTATGTAGGTGCTATTTGATGTTTGTTTGTTTGTGATTGCAGATATTCGAAGATAACTCTTTTGGGCGACTGAAGGACGACTACTACAAACAAGCATTGGATTGAGGTAGGATCGTAACACCTTTGTAGCATTTACTTATAAATCGTGATATATCTAGAGAAAGATAGATTTAATTGTCTGTTTGTTGCTAGATTATCTTCTGACACTAGGGAGATCGATCTTGTCTGCAAGATCGATTTATCCTGCCAAAAAATGGTTAAATATAATTTGACACATGGTGTTCGAACTATATATTTATGGCACATTTTATATCCTAAGGTCTGAATATAAAAGTCCTAAGTCCATTGGCATATACATTTTCTAAAGTCCGAAGGTTATATTATATTCAAAGCATGGGGAGAAAAATATATTAACAGATGGGCGGAGGTTGGGGTCGACCCCACGAGCTCCCCCATAAAAGCACTCCGCCTTTACCAACGAGCCACACTGTCAGGTCTTAATAGACCACAGCTTTGACACATATTTAATTTGAAACAATTTTTTTTGTAGGGGTATGGAGGGGGTCAGCCCCCTCTCGTAAGACCATACTTCATGACCATGGTAGAGAGGAATCCAAATGTGCAGTAATTATGTTAATAAGAGGGTTTAATACTCTCAAAATTTGGTTTATGCACTAATACATATGCTAATCCAGATTTTTTTAAACTGTTCTTATGCGTAGTTAAGACATAGTTATCCGCCTGTAATTGCAGTTTTAGAATTAATTAAATCCGAGATTAGTTTGGGGGAGTTTTAGAGGTGCCTCAAAAACCAATGGGTTCTCCAATTTAGGCAGCCTTAACTGGACTCTTCTCCAAATTTGGAGGATATTTCCTAGGAAAATTAAATGAGGCATATCTGGAGAAATTTTTGACCAAATTGGGATCAAGAAGAGAAATTTTTGATAGATTTGGACATTATGGACTCATTGAAGCAGGTTTCAGGAGTTTTAGGTGAATGTAAACAAAATTTTATGCACATTAGAGCTAATACAGAGGCCCAAGCCATGGAAGCTCGACTAAGGAGATGTAGCCCAGGAGGGGTGAACTCCTTCATCAAAAAAATATGTTAATGGAACAATTGTGATTGTTTGCTAACTTGTTATTTCTGGTGTTTAACATTTGTTTTTCATGCTTTATGCCCTTTAATTTAACTTAAAAAATTAGCTCATTTACCTGTTTGACACTCATAAACACCAAGGAAATGCTTTGATGAAATGTCTCATGATGGTTAGGAAAAGTAGGAATTGGTTGAGTAACCTCCCTTGTGTGTAGAAGACTTTGGATAGGTTCGTGTATTTGGCTTTTCTTATTTGAAATTTGACCTCCAGGGGAGGATTTTGACCTAAGTGGCTATATGAGGAACTTTGTAATCATTTTCAAAGGTTGGTTGTCATGGAATTGAACCTTGGATACTAGTGTACAAGTGAATTTGGCAGGAGCTAATCGACATAATTTGCATTTATTGTAGCAGGATTCATGTGGTATGTGCTTTAGCAAGTGTTTTTCCTTTTGTGATCATATTTTTGAATGCATTTTACCTTCCATTTCCATTTCCATGCTATATGTGTTTGTTTTCTAAGTTGATAAAAAAAATTCATTGATTCAATGCTCTGTTTTGGAGAAGCTTCACATTTTTTTTCATGTTCTTTTGATATAAATGAATTCATGAGATTCATGATCATTTTGAAACCCTATAAATCTAACCTATACACAAATATACCTCTAAAGTGCTAAATTATGTGCCTACCTTGCCCCATTACATCACTGAAAATATGATTTTTAGAGCCCTGACCTAGTTTTTCCTAGACCTAAACCACCATCCAACACAAAACCATCAAAAGCAATCAAACCCTAATATACATATCTAGCCTAATATATTTCATGATCCAGTCAATTGGCTATGATCTCATTGAGAGAGCCCTCTCAGCCTAGTAGGGCTAGCTACTAGGTCAAAGTGGTACGTGGTTGCCTTTTTTGGTCTCCTTTTTAGCCTTCAAAGAATTGGTGGAGTTCTAATAGGCTATTTACTCGAACCCCAATATTTTTCACTTGTCCCGTGGCTTTGTGATGAAGGAACACCTTTCCTTCACTGAATATCACATCATATCTATGATCTTCCAACGTAGCAACAAAAACCAAATTATTCTTAAACCAGGAACATACATGACATATTTTAATGTGAATGGATTAATTGAATCCCTATGAAAGGTAACTATACCTACAGTGCTATACCTCTCATCATCTCCCAAATCAATGTGCATCTGGAGATCCTTCTCCTCCAAGCTACTGAAGAATTGTTTGTTATCGGTCATATGGAACGAGGCTCCACTATCTTGGTTACACACAGAACCCATCACCGATGACACCATGCATGTGATGAGAGTGAAATCCAACTTGAACTATGAAGTAAGTGCTTCACTTTATGCTCCTCCTGAGGAATTCTTGTTTGTATTCTTGTGCAGACAATCGTAGCATAGTGTCCATGCTCATGAAAATTGGAAAATTTTACCTTTGAAAAGTCTCGATTCTTTCCTGCCTTTCAAGTCTCCGATTTGGAATGGGACGCCTTCCCTTTCCCTTTCTTCACCTTTCTACCCAATGAAAAATTCTCCTCATCATTAGTCTTTGATGAGGATCCATATATGGTGTTGCACCGAATCTCTTCTTGTATTAAGTTAGACCATAATCTCTCCCACTCTGGTAGCTTCTCTCTCCCATTCACAAAGTCTTGGTATCTATTCTAGCTCTTGGGAAGGCCTATAAGTGCTAGGCTCACCAAATCATCTTGGGAAATTGTTACCCCAACATTTCCAAGCTCATCTCGACATTGAGTGAACTTCGTCAAGTATTTTTGGATTGTGTCTCCCTTCTCCACCTTGATCTTTATGAGCTTGTATTTCAATGCCATCTTCCTATGGTCACTACTATTTTGAAACAGATATGTCAAGGCCTTCCAAATATCATATGGAGTCACCTTCCCAGGGAGGATTGATACAATATGATCTCTAATTCCTTATAACAAGATCCTTCTCACCTTTTCTACATTCTTCTTCCATGCATAAAGAAGTTGAACATCTGCTACTGCGGGTTGGGGAGTATCACTGTCAATGAATGCATTTAGTCTATTTTCCTCTAGCACTACCTCCATATTGTCCTTCCATGCTATGTGATTCAAATTTCCCTCAAGATCATATTCGAGTCTCAAGATATTGAAATACATCTTGATCTGTTGTTGATCCCGAAGAATAAATATGCAAATTCGATTTACCTGTTCAAAACAAACTATATTTCTTCTCTTCTATTGTGATTCCTTCTCTGATACCATGTAGAAATTATCCAAAGGGATTCAATCTGATCTTGTAATGTACTAAAAAAATATATTGATTCCTTCTACAAATTTGCGGAAACCAAATATGATCGCACAATCAAATAAAAAGTAAGAGAAATAAATTATCAATCACACAATACAAGATGTATATGGGGAAAAAAACTGTTCAAAACCATGCTATCTATATATTGCATAAAATCAGGACCATGAAACAATACAATGCTATTTCCCTCACCGAGAAACCTTTTCACTCTACTGACCATCTCACTCTGATCTAGGAAAAAATCAGTCCAATACTTAACCAATTCTCAGCCTTTATTTGACCAACATTGCTTAAACACTCATGGAGGAGTTATGTCCCTATTAATAAGGAAATTCCCAAGAAATGATTCTACAATTCCTTCAAGGCATCCTAATGACCTCATGCATGATCTTTACAATTTTCTAATTATACAACTGATAGTTATCTTCCCTTTAACCTCAATCTCAACTGGGCCTTCCTTAGAACTGACATGCAACAAATATTTATAGAGAATTATTAGTTAATTGATTTATCACTACTTGTGAATTAAATCATATCTAATTCGCTGGACCTATCTTTATATCATCTCTCGGTTAGAACTAGTTAAACTTATTTTAACTCAATTAATTGAGTTAAATAATTACAACTCACAAATAACTATAACTAGACCCCTTAAATTCTAGGAATAACTCTACATGCCTCTAGTTTGACCTCCAACTCGAATTATCTGAGCTAAATAAGTCTTCCTAACTCAGGTAACACTTACAAAATTTTATGATATGAAATTACAATTTATCTTCCAATTTAATTAAGGGAAAATTAAATTAGAATCCCCATTTGGGGTGCCATTTCAATAAGTAAGGGATATCAATGATAAATTATTGGAAGGAAGCAGTGATTTGAGAAATCCCAAGGATAGGCTAGCGTTGATGGTTCTAGACCTGCCAACATTTAGGGGATCTCCAAAATATTAAGTCCCAATTAGACCTCACAATGTTTGGTGTAGGATTCACATCTGGAATACGATCCAGTTACCGAAGCAGTGGGGTTTAATGATATGCCTTCGCTACAATAATGCATAGAGATATGTATGGTGACTTTGATGAGAACAAGTGTGTGACTCTGCGAAAATTCAAGTGTGATGCTTGAAGGTTCTTACACATAAAGGGAAGATGAGTGAGCCCCTTAGAAGGTTGTAATAGTACACATCTTGAAAGGAAAACACGAGCATAAAGACATCACAAGCTAAGTGAAATATTTCATAAGCTAACAATGATGGAATAATACAACAACACACATTCAATAAGATTCATACCAATGAAAACAAAATAGTTCAGAATAGTAAGCATAAGTGAAATAACATACATTAAAAATAAAACAAGAATAGTCCTACTATATTTACAACATATGCATGAAAAAGTGTTGGCTCTGAGCTTTTATTAAAGTGAAAGTTCCAATCATACATATACGATTGACGGACCACTAGCCCAAATAGTGGAACATGAAGTCAACATCACCTAATCCTCCAAAGAAAGATACTCCCTCTATACTACGGAGAAGCCAAGGCTCTCACAAAACTTCCAAGCTCCCGATTCTAAACCTAAGCCTAGCCAAAAGCCTAGATCTCTCAAGCCCTTTACATGAGTTATGAGGATGTATTTATAACAAAAGGGTTGAATCTTCACCTTCCCCTTTGTGACCCTTGACTTCCTTCATGACTCTTCAACTTCTTTACAAATGACTATTCAATTACATTACGTCATGACTCTTCACATTTCACAATTGACACTTGGAATTTCACTTACAAATTATATACAAATATTACAATTTACTCATACCCATAAGGAAAAAATTGGGTAGATCCAACTAAAAAACCTAATAATACAAAACACTATCATGCTTTAGTTTGGGAAAAATATAGCTCGGTAGCTTCCACTTGATGTTTCTCGGTCACGTAATGGTGCCAAGCTTTGTATTTTGCAATGAGTACCTCAAACTCTACGATGATGTCAGGCTAGAAGAAAACTCTAGCCTCGATGAAATCCATGCATGCTGACTTGGAACCGATTTGTACTTTTTTCTTTATCATGAGAAACATCGTGTTGATTTGGGAAAGGCCATCGATGTAATTCTGCATTCTTTTCCTATTCACCTCAAGATTTTCTCTAGTGGTGATATGTCTTCATATATCTCCTACCTAACATGGTTCCTACATTTGGCTTCAATGAGTGATCCAAATTATGGGATCTTGTGGGAATTCACCAAGAAATCCATGTTGTTATACAATCGTGCATACGAGGCCTAAATTCTAGCAATGAACGAGGCGGTTTATTTGTTATTCCATATGAATATACAAACCTTTTCTTTCTCCAGCTCCGCCTCTTGCTTTGTTTTCTTTCCTAGTTCAGGAGGTGCCCCTTTGTATCGCATTGACCATTCATGCATGGTAGCAATGGCTACTTGTACAACTCTCATTGTACAACCTTGAGAGTTTTGAAAAAGTATCTACACTTCTGCTACAAGTTGTGCAAGTGGAAAACCTCCTTATGAAAAATATCAGGTTCCTCATAAAGATTTTGTATGGTCTCTCCCAGTGTCCATACTTCGTTGAGTATGATTGTCTTCAGTTCCTCCAGATGGATCTGTGTAGAAGCTGCATTCTGAGTTGCTTTCCAAAGTTGTTTAACCTATTTCCTAACAACTTGCAATTTCTTTTCCAATTGCTTGTTCTTAGCCATCAAATATTCAATTTTTGACTTGGATACACCTATGAAGGCCAAGCTAGATGCGATAATGGAATTCTGATTTTTCCTGGTGTCTGCCGCAATCACCCTTTCTCTAAAAAATGAATAATATGCAAGTCATCCAGAATTTTTTTCTTCCGTGATTATACAATATTCTTATAAATTTCATCATAAGACATATTTTACGTGTCCACAACCAAATCATCATCAAGTGTAACAACTTCCTCTTCCTCGCTTGGAGCAAACTTTGCTGCTGGAAGGGGTGGAGACTGAATGGTGACTTGATGTGTGCTTGGAATTAGGTCGACATCTTGATTCTGTGGCTCCAGTTCCTCCTCCATGTCTTTGATCTCAATAATTTCTTCAATCTCCTAAGAAAGCTCCTAGTGCTGCATCTTTTTGCTCTCCTCCTTTGGTTTTTGCTTTTGTTCTTGCTCCTCAACTTGTTTCTATTTTTTTTCTTATACTATTGCTCTTCGCATCTATTCTTCTTACCGATTCTTCTTTTATTCTTCTTCTTGTTTATGCTTTTCTTCCTCCAATATCCTCTACTCTTCCCTCTTCATCCATTCTTTTCCCCGCATCCTCTATTTCCTCCTTACCTCTGCTACTAAAGCCACTTCCATAATAACCGGATCTGCTTTCATCTTGCGACTTCGTTCTCCCCATGGGATATATGCAACCTTCCTCTTCCCATTTTCATGCACGAGGTTGCTTCCTTCTACCAGTACTGCTTTTGAAGTAGCTTCCTTCTATGGAGTCACCTATGAAGTTCCTGCAAAACTGGCCAACTCGTGGGACTTGGAGGAATTATAAAAATTCTTCCATGGTTCCTCCTATGACCAGTGAAATGTCCCTCTAAGCCATTGAAAATGAATTCTTTCACAGTGGTCTCTTCAAACATTGTGGGGATCGTACGGATTAAAGTATAGAGTACCAAATGCAAACTTATCTATTTCCTTTCCTTCAGCTCCCACGAATTTCAGGTTCTTGATATTGTATAATCAAATTTTCATAGGAAGAGTTGACCAAGGCACTTTATTCTTCCTATACAAAGCTGCTAATAACCCTGTGGAGAGATGATATGAAAATTATTGAATGAAAAGCTTATTGGTGGCATAAATTGGAAAAATATGTGGTGACTTTTGTTCTCTCAACACTGTAAGGAAGGTGCCATCCAGTGAGGCAAAACAATCTTCTATCTCCAATACTACTTTCATTTCCCCATGTGACATGCAGGGTGGTTCTTCCTCAAAGATCAACTTGTATAACAGAATGAGGAACTGGTCAGTTAGATTTTCCATTACTCCTCTATGGCTACAATACGAGAGCAACTTGAAGTGGATGTGCATGGTAGGGTCTCGAGGTGTCCAAGTCCAATTCATGCTTGGGAATGAATTGTGCATGCAAATTGCATCTAGTAGATATGTAGACATGTGAAATATCGCTTTCCCGCCCTTGGGAGGATTCAGGTCATTAGCTACATGGATACTTAACTGTCAATCCAACAAGTCTGACCAGTTGAATAACTTCCCCTCATTCACAAATTGGTTCAATAGGAATGCCAACCCTTTAGGAAAGTTCTCAGTGCTCTACCGACCTTAGATTCTCCAACATAGAATAATTAAAAGCTTATGGCCCTCCTGAGATAATTTTTCTTGTATGTGTTGGTGGGTGTCTGCCAAAACTTTGATGAATCTTTCACCCAACCCTTAAACATGTAATTCGTTCTCAAATAACTGTTGGTGGCATAGAAGTACGAGTACATGAGAAAATATATCTACATGCAACCATGTGTAGTCCTGACCATTGAACATTGACATATACTTGTCAGTCCTCTAGATATGCTTTGAAGCTCTTTCCTGAAAAATCTTCATTCAACTTATTCCATGTAATATATAATTCCTTTTCCACGAACAATTGAGTGTTTGACTAAACTGGAAATTTTACTAGCATGCTCTCAAATTCCTCCCCGATACTGCTTTCTATAGTATCTTTTGAAGAAACTCTCTTGGGTGCTATGGTAACAATTACCAATGAAGAGAAGTGATCAATGAATGTAATACCTATAGGATGAAAAGGAACTTATAGAAATAATAAATTATCTTTTAACAAAATCAAATTTCAAAGTGAGATCAAGCAACAAACACATGGAATGATGAGAAAAATTGCACAATTTTTGGGGTCAAGGGAGGGAGACTGGCTAGAGGAACTACTCATTATGTAGTCTCAATAGCCAGTGATGCAACGTGAGGCTTGAGACTACGAATGTGCAGTTCAAATTTGGAAGAGTGAGGGAGAGACTTCACATTGTGTAGTATCAGTGGCCAAGGTGGAAGGCATAAGCCCTGGAAATGTGGAATTGCACAGTTTGATCAGCGTGTACTACACATCGCATAGTCTCAAAGTCCAAGCCCTTAGCTTCAGCCTTAGACTTGCACAATTACCAATTGGGAAAGGAAATGCATGGCCAAGTGAAGTGAAAATATGCCTGAGGAGGGTGTGGGAAACTAACATATCTAAGTGATGATGCAAGTTAAAGTGCAGATCTGACTATGTATAGACCAATGTGAACCAAGTGCAAAGAATAAACAAACAGAAGGAAAAATAAATATGTGAGGAGAATCACCGAAACAATGATCACCGGTGTGCAAAAAAAAGAAAAATAATGTGACACTTATAAAGGAGAACGAAAAACTGAAGGAACGATTCTAAAATCTAATACAAGTTAAAACACAAACAACCATGAAGAGAAACAAGCAAAACAACACCCATAGAAGTGAAACGATAATAAATGACAAAAAAAGCAACAAAAGACGTCAAAAGCAAAAATCACCCAAAAAAGCGATGCAAACATCACTGAAGGATCCTTGATATCCTTTGGAATGCTAAAGCTCCAAGATGGAATGTACAAATGAGATCTATGTTTTATATTAAATAGACTTGGGTGGATTATGGTTTATGATGCACATGCCTAAAATCAAGGAAAAATGACACTTGGCATAAAGTTCCAAAAATAGTAATTGTGCCACCTTCAGGAAACTAATGATGACTCCCTATTTTCTAGGGATGATTTATTTTTATTTTTATTTTTTTGATTTTTCCATTTTTCAAGAAAATTTCCATGCACACTGCTAAGAAGGATTGTGCAATTCCCGAGGAATGGGAAAATTCTTGGCTCAGTGCACTTTTTAGTTTCTGAGCTCAAGGAAAGGTTTGCACAATTTCTGAGCTTAGTGTTGGGCTACCATCCAGTACTACACAGTTCTTAAGCTGAAGGTTGAGCATCCATTCTATATTGCACAATTTCCACCATCAAGGCTAGCTTGCCCTCCTATATTTCCCAGTTTCTAGAGGAAAACCCATAACTAATAGAAGGTCAATTCAAGAGGTTAGCTTATGACTTAGAAGGCTAGATCAGTATCAAAAAAAGCACACAAAATCACAACATGAAAAGATAAGTCTTGATAAAAGCACATGTATCTGATGACAATAAAAGATAAGCTCATGTGGATAGTAGGGAAGGCTCCAAAATCAAGGCATATGAAAATTTTTAGAGGGTGGTTGTAGTGACTACAACAACTGGACATCGACATTGAAGAAGGAATTTTATGTTGAAGAATCCTCAGCAGATGAGGTGTGCATAGAAAAGGATAATAATGGACAACATGTTGTATATGGTGCATCAAGTTTCCATCAACAAATAAGGAGGAATACTACAACAAGAGAAAATAGTAGAGCAATGACATGACAATGAGAAGGAACAACTACAACATAAAACTTGGGGATCGAGGAATATGCACTTCATCAGCACATGGTCAGGAGATCATGAATATTTTTTAGCTTGGGAGTCTGATGCAGGTGCATAGGAAGAGCACAAAAGTTGAAAAATTTTAAACAAAAGCTTACCAATGTGATGGGATGGTCCCATGGTGATGTTGAGAGGATTTTTTAAATGTTTTGTAAGAAATTGTAAATATCTACTTTAGGAAGTGTGTTTTTTATTTTTAGAATAATATGGATAAGTTATTATCCAATGTAAATATAGTTTTCAGTTTCCATTATTTTGTGGAGAAGGGAAAATGACTCACCCTTTGTGATTCTTGGTTGTCATGATATATTTCTTTTGGGAAACAAAGAGAAGAGTAGACGACCTCGAGTGAGGATAAGAGAGAGGGAGCGGGGAGGAACTCATTGTATTTCTACAAAGCTACAGTCCTGAGGTTGAAAATCACTATACTTTCCAATCTACGTGATCCAGAAAGTGTTTTTTGTGTGAATGGAAGTATTGAATGGAAAATGAGATTGTAAGTTGAAGTGGTTTTAGATTGAATAAAAACCCTAGTGTTGAATAATATAAATTTCTACTTTGAATTATTTCTAAACATATTCTTTCTCATGAGTGTTTGGTTATATTTAAAAGTCTATACTTGTTCAATCGATTTACATTAAAAATTTGAGCATTGAAACTCCAATCGTTGCGATTTATTCATGTATCTTGTGTATTATTATTAAAATGGTCTCAAAACTTGTAGAGGAATGCACCATGGTGTCCAGGAGTAGGAATATGAAGTATTTACACTAAATTGGTTATTTTGAAAGTCAGTAGCTTGATATACCAATTTATAAAATAAAAAATTGAAATTTTGTGGCTTCATTCATGGTGTGATTGTCCATTTGTATTTTGGGATTCTTGTTGTGTAGGTCTTAAATTATATAGAAGGAATGTGTGGATGCACACTAGAATAGTGGTTGCATGGTTTTTTTTTAGTGATAGAAGTGTGGTTACATCAACAAGATAGAGTACCCTGCTTTGAATGCTTTCACATCCTTTAAATTATATTTTTGATAGTTAAATTTGATTCAAGGGGAAAACCTTAACAAATAAGGGCATTTGAAATCATTTACTATGTCAAGGAATCATTCAAGGCCATGGAGACTCGATCAAAGTAAATCCATATTCTTGAGTTGGCTGCATATGTTAATGTTTCATGAAATACTATTGAATTTGACGTTAATACAAATATGTGAGTGGTGTAGCTTGGGGTTATTGGTAGCCAAGGTACCAGGCTACATCATATATCTTCAACTTTAATACACACTTGATGATAACTTGAACTTAGATCAATATTTTAGAAATCTGTCGCTGCCCTTAATTGATCGAATATATCATCAATTCTCAGAAAGGGATACCTATTCTTTATGGTCACCTTGTTCAGTGGTCTGTAGTCAATGCACAACTTGAGTGTGCTATCCTTCTTCTTCATAAATAGAATTGGTTCTCCCAATCGAGACATGCTTGGAGTTATGTAACCCTTGTCCAACATCTCCCTTAGCTGTATCTTGAACAAAACTAATTCTAGAGTACTCATTCTATATGGAGTATTCAAAAAGTACATTTCAAGAGTTTGATACTTGAGAGATTTTATTCAAATGTGGATTGAGACCCATGCTTTGGACCCCAAATTTTTTTATTATAGATGCTATTACAATATAAAATTCACAGGTTTCATTCTCTATTTCCAGAAAATTTATTGTGGTAAGTGCATACATGATTGAATCATCTAAGTCAATAAATTCCTCTCATTTTCACCATTTTAATTTTCATTAATTTCTAATTCTAGTAATAATATGGTGATTTCTAGTCAGATTTTTCTTTTCACTTTAGCAGTTTATGCTATTTTATATTTTATGTAGGTCCAAGGGTAGCCACATGCATTTCCTACATTAAATTATAAGGATAAGTTCCCTAAGTTTACATGAATCATTACTGTGAGGGTCGAGGATCATCTCAATACATTCCAAATAATTCTTTGATGATTTCGAAATATAACATGAAGATGCTATGAGAATGTTTGTGTAAACTATGGAAGGGAATTCCTGAACTTGGGATAAGGTCCTTTTGGTCCATTTCATTGATGGATGGGAATGTTTCCAGGGAGAGTTCACTAAGAAGTGGGATCATAAACTAGATTTTTCTTCTCAAATTGATGCATTTGTTTCCCTTTGTAGAGATGAGAATGAAGCAATATCCAAATTAAATAACATATTTTCTAAAACTTATTACAAAGTTCCAACAAGTGTGATGCGTAATTTTTAAAGATCAATTTGGGCATCACTCCTGAAACCCAGATCAGTATAAATTAGGGTCTATCATACTCTAAATCAGTTTCTACTTTCCTTAAACAAGTCATCCCATTGTTGGTTTTCATCCATGAATGTTTCACTGCTTGAAGTCCAGTTGAAATGCTCCATTGAGACATCAAAGAACCCCTAGATGTAGTAAGTTCTTTTCAGAGCATTTACTCCCATGAAATGCAGTGTTTCAAAGCATCTAGGCCCACTTAACAGTGCGTTGGTCGACTGTGAGCAAATTTTTCAAAGGATTCCAGGAATCTTCCCAAATTCTAGTGACTTATAGAAGTTGTTCCAGCTATCATACTATTTGATAACCTCGAATATGAACACCATGGAGCCATTAAATCACTTATCCTTCTATCCCATTGAATAAGGAAATTTCTCATCCATTTATGAAAAATCCATCCAATGACCAATTAATGCCAAACCACCTTCATTTCTTATAAAATCATAGTGCACAAGAGAGCAAGAATTTGAATTTGTAGAGTTATGCTGGTAAGATCACAACTATTTGAGGTATTGTTTTCATGTAATGTTATGCTGCTGGAGTGATCTTCAGGTTTTGAAATTAATATATTGGTCAAAAAGTGTTGGCTTTATCTTTACAAGATGACTTACAAAATTTTAGTGAGACTTCTCTCTTTGACATTGATTCCTTTCCCCAAAAGGATAGGGTGCGGGAGTCAACTTGAGTTTCCTACTGATTATAAATTTCCTCTCCTTTCTGTTGAACCCCAAAATGGTCAGCAACCCTGATTGCCAAGTATTTCAATCTGCTTCATTTAATTCTGCAATTATGCCCTCTACGAAAATTTGGCATGTTTAACCCAAACTGTTAGAACTTGACTCTCTCCATTCATCAGTTCACACTGTCCTTCACTAATACATGGGTCTCCCACTACCTAGTTCCTTGACATTTTGTAAATGGCATGTACAATCTAGCAATGATGGCAATTATACAATTGCAGTTTGACAGTCCCAATGACATAGTTGATATAGTGATGTTGATGTTGTGAATGATATTACTTGATGCTTCATGATGGGTGTTCTTTCTCACTTTCACATAATCTTGTTATAGCCTCTGCTTGATGCTTGTTTTGCTATGATCGTGTCAGGCATTAATTAATTGTCTTCAATGTTCAATGTGTGAAGAGTGCAAATGTTCCCTTGATGTGGTTTAAATTTAGTGGGATTTCAATTGATCTCTTATATGCAAGGCTTTCTCTGAGAACAATTTCGGAAGTAAGTGTGATATTTAAATTTTGAAATTAATATATTGGTCAAAAAGTGTTGGCTTTATATTTACAGTACAACTTACAAAATTGTTGAGGATGGATACAAATAGGTGAATGCTGGTGATTGCTTCAAAGTTCAACGAGTCTAATAGTGTGGTGAATGCGGGTGCTCTGTGCTAGTCAGTGGTGAATGCTTAAGAACAGATAAGAAGTTTCAGAGGTTCAATGTGTGAAGAGTGCAAATGTTCCCTTGATGCGGTTTAAATTTAGTGGGATTTCAATTGATCTCTTATATTCAAGGCTTTCTCTGAGAACAATTTCGGAAGTAAGTGTGATCTTCAGGTTTTGAAATTAATATATTGATATTCATTGTCTTTCTTTTTTGTGAATATTACATTGCAAATTTTCATGTTCATGATAACTTCCCTTCCTGATGATAGAAAAGGTGGACCATGGAGTAAAGGTGTTGTAGGTTCTAGAGTAACATGAAATTTTACAATATGGGTTTGGTCATTTATAATTTTCTCAGCAATTTCTGTTGCTGCTCTAATGTTAATAAGTTCAAAAAGAGAATGGCAATGCACAATTGAGGCATTTTCATATGATACAAGGAAGTTGGAACTAACTCAAAAACCTAGCGTTGTTAAATCATAGCAAGTTTATTTTCACTCATCTTTCATTCTCTCATGAACCGAGTGAAATTTCTTAGGGAATTTCTAATCAACAAGTTCTAGGAGTTTGTGTTAGATTTGGGTAGACTCGTAGAGTGATTAGCTTGTGGCTGCTATAAACTCTTTTTGTCAACCCACAGATACATGGGTTAAATTTGCACTTCATTTTCCATTTCCAATGATTTGACATTAAGAATCATTGGCTGACTGTGATGATTGGATGACTTCTTTTCTTCTCTTTTGCCCCTTTCCCTTAGATGGTCATGCATGGGAGGCGAAGTTCCAGTGAATGTATGATTTGTGGTGTGCATTTATCTGTTGGTTAACTCTTTGGTAACATCCCATGAATGTTATTTCAATGGAAGTTGGTTAAATAACAAACACTAAGTGCTAATTAGGAATTTTAAATGTTTGATACAATAACTAATTTTGGTTTATAGGATCCCAAATGTGCTTTTGTGGGCCTGAAACTTCACATGGCACCCCTATGTTTACAAATCATGGAAAACATTTGAATCTTTTTAGGTTATTTCCAAGCCATACTGGACGTGTTTCACTACCTAAAACATTTCCAGATATTAAAATACAGGTGGTTGAATTTCTTGCAATTTAGGTTACATAAAACACAAATTTTGGTCAAATTTTGTTAATTCATTGAACCCTGGCCAAATTTATCAAATCATGTTGTGACATGAGGGAAGAGTTTGTAGATCAGCTTCCATGCAAAATGGCCAGGACCTAGGTTGGTCCCGTACATATTGGTTTACAAGGGTCTTTGATACCAAGAACAATTATAAAAAGCTGCAAATAATGTTTTGAAATTTTGATATGATAGCAGTCCATGACTCCATGCTCATGAAATTGGACAGCATACCATATTCATATTCTATTTTTTGAGTGTTTCTTCCAGCTTTAGAATGCAAACTAAACTTGTTATTGAATGCAAGAGTAGAAATCCCAGAGTAAGTTTGCCATGCATGCGGGAATCTCACCCAAGATAGTATGCCACAAGTAAGAGTAGAGATCCAAGAATGAATACGCCTTGCAGGCCTAGATAAATGCACCTTACCAGAAATAAGATGAGGTTGTCTACAAATCAACTTGTCCACATGAGAGACTCTTCCACAGGTGTGCCCTCTTTCCATTAAAGGCCAAGTGCTCTACCACCAGAAGGAGAACATGCTTGGAGCAACACGGTAAATTAACAGTTTGGTGTCAAGCATGCTCTATCCCCTTAAGGTGCCTCTTATGATGGACGTATCATGATTTACCCTGAAATTTCAGGTGGTTGCATTGCTTGCTTACATCTTTTCTCCTATTTTTCTATGTAAACATGTGTTTTATGGTGTAGAGCAACCATTCTTTAACAACAATTTGACTTGGAGAAAGTGAAAGTTGGTTATGCAATTGGTTAGTGTTGCATTCTTCTATGTTTGGGTCAAGGAAAGGAGTTTCATAGATCTGAGATTTCTAAGCATTTAAAATTGTATTGAGTTGCATTAGGGGCTTCGATTTTATGCTGTGTATGTATAGGGGATGGGTTTTCCTGAGGTCAACAATCGATGCCCCCTTGTGTCATTATGCCTTAGACATATCATTTTGGTTGTACATTTTTTTCTTTCCAATGATTATTGCATGGATAGAAATTTTGATATATATTCATGCCATTAGTACACATTTGACTTAAGTGGAAAGTTGTATAACTATTGGATTGATATTATAAGAAAGAGGGAGAGGGGTCTGTTCCATGTTGAAGTGTTGATATCCAAATTGATTCTTTATTGATTTTTAAAAATAGCTCCAGAGCTCACAAGAAGGATCAGAAAATGAGCAATTTTTTTAACGTTGAAAGAATATGTGTCCTCTTTTTTTCATACAAAATGCTGAGTTCCTCAAGGGACATGTGGAAGGAGATGAAAAATAAGTCAAGGTATGTTTAGATCCTTAATTTTATAGTTGAGAACCCAACTCATGGATGAATAAGTAGAATGCCAGATTCTGTTACTATATGTAAGGAGATGTACATTAATGTCAAGGGTTGTATGGTTAAGTAATATGGAAAAATTGGACTTGGAAATAAAATTGTGGGGGTCAACAACTTTGAAATTCAGCAACTCGGGAAAACAATGGAAATGGCTTGGCAAAAAATGGCTAAGCATTAAAAAATGCAAAATATTTCATTTTTTCATTTAAAATTATGTATAAACTAGCAACAATATATAGTAATATTTCCATACCATATGAAAAGAAGATACATATATATAAGGTGTAAGATGCCAAATGATCTAGTATCTACTATCAATGCCTCTGCTCCTTTAGTGGGCATATATATTGGGTCATCCTCTAGTAGTGGAAGGTTCTGTGGCTGGAGTCAAACATAGTGGTGGGTACTGAGTCTAGTATAGGACTTTGTCCATCCTGTAGTGGCTGGTTAAGGA
The DNA here is from genome assembly GCA_034641835.2 of Pinus albicaulis. Lineage (NCBI taxonomy): Eukaryota > Viridiplantae > Streptophyta > Pinopsida > Pinales > Pinaceae > Pinus > Pinus albicaulis. The sequence continues at coordinate 232,962,453 of CM076570.1, read as the reverse complement.
AATCCTCTACTGCCAGCCACTGCTGCTCATACTTGACGTCTATCTACCCAAGCAGGGAAATCCATGAAATATTTATTGGCACTGATTAAATACTCCAGTGTTTTTTTTGAAATTGTGATTTTTTCAGAACTCAGAAAAACTTGCGATTTGTTTGGGTTATTTCTTGGGATGGGAAAAACGGAAAAAATAAATATTTTCCAATATTTTGGAAAATTTTTCCACATTATTATAGAGAATATAATATTCATTGACATTGAGATGTAGGGAAAGAATTATACATTGAGACAAAATTTGCAACCTATTTTTCTTCAGAAGCTTATACCATTTTTCCCATCACATTTGACATAGAAAAATAAATATTTCACTAGAATTAACAAGGAGAAACTAATCCAGAAAGGGAAAAAATGGATGTAGACAGATGATTCCTTTGTCAAACAAAATAATGATCTATTCTCAATTTTGACATGGTCAAGTCTGGATGGAACAGATGATTTCCCATAGCAACTGTAGCCAAAGTGTGTCTATGCTAAAAAAAAAAGCTTGAGCATGTGTCTAAGACAGTCGAAAAATGCTAAAAAATAGACCTATTTGATTGTGCAACCCCTAATATCTGGGTGAGTAGAAGAACATTTTAGAATGATGGTTTTTGAACTGAAAAATATTTTCATCCCAAGGGAAGGTAGGCTAAGAGTTTCTCCAGATAGGCATCTACAACAACTACGTAATTGACATAAATTAGTCCAAGAGTGTGCAAGTGTTCAAGTTTGAGTCTTCGAAGTTCCTCGTCTATACAGTGAAATGTCTCAAACCAATGGAGTTTTTCCTTTGATGTATATGAGACTCAACTAGGAGCATGCATTTTAGAAAGGTAGGATAAGCTCAAAATGCAAATAATATAACTCTTGCTATAGATACGATTAATTCATTTTCAAGCGCTTTCTTCGCCATAGGAGGATAAGAAACTCCTATAGGTAGCACTATGCCATTATAGTGAATAAGGAAGGGTAGATGTGATATCCTTATTTGAGGCCCTTGGTGGCCTTGAAAATTCAAGAAAGACATTGTCCTCCTGTTGACCATAGTTTTAATTTAGGGTCCTATGTAGGCCTTGGCCCACAGATTGAAGTTCTCAGCAAAGCCAAATTTCTTCATAGCTAAGAATAAGAAATTATACCTCACTCTATCCAAGGCAATCACCATATCGAGTTTTATGACTTATGTACTTCTTTCCAGATGGGTGGCTACTGTGAGCAGCTTCCTGAACTCTTATGTTGTTTTCACAGATAATTTTTCCCTGAACAAAGCAATTTTGTTTCTCTGCGATAACACATTGCATCAATGGTTTAAATCTAGAAAATGTAGTCTTACCTAGAATATTTTAGTTTTTGATGTTAGGGATGAGGGTGAAGTAGAAGGAATTTATTTATTCTTTAAATATGCATTGCTTCCTTGATTCTTCCACATAGCTTAAGAGGTCCCTATTGATATATTTCCATGCTTACTAAAAATGTGTTGAGAACTTGTCTGGACTCTAGACTAGGGACATTGTTAAGTTTCATATTCCATACCGTTTCTTGGACTTCCTTGCTTGATATGGGTCCTAGGAGTTTCTCATTATCCAGTTCTTGTAAAATACATGGATCTTGTCCAACATTTCCACCCGAGAACTTCCAGTATCTACTCTTATTCTGAAAACAGGTTCCTAAAGTGAGAGAAGGATACTACTTTGATTTCATTAAACCATTTGTTTTCAATCTGTCTAAGAGTTACCTCAGAGATGAAATTTTAAATTCTTCTTGAGTGTTCTTGGTAATGGAAAAAATTAATGCTCCTGTTCCTTGCTTTCAGCCACAAGCTCCTTAATTTCAATCTCCTGATTTATTCTTCGACGATCTGAGCTTTGAATAGTTTAGCACTTACTTCCTTTTCCCCTTGCCCAAGTTTGTTCAAAGAGCCCTTATTCTTCAATTTGGGACTTGACTTCTTCAAGGATTCCCGTCTTTCTGGAATGGGATGATCTTACTTGTGGGATTTAGCCCATTATTTCATTTCAATTTTAATATCTTTATTTTTTTCTCCCAGATGTAGGAGGCGAAGCCATGAACTGGGAGAGATCCAGAATTTCTCACCATTTCTTTAAAGTATGGATATGAGAACCATACAGGGCTATATTTTAAATGACCTGGACCAAGTGCTTGAGAGTTTGATACTGAGAGCTGAATCGTCTTGTGATTGGATAATGCACTTGGGATAATTGCAGAATTTATAATTATTCAGAGAAAAAGAAGCTTTATAAGATAAACCTATCAAGTCTTTCCACAATGAACCCTGGCCCTAGCTCTATATTGCTCCAATTGAATTTTCCATTAAAAAGGTCCTATTTTGAAATTAGATCTTTAATGGTCCTAATGGTTAAGAACATGTTGGTTTTTTTTCCATTTCACTTATTAAACCTATAGAAAGGGTCCATTCTATTGATTAAACAAGTGTAGAGATACCATTCCATTGATTTACCCTGCAAAGGGTCCATTCCACTGATCAAAACCATTAGATGATTTAACGCTTGCAATTTATTTTGCCCATGCCTGTTCCATGCATGTAAACCCAAATCATTGGCCCACCTAGCAATGTGGCCCACTTGGTCTCTTAGTGTAAGAACACTCTAAGATTACAACAGTGGAAGTTGATCATAATGCTAAGGATATTAGAATGCTAGTTTCACAAATAGCTAACCATGCCACCAATGCTAGTGGAACCAAAGGAACCGCATCAGCTTATTATGATTCTTTCGAGATTTCTCAGGGTGAAACCGAGGCTGTTTTGGGAAGCATGGAAGGTAGTTGTTGTTGCCTAACATTTAGTAGCAAGGTATTCTTATGTTGATTGCAGATTCTTGGAATATCTTGAAGTCTGATGCTTACAAGAGGGTCAATTATTTGAACTTTTTAGTGACAGTCAAATTCCTAGATATTAGTGGAATTTGCAATCCTCATAAGTTCAGCAATCAGTAAAATATCATGTGTTTAGTTTTAAGAGGTAACATGTTTAAATCCAAAATCATTCAATACCCCTTCCTAAATTCACATATGTATTGCTTAATATATTTTAATATTCAACTACCTCTTTATTATTGTAATTAACTACAGGGAGACTTTTTAGGGTAGTTTGATTGTCTACTAGGTGTTCTATGTAAATGACCGATTTTATTAATATTGTTTGTGTGCAGGAGTTATTGATATAAAATGTGCACTCCCTTCAGGAATACAAAGGGCATGCAGACAATTTTATTTGCTATCTTCTGCCCGGAACACCCTATTCACATGCTCAATATACTCCAGGTGATCTCTTAGATTTTACTGGCATTGAAATATAGTACACTTGCTCTCTCTTCTTCTAAATTTAACACTATATGTTGTTGTGTAAGCAGGAGGTCTTCTTTACATATTGCAGGATACTAATTTGCAATACGTTACATCTTCTTCCTTCTTTCTCTTGACATATGAAAAATACTTGAGCTCCTCCAAATAAGTAGTAACTTGTGGTGGGATAGTGACAGTCACTCCTCACAGGCTAAGAGCACTTGAAAAACGCCAGGTATAGATTCATAATAGCCCAATGCTTAATTTTCCTATTATTTCAAAAATTTATTAATGTATGTAGGATCTAAATCAATTTTGTGTTGATGAAGGTTGATTACATACTAGGAGATAATCCTATGAGGATGTCATACATGGTTGGATATGGTTGCCTCTATCCAAAACTTATTCATCACAGAGCCTCTTCTCTGCCCTCTAAGGCCAATCATCGTCAACCCATTCCCTGCAAAGAAGGATTCCAATCTCTGTACAATAGTGCACCCAATCCCAACATCTTGGTGGGAGTTGTGGTGGTAGGACTAGACAACATGGATAGGTTTACTAATGTGAGAAAAAATTATGATCAATTTGAACCTTCCACCTACATTAATGTACCCTTAGTGGGTTCCCTTGCTTATCTGGCCCAGAGACTGATGTTATACTTACGAAATTTCTTCGTGCCAGAGATTTCAGGTTGAATGATGCATTCATCATGTTGCAGAATTGTGTGGCATGGAGGAAGGCATTTGGAGTTGACAGTATAGTTGAAGAGGACCTCAATTTTGATGAGAATATGAATTCAGTGGCCTTCATGCATTGTTATGATAAAGTGGCCCACCCTGTGTGCTACATTGCTTATGGGATTTTTTGAGACAAGGAGCTCTACCAAAAGATCTTTGGAGACGATGAGAAGCTGAAGAAGTTTCTAAGATGGAGGGTCCAAATTCTGGAGAAGGGCATCAAGCTCCTTAATTTCAAGACTGGTGGTGTCAATGCCATGATTCAGATCCTAGATCTTAAGAATATTTGGAAGAGAGAATTGATAGCTGCATCAAACCAAATTCTTGCACTTTTTCAAGATAACTACCCAGAGATGGTAGCAAGAAATGCCTGTAACTGCTCAAAACACAAATTTTTTTGCCTTTTCCAAGCTTTCCTAGAACAATCTATCTGAATGACTATAAATGATCAGAAGGATGATGTTATATGTCTTCGTAGATCTGGTGTTTTGAGAATTTTGGCACACCAAAAATTGGAATTTCTGATGCATCTCTAGATATTTATTAAAGTTATATATATATATATATATATATACTTAACAGGAATAAGTAACCCAAGATACCTCTGCCTAGATATGATCCTGTGATTTTAAATGGAAGCATGATAGAGATGTGCCATGGATTCCTCTTCTAATGGTTATTTTGATGATCGATCAGTTTTGGGCACCCTGATCCGTGATTTGACACAAATATGATCGAATTTCTTGATGAATCGAGTATAAAACATAACAATGTCAACATCCCTATAAGCTCTTAAAACATTCACATTTGAGGAATGAAATCTTCCAATTTCATTAAATATCTTAGTTCACACCTGAAGTTTGATCAACCTACAGTGGGATGTTTATTGTTTTGATATCCTACCTTGAATGATTGGTTATGATTGTACTGGAGAATACCTCTAATCAGTTTAAGTAATGACCTAAGTGAAGACATGTGTTACTTTCACTTGGCATATTTAAGTTGAAGAATTGAAAGGGCATCAAAATTAACATCTCATCATTTCCACAGTAGTTGTGTTGTCAAGCAATCTCACTATATACAATAGCTTTATCTTATTGCAGCAATAATCCTCAAGGTTAATCATTTCCCTGCAGCAGTTGCTTAAGACTATCATTGCAGTGTTTTGATAAAACACCCTTGTGAAAATAACCTTTTGTATTAAAATAATCCTAAAGTGTTCATGATAGTCCTCCTGTGGGCCTAACTGAAGTATACCTATGGTGAGTAAGTTCTGAAGATCATATAATTTCACTAAGCACAAAGATCTTCTATATTTTTTTGGCATGATACTATATTCGTTTACACTGTCTTGAATGAGTGGTTTGCAGAACAGGGCCAACAACCTAAAGGGATCCTAAAAGGCATCAAAAAGCCTAAATAGAAGAAAAGAGATATCAACGCCTTAGAAATAAGCCACTTCGAGGGGGCAACCTCCAATACATTACATGAATGAACAATTCTTGGATGATGCAAATTAAAAAACCTTCTTTCTATATATAGGAGTCCATGGGGCCATAATGTAATTCTAGTGGGGCCACAATGTAATCCTAGCCGACCTAACAATAATAATTTAAGGGCACAATAATAACAATATGGGGGTTACAAGGGTACAATAATAACAATAAGGGGGTTACACTAACAACAATAAGGGACTATACTAGTAACATAGGGACCTAACATGCCCCTCTCCTTCAAAAAAGTGTTGTCCTCAACGCTTGAGTAGCTTTGGGTGCTTCTGTATAAAATTCTCATCCTCCCATGTAGAATCTTCAGTGGGTAAGTTCTTCCACTTGATGAGATACTCTGAAATTGATCGATTCCATAGCTATCGAGTTCTTGTTTCCATGACCGCTTCAGGTTCCAATATGATTTTTCCTTCCTCATCAAGTTCTGGCAATATTGTTTGAACTAGAAGATTTTCACCTATAACCTTCTTTAAGCATGAAACATGGAAAACTAGATGCACTCATGAAGAATAAGGAAGCTCCAATTTGTATGCCATAGTACCAATCTTTTGCAACACCTTGTAAGGACCATAGTACTTTGGAAATAATTTATTATCCTTATTAGCTTGCTTGAGGGACATTTGTTTGTATGGTTGTAGCCGTAAAAATACCCAATATCCTACATCAAAACTTCTCTCACTGTGATGTTGATCTGCATGTTGTTTCATTTGATTTTGTGCCAAATTCAGGCTATCCTTTCAGAGTTGGAGAACTTCTTGTTGATACTCGATGTGATCTTCCACTGCTTGAACCTTCGAATTTTCCCTTAAAGATAATGTGATGGATGGTGGATGATATCCATGAAGTGTCATAAATGGGGTCATTTTTGCTGCAGTATGGAAGGAAGTGTTATACCACCATTCAGTGAGAGGTAACCGCTTGACCCATTGTGTTTGTTTATCAGATACAAAACAACGAAGATATCCTTCCAAACATTTATTTACTATCTCAGTTTGACCATCATATTGAGGATAATAAGATGAGCTATGAGCTAATTGAGTACCCAAACAAGAAAATAACTCCATCCAAAAATTTCTAGTAAAAATGGGATCTCTGTCGCTCAAAATAACCCTTGGGTTTCCATGTAGCTTTTGAATTGTGTCCATAAATGTAGTAGCAACTGTACTTGCTTTAAATGGATGAGATAATGCACAAAAGTGTGCATACTTGGTAAGTCTATCAACTACCACCATGATGACACTCTTTCCTTCGGACTTAGGTAAACCCGTGATAAAATCCATTGAAATCTCCTCCCAACGTTGACTTGGAATGGATAAAGGTTGTAGAAGTCCCGGGGTCTTAATTGTTTCCACTTTATTCTGCTCGCAAACCAAACATTCCGCCACAAACTTTTGAATATCAGATTTAAGGCCATCCCAAAAAAATTCTTTCTTCACCCTGTGGTAAGTTTTTAAAAATCCTGAGTGTCCTCCTAAAGGAGAAGTGTGCAATTCCAGAAGAATATTTTGTTTTAGTTGGGAATTCTTATAAAGATATAAGCGATCTTTGTACCATAAGGAATCATTTTTCCAACTAAATGTATCAAATGTACTAGGATCTTGCTGCAACTTTTGAATGAGTGTCCATACATCTTTGTCCTTCTTCCATTCATCTCTTGCTTCAGTTATCCAATCTGGTTGGATAATAGAAATGTCACAAAGCAATGCTTCCACCTCTTCATTCTTTCTTGAGAGTGCATCTGCAACAACATTAAGCTTCCCTTTTTTGTAGATTATTTCAAATTCATAACCCAACATATTTGTGACCCATTTTTGCTACTCTTCTGAAGATAGTCTTTGTTCCAAAAAGTCTTTAAGACTGTCATGCTCAGTTTTTACCTTGAAGTGTATTCCCATTAGGTAAGTTCGCCATTTCTTTAGTGCATGAAGTATTGCTAACATTTCCTTCTCATAAATAGGATTATGTAAATACTTTCCTTTGATTGGACGACTTTCAAAAGCAATGGGTCTTCCTTCCTGCATTAAAACAACACCAATTCTATTTCATGAGGCATCACATTGCACAATAAATATTTTTGTGAAGTCTGGCGTAGCTAAGACCAGTGCTAGGCACATTGCCTCTTTAAGATGTTCAAAGGCCTTAGTTGCTTTAGGAGTCCATGAAAATGCATATTTCTTCAATAATGTTGTTAGAGGTGCTGTTATTCTCCCATAATTCTTAACAAACTTGCGATAATACCCTGTTAACCTGAGAAATCCTCGCAACTACTTTATGGCTGTGGGGAATTTCCATTCCTTAATGGCTTTAATTTTGTTATGGTCTACCTTAACACCCTTGTGAGATACAATATGACCCAGATATTCCACCTCTTGTACTCCAAAGAAACATTTGGATGTTTTTGCATATAATTATTTCTCCTGCAATAGTTTAAGCACCCTGTCAACATGTTCAACATGATCCTTCCAAGACCTGTTGTAGATTAGTATATCATCAAAAAATACTAGCACAAATTTTCTAAGGAAGGGTTAGAAAATGGAATTCAACAACCCTTGAAATGTAGAAGGTGCATTGGTAAGGCCAAAAGGCATGACCAAAATTTCATAATGACCCTCATGAGTTCGAAATGTTGTTTTCGGAATATCTTCAGTCTTCATTCTAATTTGATGATACCCTGAACGAAGATCCAATTTGGTAAAATAAATTGCTCCATGTAATTCATCCAATAATTCATCAATCACAGGAATGGGAAATTTATCTTCAATGGTGAGCTTATTGAGCTCCCTATAATCCGAACACATGCGCCATGATCCATCCTTCTTGTGTACCAATACTACAGGAGCAGAGAAAGAACTTTGACTAGGTTGAATTATACCCACCTCTAACATTTCTGCAATCATACGTTCAATTTCGCTCTTTTGGACATAACGATATCTATAAGGCCTGATGTTTGGAGGAACACTTCCTGGAATCAAATGAATAGCATGATCATGATCACGAATAGGTGGGAGTCCTTTGGGAGTTTCAAACACCTTGGAATGATTGTCTAAGACTTGTTGGAGATCTGCAGAAATAGATGATTTTGATGTCGGAACTTCTAGTGAGCATAATTGTGCAATTACGCCTGGTTGTTCTTTCTTTAGAAGCTTTGTCATGACATTAGAGCTTATTATCCTTCCCGGCTTCCCTTCAATACCCCGTAATTCGACTTCCTTTCCTTCTGAAAAAAACTTCAAGAAAAGTTCTTGAAAATTAAAAGCTACCATCCTCAAAGATTGTAACCATTGTACTCCTAGTACAACATCAGCACCTCCCATAGGAATGGAAAGCATTGGACTAGTCAATACATATTCCCCCATGGTTAGCTTGATATTATGGCATTTTCCAGAGAAATTTATAGTTCCTCCATTTGCAACCATCACTTGACATTCGGGTGCTGGGTATAGGAAACAATTCAATTCCTTGGCTACCTTACAATGAATAAAATTATGGGTACTACCTGAATCAATCAACACTATTACCTTTTTCTTCTTGATATGTCCTTCTATCTTGAGAGTTTGAGGAGTGGTAATTCCTGACAATGCATTACACGATATGGTCAGACTCATTTCTTCCTCTTCTAGGGCTGGTTCCTGGTGTATATCCTCTTCTTGTTCATTTTCTTCTTCCTCTTCACAATCTATGTAAAATAATTTCTTCTCAGCACACTTATGACCTTTAGTGTATTTTCTATCACAACTGTAGAAAAACCTTTTTGCTCTTTTTTCTTCCAATTTTTGTGGTGTCAAACTTGTAGGTTGTGGAAATCTAGGCGTAGCAACACTTCTTTCTTTATAGTAGTGAGTGGTAGGCTTCCTTGTCGCCATAATTTTACATTCAATTTTTCTTGCCAACCTGAATGCCTTCTCCAATGAATCAGGTTCCAAAATGCGAACTTCATTTTGGATGTTATCCTTTAAAGTGCCTATGAAGAGATCAATCATGTGTTCCTCTGGAATATCAGTTACCCTTATATTCAATTTTTGGAAGTCCTCAATGTGCTCCCCCACTAAACCCTTTTGTTTGAGATTTATCAATTGGCTAAAGAAGGTGTTGCTCTTTGTATCCTCATAATGTGCTATCATTTCCTCTGTAAAAATTGACCAAGTGACAATATTTTTACGGGAGCAAAGCCATCGATACCATACAAATGTATTTTGTTCTAAATGTAAAGTTGCAATGCGTACCTTTTGTGTGTTTTGCACATTATGGAGATCAAAATATTGCTCCATCCGTAGTATCCATGTTACAGGATCCTTTCCATCAAACTTCCTCATATCCATTTTTGGAATATGGTGGTTCTTCCCTCCAACATTAGAGTTTATGAAATCACGATTAACATTTATTTTGTTCTCATCATGAGTTTCCTCTACTATATTTTCACCATTAGGAAACATTTCTTGCATCAACTTTGTCAAACCTTCCATGTCTTATTTTATATAATTCTTCATGTTTTCCATGTTTTCTTTCATGTAATCCATCTTAGCTTCCATGCCATTCATCTTAGCTTCCACTCCTTTCTTAAAACCATCCATCTTCACTTCAATGCCTTTCTTCAAAACTTCCATTTCATTTTTTGTTGCTCTTTGCGAGAGCAAAATTTGGTGCACTTGCTCTTGTAATTTTGATAGATCATGTTGCAATTCTTCATATTCATGAGTCATAGTAGAGACTTCTGAAGGCTTAATGGGTGTTGAATTATTTTTACGAGGCATTTTTTAGAACCCAATACTGATATCTATTCTACAATATGCCCTTGGAATCAATTCAAATTGATTCTCCAAACAAGACTTATGCAATTCGGAAAAAATTACACACCTTTTTCTCGCTTTTGAAGAGCTCGATATTGAAATTGGATTATCTCGGTGGTTACAGCTCTTCAATATCTAAACTTTGGCATTGAGGTAGCCTTCTGAACACTCTTTTGAATGCCACAGGTCTGAGATGATTTGGATTCTTCAAGGTAAATTTATGTCCAGTCTCCCACAATGACCTAATTATGGATTGTTTCAGTAGATCGAACTTGTACGACTTGCCACATGTCACTGTTTCCTCTTTTAGCTCTGAAATTGATAGCAAATAAACTACGGTCCATGTACTTATGGCCACTTTTTATGGCATGCCAATCTGATTCTCAGAGAGAGATTTATGAAGCTTTTCCCACAATCACCTCTTTGAGATGAAATTCAGGAGCCTGAAAAAGCACTACCTTCCACATATCATATCTCCGAAAATATTGTGAACAAAGCTCTGAAATTTTGCAACAAGTTTCCTCGGTATTTGAAATTCGTGCCCTAAAAATTTCAGATTCGGAATCTTCGTAGAAAAAAAATTTAGAGCACAAATGCCACTATGACCTATTTATATTAAATTGAGGAGCCTGCAAAAAGTCCTAACTTCCACAGGTCATATCTCCGAAACTATTGCGAACAAAGCTCTGAAATTTTGCGACGATGTTCCTCAGGATTTTTTCTTCGCACCGTAAAAATTTCTGCTTCTGAAATGTCGTAGAAAAAATTTTATAGCGAAAATTCCACGATGACCTGTTTGGAGCAGCAAAACCCTAGAATCCAAAGCTCTAATACCAAATGTTGTGAAACTAGCTCCAAAAAGAGAAGAAAAGAGATATCAACACCCAGGAGCCACTTTGAGGGGGAAACCTCCAATACATTACATGAATGAACAATTCTTGGATGATACAAATTACAAACCTCTTTTCTCTATATATAAGAGTCCATAAATATAATGTAATCCTAAATGTAAGGCCACAATGTAATCCTAGCCGACCTAACAATGATAATTTAAGGGCACAATAATAACAATATGGGGGTTACAAGGGTACAATAATAAAAATAAGGGGGTTACACTAACAACAATAAGGGACTATACTAGTAATATAGGGACCTAACAGTTTAAGTAATGACCTAAGTGAAGACATCTGTTACTTTCACTTGGCATATTTAAGTTTAAGAAGTGAAAGGGCATCAGAATTAACATCTCATCATTTCCACAGTAGTTGTGTTGTCAAGTAGCCTCACTATATACAATAGCTTTATCTTATTGCAGCATCAATCCTCAAGGTTCATCATTGCCCTGCAGCAGTTGATTAAGACTATCATTGCAGTGTTTTGATACAAAACCCTTGTGAAAATAACCTTTTGTATGAAAATAATCCTAAAGTGTTCGTGATAGTCCTCCTGTGGGCCTAACTGAAGTATACGTGAAGTGAGTAAGTTTTGAAGATCATACAGTTTCCCTAAGCACAAAGACCTTCTAGAGTTTGTTGGCATGATACTATAGTTGTTAACACTGTCTTGAATGAGTGGCTTGCAGAACAAGGCCAAAAACCTAAAGGGATCCTAAAAGGCATCAACAAGCCTAAACCTTGTGGTATATTGTTGATAGCAAGAAGCTTCAGAACAAAAAGGCATCATCACACTTAAGATATATTTCTCATTGAAACATGCAAAATAGAGAATTGTAGGCAGGTTGCTTTAGATGCATTTGATCAATGTATGATACTAGCTGATATAACTTGACCAGAGACTTTAAGTTTGTTTGAACAGAGACGTTAGAGGCACCACTGAGAGTGATGATGACAATAATCAATAAGATAGTAACTTTTATTTACTCTGGATGCTATGTTATCCACACATGCTAATAGTTAGTAGCAAGATATTTTATTCAGCCTTTATTTCTTTCTGTTTATCATGATAGAACTGTCTCCTTACATCTACCATAAATTGGAGTTATGATACGATTTTCAATTCTTCATTTTACACAATTAATTGTGTTACAAAGATTTTTTATTGACCTCCTTTGTTACTGATTTAAATCTTTTGCATCTTCTGGGTGATATAGAAATGGATCCATGTTGTCTATATACTAAATCTGTATCAGAAAACTCAATTACAAGCTTCTAATGCATACACGCCAATGATTATACACATGATCTTTTAACCCAAAAAAATCCTCTTAAGTAAAAAGTTTGCTACTTTGTCTTTTGTTTCTTGTTCTTACATAATACACCTCTGTGAACTCCCTAGGATGGAATTATTTTCTTGCCTCCTATGGAAGATGCTCAATTTTTATGTTTCTAACCCATGTGCCCCTTCTTTTTTCTCCATCATGTTTGCCTTTGCAAACTCTCATGTTCCTTTTCAGTAACTCTCTCTGTTTTTCTCTGTTGTCCAATTCGTTGGCGATTTGATTAGGTTTAGTTATTTATATAGTACTTGATGGCTCTCATGAGAATTAATAATATATTTTTGTGGATTATAAATTTGTAATTTATTATTTCGTGAATATTTTATTTGGTCATCTCATAGTTAGCCCTCCTGTTTTGCTTTACACTAAGAAAATTTATGGAATGTATACTGGCCATACTGTTGAGATTCAACAAGATGATGAGCTTAGTGAAAAGAGTCGCCTTCACTAAGTGGGCCCGCAGGAAATTTTTGGCACAAGTCTATTTTTAGACATGATGATCATATTTCAGAAGTTGCAGGATGTTATTTATGCATGGTTTATCAAGTTCGAAAAATAGATGAAATTCTATTTTGAGAATATTGGGCGAAGTCTATTTATAGATCGTCAATCTAAAAATAAATGCATGTTGATTATTATTAGCTCTTAATAATAATCAGACTCTAAACAACAACTTATTCTCTTGGAGCACTTCAGTTCAGTGCACAGATGTGGCACAACAGCTGACAGAAGGAATTACGCTATTCCTAAGGGTTTACTAGAGCTAATGCATGGAGGACTCAGTTAGAACTCAAGTGGCAGAGTTATGACACAATTAGAAGAAGTAGTTATGGAGTTGTAATTAGTTTAACTCAGTTAGACTCAGTTTAGCTAGTTGTATCTAGTCTAACTGATTGATACACTAGTGAGAGTGGATTGAATTAATTCACAAATAATTACTCATTAATCAAATCAACAATACAGTAGTTAACTACAGTGCATGGAAGTTTCAGTGGAGACCAGTGGAGAGATAGGTGAAAGAGCAAGATATACTATCTGTTGTGACTATAGTGATACATTGATTGCATCACACACACAGTGGAGATGCCAATGAGGATTGCATAGTCAAGGATGGAGTAATTCGAATTCATTTGGAGCTATTCTTCAGTAGATATTGCGAAGTGGAGGCAGGCTAGCAAGTGGCATAGATTGGTGCATGGATTTGCAAGATTGGGCATGATTAGCGTATGACGTGTTATCACAAAAATAGGACCCTGATAGGCTGTTGATCAGACTACCTCAGTGTAACTATTTTAAACCAAACTTTTAGTTGAGGCTTAGCCTCCTCAACCTGAGAGGGCTCTCTAAGGGGATATTGATTTTGTGTAAATATAGATGGCTAACTCTATGGTTTTTGGTTTTGTATGTTTTCAGGTTGAAAGATGACGAAGAGTTACCATTGGGCTGTGAAGTCAGTGATAGGGATAAGATAACAAAATATCTCTTCTTATAAAACTGAGGCTTGTATATAATTCAATGAAAAAGGTGGTATATTTAGAAAGGTCTCAATAACTTAAGGTTCAAAGGAAGTCAGAGCATGAATAACATGAATTTTGAGTAATAAGTCTTTAAACATTGAAGAAAAAACATCCAAAGATAAGACCAAAGAGGTCAATTCACCATAACTCAACACTTAAAGTAAGTCAGAGCATGTTCCCATGAATTCTGATTATTAAGAATCAAAACTATGGAAGTAAAACATATGAGAGAAGAAATAAATCTCACTAAAGTATAATAAGAATCTCAGCTTCCAAAAAAGTCACTCTATTTCTGTATATATCAATCTGCTCAAAGCATTTACAAAATTAGTTGTTCTGATTACCCTTCCAACCCTTGGTACCTCAAAATATACATTATTTATAGGCCTTTTAGCCTTTAAAACTACCTTTCCAAGTGGCCAAACCATTTTACTTTAACTGACACTCAAAACTAACTGTTGACTAACTTTTATAGACTAAGACTGACATCTATTCGAAACAAGAGTAAGAGTCCTACTAGGACTAGAAATATTAATTATTACAATCAAAACAAACTAATCCAAGTCATCCTCGAGAGTAATCCTAACTTTATACCATGTTACCCATTAAAAAAAATTTATATCATGAGAGCCTTCGTGGAATAACTTTTCCCATCATGTTGGAAAAGTTAGTTTGATGACATGGCACATGTTGGACTATTGTCTTCAAACTCTTCTTTTGACTAAAGTCTCCACATGGAAAAAACTGATACTCTTTAACATCTGATACTCTTTGACACCTGATGGTGAGTAACCTTACACGTGCTTGATCCTTTTCATGCCTTATCATTATTTTTCATAAAACTATCTTCTCTGCTAAAACTCTATTTTTGAGCTATGAAAACAACCTGTTTTCGTAGCGCATCCCAAAAGTTGATATATAATATTCTTCTGCTGATTTTAACCCTTGGAAGATGTTACATGACCAAAAAAAAATAAGCATGACATTTAAAACTGCTTACTTCCATCAATTTTTTTCTTCTCAAAACCAAAAAGATACTTTCAGAAATTCCGCAGCAAAAACTGGCCTTCAAGCCTGCCACTTGCTACGGAATTGCCTAATACTTAGGTAATTCAATAAAACTTGCATCTGAGCTTCAAAAAGTATATGAACATGACTGTAGGTAGTTTTTTGACAATATACGTAAAAAATATGCTGATCTAATTGTTACCTTATTGCATGTCAGTGTTTTCAAGAAACTTTGTTTACATCTCCTCTTTCCAAGTCTCTTTTATCCAATTTTGTTCTCATCAGTTCCATTTCCTCTTTTAATTATTTCACTTGCATTTGTAGGTTTCTCTTCTCTTCTTGTAGGCACCAATTCCTCTTTCTTGTATGTGACACTATGTTGCGCAAAGGCTGTGTCCTTTTCAACAGATTCTTGGCTTTTGAAATAGAAGTCTCAAAATGAACAACTTGTTCAGTCACTTTCTTTTCTACTTCATCTATCATCTCTCTATTTTTATTATATCTCTCCAACTCTTTCTTATTTTTAGCCAATTGATCTTTGAAAATTTTTAATTGTTCTATCAAAACCTCTTTTTCAGTCTTCTTTATAACCTTGTCCTTTCCTTTAGAAGAAACTATCTTAAGTTTTTCTTGAGTCATATCAGTAGATTTATCTGTCTTCTTATCCTTGATAGATTCTGTCTCAATAGGTGATATGAAAATAACTTCTTTTGCTATTTCTCCCATACCTTTATCATCTCTCTTATTACTATCACCAATAGTAACAATTTCTAACATTCGTGACCTGGTATGAGGTTTTCGAGGTTTGAAGATAAAAGTTGAATCATTTGAGGAGGAATATAATTTTTTAATAATGAGTCCCTTACCTTTAACTTTAGATGTATGCTCTTTAGCTGCTTTTAATACAGGATATTCTGCAATGTCAATGGCCTGTAGGATGTCTTCAATTTTACCTTTGCCTTTAACATCTTCTTTAACATTTCCTTTGGACCTCTTAGCTTCAGATTCAGTCTTGCTGCCTGTAATATGTTTGGTAGTCCTCCTATTAGTTCTAGTTGCTATAGATGATGATATGTCCTAAACTAAATAATTTTTCTCTATTAAATTTTATTCTGAAAACTTTAAACCTTGATGCTGAGTTGCTTCAATATCATTGACACCCATTTCTTGCTTGGAAGGAGAGATTTTAGATTTGGAAGCTTTCCTTGGTGATAGGACGTCAAGTTAATATCCTTTGATGAACAAAAATGAAGCCCATTCTTTGTTTAGTTTGTTTAGTTCCTCCAAGACTAGAAATTTCATCAATGCATGATGAAAAATAAAAGTTTCATTCCTTTCAGGCTTTCCTTGTACCTTATCTGCCATCTTCCCAAGACTTCTAAAGAGATAGAATGGGATATATATGAGTTTCTTCCGTGTAAAATGAATCAATAATTTGAAATGATACATATATATGGTTTGAAAATGCCCTTCGCATGTAAAATACTTTTGTATGACCGTTAGTAGCTTAGAAAAATCATCTTTAAGACAACTCCTAGGAATTCCTTCAGTCATTTTGATTCTAGCATGTTCTAGTTTCAAATATTCATCACAAATTTTCAAGTCAAATTTGGTGGCTTTAAACCAATCCTCTCCAACCCTGGGAATCCCTATTACTTTAGAGATGTTATACAGTGAAATTGGGACATGGAGACAGCCTACCGTTGTAAATGTTCCTCTAAAATTGGCCACAAAATCTCATGACACCTATGGACGATGCCCTTGCAATTTCTGAATGAATTCGATACATCCTTCCTTTGTAAACAACTCTGTGAAATATTAATTTTCTAAAACCAAGTTTGGAGTTGTAGGTTCATAGTGGAATGGTATACCTCCTTTGTAAGCTTTCTTGGGTGTAGCTGTAGCCATTCCCAGTGTGATGAAATGGTGGCTTACCTTACTCCTTTACACCTGTTCGGGATAGAACGCTTGATAACAGAGAGCAACTAAAATGGGATGAGACTGATACAATTGACAAGGGTTTTTACAGGGTAGCTTCCTAACAGAGAGATACTTTAGTAGCGAATGATGAGTGCGGAAAGATAAAACAGAAAGTATGAGAGTGGAATGAGAGGATGTATAAAAAAATGATGACTGACATGGAAAGCTTTTAAAATGATGGTTTAAATATGGTAGCAGGTCCTTGCAACACTAAATCATTCATCATTATTCTTCAAACCATTAAATATTGGCAGAGATTTCGTAGCACGTTTCATTTGACAAGTGTCAGATTTTCTACGAAACTATTAGGTATTTCCGTAGCAAATCCTGTTAATTTCTTGCTATATTCGCTGCGGACTTAGATAGTTTGGTAACAGATGACAAAATTTCAAACTTGTGGTCATTTCCAAGTGTCAGCTCAAAACATACTCCTCTAATGTGACTTGGACTCATTTCTAAGACCTTAACCTAAGTTTAAAAAATTTAAATACACCATAAAATTCATCATTTTATGATATTTTGCAAACTAAGAAATTTGAAGGAGTATTATGGCTGATTTTCAAGCATCAAATTTTGAAAATTTGTGGAATGATAACAGTGGCTCCATTAGGGATAGCATACCCCTGTGGTATGCTAAGAACTCGTAGCTCTAGTACTTCTATTCATCCTTTAGAATAAAAATTTGAAATTCTGCCTAATCTGCTCCCCAAGATTTAATGATTTTTGCAAGAAGGACTCAAATTGCACCTACTAAAAATGCTCAGTCAACCTTGAGATTATTCACACACTCCTACCTACCCTAGCAGCTGCAAACTTCATTTGCATCTCAAGGAACATGAAACGTCCAATGAAGCCTGTCATTGATTTGTTCTGACACTTGAATCTCTTGACTGTGCTTGAAGCAAAAATAAACATGACACTGAAATAACCGAGGAAAAATGAGATGTAACTGATATTTAAGATGAAAATATAACTGGAAATCTGAATAGTAAATATTTTCCATTTAGTCAGTTATAGAACCATAGAAGACATAATCTTTTTGAAGCTTCTCATGACATTCTGCAACTGTGGACCACACATACATGCTTTGAACAACCAGATAAGACATTAGTTGTGTGCTCTCAAACTACATTTAAAACTGATTTTCAAAAATAGTGCATTCTTCCTCAATCTCAAAGGAGAAAGGTAGAAACACTCTCTCTTTGTGTTCTGCCATATACAGCTTTTGAAAAGAATAATCATGATCATGAAAATTATATGATTGAATTTGACCTTGTAAGCCTTCAATGTCTTTCTGAATGTCCTTAGCAACTTCATCCAAAAATTTCATCTTATCTTGTATATTACACTCAAATGATTTTAGATAAGAAGACAAGGACAAAGAAAAATTTCCATCTATTTCTTCACTAAAATGATCATCATTCCATTGTTTGAAACCTTGAATTGAAGCATAGTTTGCTACCAAATATGTTCTATCTATCCATTCCTCTAAAAACATAAGCCAAAAGTCTGCAAATGACTTAATATATCTGACATGAAAACTTTCAATCCATTGTTTACATTTCCCTTGAAATGAATCATAGAACAAAATCATGCAAACATCTTCATGTTTGACTCTAAGAAGCTCAGTAAAATCATAGAAATATGATATATGCTTCAAGGTCAAACTCAAATCTTCACCATTGAATTTTGGACCATTCCTTAAAAAATATGTATCCCTGGGAAAATGATTTGGGAAACCATGAATCCATGAAAAGTTTATGCATGCATACCTTGAAATAAGAATGGCAACATCTGAGTTCTTCATAACTCCAATGAAATCACCATGAATCTATAAAATTTGAATTCTTCAACAATGGAGTCGCCAAGTTAGTTTTGCATCCTCGAAAATATTTCTAAGCTCCTGCTACCTTCAAGACTTCAACTTCCTTGATTTCACGAGTAATTAATCTTCAGGCTCCCGGAAGATGCACCAAAATGTTATCACCAAAATAGGACCCTGATAGGCTGCTGATTAGACTACCTCAGCGTAACTATTTCAAACCAACCTTTTAGCTGAGGCTTAGCCTCCTCAGCCTGAGAGGGCTCTCTCAAGGGTTATTGATTTTGTATAAAGATAGATGGCTAACTCTATGGTTTGTGGTTTTGTATGTTTGCAGGTTGAAAGATGAAGACAAGTTACCATTGGGCTATGGATTCAGTGATAGGGATAAGATAACAAAATAGCTCTTCTTATAAAACTGAGGCTTGTATATACTTTAATGAAAAAGGTAGTACATTCATAAAGGTCTCAATAACTTAAGGTTCAAAGGAAGTCAGAGCATGTGTGCATGAATTCTGAGTAAGGATACCTGAAGGTACTGAAAAGAAAGTATTTATAAGACATTCATCAAAGCTTAACACCTAAAGGAAGTCAGAGCATGAATAACATGAATTCTGAGTAATAAGTCTTTACACATTGAAGAAAAACATCCAAAGATAAGACCAAAGAGGTCAATTCACCATAAATCAACACTTAAATGAAGTCAGAGCATGTTCCCATGAATTCTGAGTATTAAGCATAAAAAATATGGAAGTAAAACATATGAGAGAAGAAATAAAGCTCACTGAAGTATAATAAGAATCTCAACTTCAGAAAACGTCACTTTGTTTTTGTATATATCAATCTGCTCAAAGCATTTACAAAAGTAGTTGTTCTGATTACCCTTCCAACCCTTGGTACCTCAAAATATACATTATTTATAGGCATTTTAGCCTTTACAACTACCTTTCCAAGTGGCCAAACCATTTTAATTTAACTAACACTTAAAACTAACCGTTGACTAACTTCTAGAGACTAAGACTGACATCTATTCGAAACAAGAGTAAGAGTCCTACTAGGACTAGAACTCTTAATTATTACAATCAAAACAAACTAATCCAAGTCATCCTCGAGAGGAATCCTAACTTTATACCATGTTTCCCATTAAAAAAACATTTATATCATGATAGCCTTCGTAGAATAACTTTTCCCATCATCTTGGAAAAGTTAGTTTGATGACATGGCACATGTTGGACTATTGTCTTCAAACTCTTCTTTTGACTAAAGTCTCCACTTGGAAAAAACTGATCCTCTTTGACATCTGATGCTCTTTGACACCTGATGATGAGTAACCTTACATGTTCTTGATCCTTTTCATGCCTGATCATTATTTTTCATAAAACTGTCTTCTCTACTAAAACTCTTTCTTTTAGCTACGAAAACAACCTGTTTTCGTAGCACATCCCAAAAGTTGATATATAATATTCTTCTGCTGATTTTAACCCTTGGAAGATGTTATATGAACAAAAAAAAAATAAGCATGACCTTTAAAACTGCTTACTTCCATCAATTTTTTGCTTCTCAAAACCAAAAAGATACTTTCAGAAATTCCGCAGCAAAAACTGGCCTTCAAGCCTGCCACTTGCTGCGAAATTGCCTAATACTTAGGTAATTCAATAAAACTTGCATATGAGCTTCAAAGATTTTATGAACATGACTGTAGGTAGTTTTTTGACAATATAAGACAAAAAGATGCTGATCTAATTGTTACCTTATTGTATGTCAGTGTTTTCAAGCAGCTTTGTTTACATCTCCTCTTTCCAAGTCTCTTTTCTCCAATTCTGTTCTCATTAGTTCCATTTCCTCTTTTAATTATTTCACTTGCCTTTGTAGGTTTCTCTTCTCTGCTTGTAGGCACCAATTCCTCTTTCTTGTATGTGACACTATGTTGCGCAAAGCTATGTCCTTTTCAACAGATTCTTGGCTTTTGCAATAGAAGTCTCAAAATGAACAACTTATTTAGTCACTTTCTTTTCTACTTCATCTATCATCTCTCTGTATTTCTTATATCTCTCCAATTCTTTCTTAGTTTCACCAATTCATCTTTGACAATTTTTAATTGTTCTATCAAAACCTCTTTTTCAGTCTTCTTTATAACCTTGTCCTTTCCTTTAGAAGAACCTATCTTAAGTTTTTCTTGAGTCATATTTGTAGATTTATCTGTCTTCTTATCCTTGATATATTTTGTCTCAATAGGTGATATGAAAATAACTTCTTTTTCTATTTCTCCCATACCTTTATCATATCTCTTATTACTATCACCAATAGTAACAATTTCTAACATTTGTGACCTCTTATGAGGTTTTCGAGGTTTGAAGATAAAAGCTGAATCATCTAAGGAGGAATCTAATTTTTTAATAATGATTCCATTACCTTTAACTTTAGATGTCTTCTCTTTAGCTGCTTTTACTACAGGAGATTCTACAATGCTAATGACCTTTAGGATGTCTTCAAGTTTACCTTTGCCTTTAACATCTTCTTTAACCTTTCCTTTGGATCTCTTAGCTTCAGATTTAGTCTTGTTGCCTGTAATATGTTTGGTAGTCCTCCTCTTAGTTCTAGTTTCTATAGATGATGATATGTCTTGAACTAAATCATTTTTCTCTACCAAATTCTTCTGAAAACTTTAAACCTTGATGCTGAGTTTCTTCAATAGCATTGACACCCATTTCTTGCTTGGAAGGAGATATTTTAGATTTGGAAGCTTTCCTTGGTAATAGGACATCAAGTTCATATCCATTCATGAATATAAATGAAGACCATTCTCTATTTAGTTTGTTTAGTTCCTCCAAGACTAGCAATTTCATCAATCCATGATGAAAAATAGAAGTTTCATTCCTTTCAGGCTTTCCCTGTACTTTATCTGCCATCTTCCAGAGACTTCTAAAGAGATAGAATGGGATATCTATGAGTTTCTTCCTTGTAAAATGAATCAATAATTTGAAATGATACATATATATGGTTTTAAAATTCCCTTCACATGTAAAATACTTTTGTATGACTGTTAGCAGCTTAGAAAATTCATCTTTAAGATAGCTCCTAGGAATTCCTTCAGTCATTTAGATTTCTGCATGTTCTGGTTTCAAATATTCATCACAAATTTTCATGTCAAATTTGGTGGCTTTAAACCACTCCTCTCCAACCCTAGGAATCCCTGTTACTTTAGAGATACTACCCGGTGAAATTGGGACATGGAGACAACCTACCTTTGTAAATGTTCCTCTGAAATTGGCCACAAAATCTCGTGACACCTATGGATGATGCCCTTGCAATTTTTGAATGAATTCGATGCATCCTGCCTTTGTAAACAACTCTGTGAAATATTAATTTTCTAAAACCAAGTCTGGAGCTGTAGGTTCATAGTGGAATGGTATACCTCCTTTGTAAGCTTTCTTCGGTGTAGCTGTAACCATTCCTAGTGTGATGAAACAATGGCTTACCTTACCTCTTTACACATGTTCGGGATAGAAAGCTTGATAACAGAGAGAAACTAAAATGGGATGAGACTGATACAATTGACAAGGGTTTTTACAGGGTAGCTTCCTGACAGAGAGATGCTTTAGCAGAAAATGATGAGTGTGGAAAGATAAAACAAAAAGTATGAGAGTCAAATCAGAGGATGTATAAAAAAATGATGACTGACATGGAAAGCTTTTAAAATGATGGTTTAAATCTGGCAGCAGGTCCTTGCAACACTAAATCATTCATCATTATTCTTAAAACCGTTAAATATTGGCAGAGATTTCATAGCATGTTTCGTTTGACAAGTGTCAGATTTGCTACGAAACTATTAGATGTTTCCGTAGCAAATTCTGTTAATTTCCTACTATATTCGCTGTGGACTTAGACATTTTGGTAACAAATGAAAATATTTCGGACTTGTGGTCATTTCCAAGTGTCAGCTCAAAACATACTCCTCTAATGTGACTTGGACTCATTTCTAAGACCTTAACCTAACTTTAAAAAATTTAAATACACCATAAAATTCATCATTTTATGATATTTTGCAAACTAAGAAATTTGGAGTATTATGGCTGATTTTCAAGAATCATATTTTGAAAATTTGTGGAATGATAATAGTGGCTCCATTAGGGATAGCATACCCTTGTAGTATTCTAAGAACTCGTAGCTCCACTACTGCTATTCATACTTTAGAATAAAACTCTGAAATTCTGCCCAATCTGCTCCCCAAGCTTTAATGATTTCTGCAAGAAGGACTCAAACTGCACCTACTAAAAATGATCAGTCAACCTTGAGCTTATTGACACACTCCTACCTACCCTAGCAGCTGCAAAATCCATTTGTATCTCAAGGAACATGAAACGTCCAATGAAGCCAGTAATTAATCTATTCTAACACTTGAATCTCTTGACTGTGCTTGAAGAAAAGATAAACATGATACTGAAATAACCGAGGCAACATGAGATGTAAATGATCTTTAAGATGAAAATATAACTGGAAAAATGAACAGTAAATCTTTTCCATGTAGTCAGTTATAGAACCATAGAATACATAATCTGTTTGAAGCTTCTCATGACATTCTACAACTGTGGACCACACATACATGCTTTGATCAACCAGATAAGACATCAGTTGTGTGCTCTCAAACTGCATTTCAAACTGATTTTCAAAAATAATGCATTCTTCCTCAATCTCAAAGGAGAAAGGTAGAAACACTCTCTCTATGTGTTCTGCCATTAACATCTTTTGAAAAGAATAATCATGATCATGAAAATTCTATGATTGAATTTGACCTTGTAAGCCTTCAATGTCTTTCTCAATGTCCTTAGCAACTTCATCCAAAAATTTCATCTTATCTTGTATATTACACTCAAATGATTTTAGATAAGAAGACAAGGAGAAAGATTTTTTTTTATCTATTTCTTCATTAATATGATCATCATTCCATTGTTTGAAGCCTTGAATTGAAGGAGATTTTGCCACCAAATCCATTCTATCTATCCATTCGTCTAAAAACATAAGCCAAAAGTCTGCAAATGACTTAATAGATATGATAGGAAAAATTTCAATCCAATGTTTACATTTCCCTTGAGATGAATCATAGAACAACATAATGCAAACATATTCATGTTTGACTCTAAGAAGCTCAGTAAAATCACAGAAATCTGATATATGCTTCAAATTCAAACTCAAATCTTCACCATTGAATTTTGGACCATTCCTTAAAAAATATGTATCCCTGGGAAAATGATTTGGGAAACCATAAATCCCTAAAATTTTTATGCATGCATACCTTGAAATAAGAATGGCAACATCCGAGTTCTTCATAACTCCAGTGAAATCACCATGAATCTATAAAATTTGAATTCTTCAACAATGGAGTCACTAAGGTAGTTTTGCAGCCTCAAAAATATTTCTAAGCTCCTGCTACCTTCAAGAGTTTAGCTTCCTTGATTTCGGAAGTAATTAATCTTCAGGCTCCTGGCAGATGCACCAAAATGTTATCACCAAAATAGGACCCTGATAGGCTTCTGATCAAACTAACTCAATGTAACTATTTTGAACCAACCTTTTAGCTGAGGCTTAGCTTTCTCGGCCTAAGAGGGCTCTCTCAAGGGTTATTGATTTTGTATAAAGATAGATGGCTAAATCTATGGTTTGTGGTTTTGTATGTTTGTTGGTAGAAATATGAAGACAAGTTACCATTGGGCTATGGAGTCAATGATAGGGATAAGATAACAAAATATCTCTTCTTATAAAACTGAGGCTTGTATATACTTCAATGAAAAAGGTAGTACATTCAGAAAGGTCTCAATAACTTAAGGTTAAAAGGAAGTCAGAGCATGTGTGCATGAATTCTGAGTAACGATACCTCAAGGTACTGAAAAGAAAGTATTTAGAAGACATTCATCAAAGCTTAACTCCTAAAGGAAGTCAGATCATGAACAACACGAATTATGAGTAATAAGTCTTTAAACATTGAAGAAAAACATCCAAAGATAAGACCAAAGAGCTCAATTCACCATAAATCAACACTTAAAGGAAGTCAGAGCATGTTCCCATGAATTCTAAGTATTAATCATTAAAACTATGGAATTAAAACATATGAGAGAAGAAATAAAGCTCACTGAAGTATAATAAGAATCTAAGCTTCAGAAAAAGTCACTATGTTTCTGTATATATCAATCTGCTCAAAGCATTTACAAAATTAGTTGTTTTGATTACCCTTCCAACCCTTGGTACCTCGAAATATACACTATTTATAGGCCTTTTAGCCTTTACAACTACCTTTCCAAGTGGCCAAACCATTTTACTTTCGCTGACACTTAAAACTAACTGTTGACTAACTTCTAGAGACTAAGACTGACATCTATTCGAAACAAGAGTAAGAGTCCTACTAGGACTAGAACTCTTAATTATTACAATCAAAGAAAACTAATCCAAGTCATCCTCGAGAGGAATCCTAACTTTATACCATGTTTACCATTTACAAAACATTTATATCATGACAACCTTCGTGGAATAAGTTTGCCCATCATTTTGGAAAAGTTAGTTTGATGACATGGCACATGTTGGACTATTGTCTTCAAACTCTTCTTTTGACTAAAGTCTCAATCTGGAAAAAATTGATACTCTTTGACATCTGATACTCTTTGACACTTGATGATGAGTAACCTTACACGTGCTTGATCCTTTTCATGCCTTATCATTATTTTTCATAAAACTGTCTTTGTTGAGTCTCAATTCTGCATCTTTTCCATACACTTTTCTATACCTTTTTCACTCACCTGAACCTCCCAAGTTGTCAATATCATTTGAAAAAGAGCATCTAACATGGTTTTTAATTATATTTTTGTGTTTGCTATTTGATTTAGATTTTGTTCATTCAGCTGCGGAATCTTAGTTGTCAATATCATGTGCAAAAGAGCATCTAACATGTTTTTTAATTATATTTTTGTGTTTGCTATTTGATCTAGATTTTGTTCATACAGCTGCGGAATCTTGCCACTTTCCGCAGCTGCTGCAACTTTCCGCGGCTATTTTGTGAAACTATATGCTACAGGTATCTACAAGGAAAACGAGCCACATGGGCAAGTCAGGGATGATGTGGACATGGTTCGTGTCCTATTGGTTCGAGCAAACTCATCTAAAGAAGCCGCGGTCAAAGGTGTCCACATGGAAGTCAACCATAGAGTCTTACTGCGACAGGACTCTGTTCCGTGTCACGTAAAGGTTCATATGGCCGTTTCTGAGTTGCGGAGGACAAGTCGACATCTGTACATGGCTCCATAGTCGAATTCAAGCATCCACTTCTCATAGATTTACTTTCCAACATAGCCATGATCCTAGATCCGTGGACGTAATGGTCTACGTGTTCTCCACCAGCATAAACTTTAGGAGACAGTTATATTTCTTTTGTTATATATAACGTGTTTGCATACACATATAGAGTTAGTCCCGATTAGTCTCTGTTAGTTTTTATTAAGTCTGCTCTGTAATGTAATTACGCTGCCTTAGTGCCGTAATACTACCTTACTGTTATGACTGTATTTTTAATATAAGAAGACTCTGTTTTCCAACTTAATTCGTACTTGAAGATCATTGCCAAGGCTGGTGTAGAGGGCCCCTGCTCAACTAAGGTTTTGTGCATTAGTGTATAGTTCTTATTTCATTTCTTTAAAGCTCATTGTGCCATAATCCATTCACATGTTTATACATTTCATTTTTTTTCATTTCTGTTTATAAACTTTCCTGCTTTCCATTTCATTTCCGTCTTTCATGTTTTATGTTGTTAATCATTGATCAGTGTTCTTGTTTCAGGTTATAGATAGGCAGCCCGAGCATTTTCATAGCTTTTTGACTAATGACATGGAATTAACATTGTTCTGCTGCTAATGTGTTTTTCTTAGTTTCTGTTTCATTTCAGTATTTCTTTGTTTAACTCAGTTTTTCTTATTTGCTTCAGTAGTTAAATTTAGATATATTAAACTGCTCATAGCATCTTCGATTTATAAAAGCCACGAGTTTGGAGTGATGGTGGTTGTATTATCGAAATGTGTAGTTTAGTATTAGTTTCCTTTACGCAAAATTAGATATATTCGCTTGCTCATAGCATCTTGAGTTGCCTCCGAAAGCCACGAATTTACTGATGGTGAGGAGTTGTATTATGAAATGTGTAGTTTAGTATTAGTTTCCTTACGCAAATTTAAATATATTATTTTACTCATAACGTCTTGATTTACCTCCCAGCCACCTTGTTGCTGGAGTGATGAGTGAGGGTTAATGATATGAAATGTGTAGTTTAGTATTAGTTTCTTTTTACTGCCAAAATTAGATATATTAAGCTGCTCATAGCATCTTCGATTGCCTCCGTGCCTCAGAAAACACAATTGGTGATGGTGAGGGATTGTATTATGAAATGTGTAGTTTAGTATTAGTTTTCCTTCTTCAAATTTAAATATATTAAACTGCTCATAACGTCTTCAGTTGCCTCCGAAAGCCACAACTGGACTGATGGTGAGGGATTGTATTATGAAATATGTAGTTTAGTATTAGTTTCCTTTCTGCAAGTTATAAATGTTAAATTGTGCATGACATCTTCAGTTACCTTCGAAAGCCACAGTTGGACTGATGGTGAGGGATTGAATTATGAATGTATGGTTTGATATTAGTTTAATTTCTGCAAGTTAGATATCAGTTACTCAAGTTGTTTATGGTTACTTCCGAAAATCATAGCTGGACTAATGATGAAGGATCAGAAGATAAATTGATGTAATCTGATTTAGATTTACTTTGTTGCAATTTTGAATTTCTTTAAGCATAGTTTCTTTTTGTTTTGACAGCAGCAAGAATAGTTTAGTTTCATGCTCACTAGTTCACTGTTTTTGATTTATTAGACTTACAACATCTTTTCATTTCAGCAGTACATTTTCATTTCCTTTCAAGTTTTGTCATTGAAAATTTCAAATTCCTTTTTAAGTTTCAAGTTGGTAAATAATTATAGGGGATATCATTTCCTTGAAAAAATATAACCATACTTGTTTTCATTTTAGAATTTTCATTTCACCTTAGAAAACCAAAAATGACAAAAAGTTAAGAAATAGGTTATCTTGCACATATAGTGCGCCGCACTTCATCAGCTTACGAATCCCGGATTGACAAATTAAATGCAGCAATTTAGGATACACTAAATTGACCAAACATTTTGGCGCCGTTGCCGAGGAAGTGTAACTAGGTAGCCAATTTCTTTAAAAAAAACACAAAATCATAAAAGAAGAGAAAACTTGATAACTTCTTGAAGTATGCTCTCCTCTTGCACCTAGTGTGATCTGGAGGATCAGAAAAGAGAGTTATTGGTTTAGTAATTTCTTAAGTATGCTCTCTTCCTGCACCTAGTGTGACCTGGAAGATCAGAAAGAGGATTATTAGCCCAACTTTAAAAAAATAAAAAAAATAAAAAAAATAAAATAAAAAATGACATGCATAGAGCAATAGATTCTAGGGGAAGGTTTATAGCTAAAGCCAAGAGTTCGATTTTCACAACTCCATCTTCTTCAAGGCATAGACCAGATTCACCACCATCTACCCCTAGCCTTAAGATTTTTGGAAGTCAAGGAACAGCTGAATTAGAGGATTCTCCTATACCACCTACTCAATCCCATTTAGAAAACAAAGAGACTTTCTCTCATTCTCCCTTGGTAGAAAAACTAGAGGAATTTAAGGACTCTAAAGAAACTATCATGGCAGAGGAAGTAATAGATGGAGGTAGAGGTAGAGGTAGAAGAGGAGGAAACAATGGAGACAACAATGGTGAAGGAAATAATGGTCGAAATAGGGAAGGAGACAACTTGTTTGGATTCCCTATAATTGATGAGGAAACTCATGCAACAATGAAAAATATATCACCATCTGTCCTCCCTAACTTTTATGGATTGTGAAGTGAGGATCCTGAAACATTTCTGTTTGAGTTTGAAGTTGTGTGCTGAACCTATGACTATATGGAAGACTCTCAAAAACTCAAACTGTTTCCTTCAACTTTGAAGGGATCTGCTTTGAAATGGTTCATGGGATTAGCCACTCAATCTATTAGGACTTGGAATGATATGAAAAAAACATTTTTGGATAGATACTTGGACTATTGTATGCCCACCAATCACAAGGATGAGGTATTCAAGATGATGCAAAAAGAAGATGAAAATTTGGAAGACTTACTTGAAAGATTTAAATACAACTTGAAAAGAGCAAAGATGAGCAACTTAGATGATGAAACCTTGAAAGCCCTCATATTAAAAGCCATTAGAGATGAATGGATAGATATTTTAAACATGATGGGGAAAGGAGATATTTCTCAACTCCCACTTTGTGACATAACAGAACTATGTGTCCATCTCTCAAGAGGAAAATCTAAAATAGGAAAAGGGCCTAGGGATCCTTCTCTTATTAGGGCTAACAAATCTGCAACTGGATCAGTAAGTAGGGCAGAGATTGGTAACATGCTTGATGAATTCAAAACTGATATTTTAGGGAGCCTTAGTGAACAACTAGACACCCTTAAAATCCAAAACAAGCAGAAAGCAGAAACAGATGCTTTAGCCATCTTTTGTCCGAAATGTAGGAAGAAACATGCTTTAAGGGAGTGTCCCTTGGATGCAAAATTTGTAGAAACATGTATGATTTTCTCAGAGAATCATGAGATCAAGGATTGTCCTTCAATTCCTGGACTCAAAGCTGTTTTTCAAGAAGACCCAAATTCAGTAGAATCTCTCTGTTTTGTTGCAAGGAGACCTTGGCAAGGACAACAAACTCAAGGGTTTAACAACCCTATGAATTTTCAAACCCAACCAAGTTGGAATCCTTGGCAACAACCTTGGCCCCAACATCAAAACTCATATCAGCCATGGGTACAAGGGATGCAAAATCCTTATGGGATATTTGCTCAATTTTATCAATATCCTCCATCTTTTCAAAATCAACAAGCTCCACAACTTCCAAACCCAAATCCACAACTTTCATTGCCATTTCCACAACAACCTTCTCAACAAAATCCAAATCCTCAACTCATGCTCCCATACCAACAAAAGACAAATCAACTTCCAGCTCAGCCATTGCCAAATCCTAATAATAAGAATCCTCAGAACACCTACATGGTAGAAGGACAACAATTTCCTACCTATATGATTGTTCCTCTCAACGATGTACAACTCAGATCTGGTAGAGTTTTAGAAAAACCTTCTATAGATATCCAAGAGAAAGATACCTTTGAGGAGGATTCTCTTCAAGTCAATAAGGGTTCTGAGGAAGAATCTCTTCAAAATTCAAATATTCAAAAAGAAAAAGAAAAGTTAACACCCACAACTCCTATAGTTGAGCAACCTGCATCTTCATCTACACCTCCTTTTCCTGAAAGATTACAAATTGATAAGGGGGTGGAAAAACAAATCTTGTTGCCTAACTATGACTTTCTAGATGAATTGAAGAATGTTTGTATCAAGATTCCCTTGCTACAAGCCATTTGAGAAATTCCTATTCTAGCAAAAACCATAAAGGAGTTGAGTTTCAAAAGACCGGGAAGGAAACTAAAAGACACAAGAAGAATCCACCTGGTAGGAAAGATTGCAGATATTATGATGGGAAAAATTACCATGCAGAAGTATGTAGATCCAGGAAGTCAAATTGTCAAGACACATATAAATGGGATAGAAATTCCAAACACATTGATTGACTTAGGGGCTGCTATCAACATTATGAGTAGACAGACTATGGAACATCTAAAACTTCCTAACCTTCTTTTTACACCTACTTTACTGCAACTTGCAGATCGATCAATTATTAAACCAGATGGTGTATTAGAAGATATTTCAGTCTCCTTAGATTCTTGGGAATATCAGGTAGATTTTATGATTTTGACTCCCAAGAGTAATCTAGGAGGGCACCCACTTATCTTAGGAAGACCTTGGCTAGCCACAGCTGATGCTTTTATTAGTTGTAGATCTAGGGACATGTACATTTCTAATGGTAATTCGACAAAGAAATTCAATTTGTATCCTCCAGCAAAAGCAATCACAGAAGTAGGAGACAATGAATGGGTCGATGATGAGGACACTATACAACCTGTCTTTACCATTTCTAAAATCAGTGAGGATAGTCAAATTCTGAACACATTAGAAAATTTTGAGACATCTTCAGAATATGACCCCACACAATTTCAGTTGGAATCTGACATAGAATATTTATCATCAAGAAAAATGTCTCTTTACTCTATGGAAGAGTTTGGTAGTTCTACTATTGAGATTTTTCCAGGAAAAACATTGAATATCAACAAACATATGGAAAAATCACAACAAGAAGAACTAACCAAAATCTTGCAAAAAAATTCTACTGCATTTGCATGGGAGTATACTGACATGAAGGGTATTGATCCTAAGACTTGCATCCATCACATATATATTGAGGAAAACAGTAGACCAATCAGACAACCTCAAAGAAGGATGAATCCAAATCTTAGGGAGATAGTGAAAGAAGAGCTCCAAAAACTTCTCAATGTAAACTTCATTTATCCAATTTCAGATAGCCGATGGGTTTCTCCTTTGGTTATAGTACCTAAAAAGAATGGTAAATGGGGGGTATGCATTGATTACAGGGAATTGAACAAAGCAACTTTAAAGGATCACTTTCCTTTGCCTTTTATCGATCAGGTATTAGACACATTAGCAGGTAAAAAGTACTTTTCATTTTTGGATGTTTTTAGTGGCTATAATCAAATTCAGGTAGCACCTGAAGATCAAGATAAGACCACATTTACTTGTCCATGGGGAACTTTTGCCTACCGAGTGCTTCCTTTTGGGTTATGTAATGCACCAGCAACATTCCAAAGAGCAGTACTAGGAATTTTTTCTGATCTAATCCATGTTTGTGTAGAGGTTTATATGGATGATTTTACAGTTTATGGTAATTCATTTGAAGAGGCATTAGAAAATTTGGAAAAAGTTCTCATAAGATGTAAAGAAACAAACCTGTCATTAAGCCATGAAAAATGCTTTATGATGTTTACTGAAGGGATTGTTTTAGGACATCATATTTCGGGAGATGGGATTAAGGTTGATAGATCAAAAGTTGAAGTCATCTCCAAGTTGCCTATTCCAAATTTTCAAAGAGATGTTAGAAGTTTTCTAGGATTTACTGGTTACTATAGAAGATTTATAGAAAACTTCACTAAAATTGCATCTCCACTCTTCAAATTGCTTACAAAAGATTGTGAATTTAAATGGGATCTTGATTGTCAATCAGCTTTTGAAACTTTGAAAACAAGAATATCTGAAGCACCTATCTTGAGAGGACCAAATTGGAAACTCCCTTTTCATATTTCTACGGATGCTTCAGATACAGCTCTAGGAGCTGTGTTGGGTCAAAAAGATTTAGTTCCTTATGCCATTTATTACACCGGTAAAAATTTGACTCCCACGGAGTTGAACTATACTGTGACTGAAAAAGAGTTTTTAGCTGTTGTTCATGCAATTAATAAGTTTAGACATTACATAACAGGCTATGAAACTTTTATTCATACTGACCATTCTGCAATTAGATATTTGATGAACAAACCTGTTACTAATGGTAGAGTGACAAGATGGCTTTACTTTTGCAAGAATTCAATATTACTGTGTTGGATAGACCAGGAAAAAAAAATACAGTAGCTGATTTCTTGTCTAGGATTCAAAATACTAAAGAAGATTCTCCTGTAGAGGATAAGTTTCCTGATGAATACTTATTTGCAGTAACTATTAAGACACCTTGGTATGCAGATATTGCTAACTATTTGGTTACAGGGAAACTACCTTCACATTTATTTCCAAGTGAAAAAACGAAAAATTATTCAGGAGAGTTCAAAATATTCATGGATTTCTAACGAATTGTTTAAAACAGGGCCGGATCTTGTGATCAGAAGATGTGTCAGGGAAGATGAAATGCCTGATATTCTTAAGGCATGTCATGATGAACCATGTGGCGGACACTTTGCAGACAAAAGGACGGCCTATAAAATCCTCTCTTTTGGATATTATTGGCCTTCCCTCTTCAAAGATGCAAAACAATATGTCAAAAGGTGTGACAGCTGCCAAAGAGTAGGGAAACCTACCCTTTCAAATGAAATGCCATTACAACCATAGGTACTCATTGAACCCTTTGAAAAATGGGCTTTAGATTTCATTGGACCTATTAATCCACCATCTAAGCAGAAGAAGTATATATTGGTTTGTACTGATTATGTTACTAAATGGGTAGAAGCCAAAGCATTAGTATCTGCTACTGAAAATTCAGTTATTCATTTTCTTTATGAGGATATTTTTACTTGCTTTGGTGTTCCAAGAGAAATTGTGACAGATCAGGGGAGCCAATTCACATCCAATTTGGTGGAGAAGTTGATGGAAGAATACAAAATCAAGCACAGAAGATCTACTCCTTACCATCCACAAGCAAATGGTCAAGTGGAGTCCACAAACAAAGTTCTTGAAAGTATCATCACAAAAACTGTTCATCTACATAGAAGAGATTGGGCAGAAAGGCTTCCAGAAGCCTTGTGGGCCTACAGAACTACATGGAGGAATACAACAGGACATTCTCCCTATGAACTTGTTTATGGGAAAGAAGTCTTGCTCCCCATTGAGTTCCAAGTCAAGACCTTCAAGATAGCAGTTCGGTTGGGGATGGACTTATCAGAAGCCCAAAAGCATAGAATGGAGCAGTTGAATGAGCTAGATGAGATCAGACAAGAAGCAATTTTAAGAACTGATCTAGTTCAATATCAAAGAACTAAATGGCATGACAAGTACATCAAAGAGAAGAAGTTTCAAGAAGGAGATTGGGCATTGTTATTTTATTCCAAGTTTAAATATTTTCAAGGAAAATTTCAGACTCATTGGCTTGGGCCATATGAGATTGACAAGATCTTTAGCAATGGAGCGGTAAGAATCAAGACCATTGATGAGTTTCAAACTCCTCTTATTGTGAATGGCCATAGGTTGAAAGTTTATCATAAGCCACTCTCAAAAGAGGATTTTGTCAAAATGTTTCAAGAAAGTTCTGCAATCAGGCTGGTACAGAAGAATTCTTCTTCTCCACCAGCCTAGCTTTTGTTCTTTTCAGTTAAAAAAAAAAATAAAAATAAAAATAAAAATAAAATTATAAGCCTGAAAACCAATCACTGATTGGCAGTCTTATACAGAAAATATAGGGTGAAAATCAGGAACACCTGACACTCTATATTTTCCAAAAAAAAAATCTCTCTTTCATTTCACAAGTTTTGTGATCATTCACTCCATTCCATTCCACTTCATTCCATTTCATTTCACTTCATTTCACTCCACTCCACTTCATTTCATCCATTTCATTCCATTTCATTAATAAAAATATTTTTCATGACCATTTCCATCTGGTCATTTGTCATCTGTTCATTTCCATTCATCCAAGTAATAGCTGTGTCAGTTTTTGTAGCTGACATCTGTTTCCGCAGCTGACTCCAGTTTCCGCAGCCAGAAGCAGATTCCGCAGCTACTACTCTGTTTTCAAAAAGAATGTACAGTCAGATGTTATTTCCATAATCATGAAATAAAATGCAGGTGAGAGGATCAAAAATGAAGACATGGAGCATTCAAGACACCAATGAAGAGCAATTAGTTGAAGACCAAAAGAAAAGGCAAAGATTCCAAAGGTATGAATAAAATTTATTTCAAATAGCATTGAAAAACACATTTTTATATAGTTCTGAACCATGAGCTCTATCCATTATGTGCAATGATTATATTGACAATTCCGTAACCTTTCACGATCTCCATATTATCCTCTCGCATTCATTCCCAAACGGTTCCATCATTAAACCCCTAATTTTCACTCATGATACAATATTCCACCGGTGACAATGAGACGTATTTGATTTGACCAAGGACTCTTACAGCCGCATAAATCCATAACCGTTGATTGAAACATGTTCACATTTATTTCGCAGCCACCAAATTTCAAAACGCTGCCGAATGTGTTATACTCTGTCAATTGCATAGTCGTATCTCTGTTATGCTCACGAAACCCTTTTCTATTCTGTCTCACTCCATTCCGTTCATTGTGTTCATTTCCACTCTCGGATATCTACCCACAGTCTCACTCCATTCCGTTCATTGTGCTCATTCCCATTCTATAATATATTCCCACAGTCATTGAGCTCGTTTCTGTGCATTCAGCTGTTCTATTTCCATTTGAATCCTCCACACAGGAAAGTCTTTGAAGAGCAAAAAGAGAAATGGGTAAATTGCTAAGAGCAGAACCGGAAGGACCGAAGTTCATGGAGGGATATCCGCAAGTAAGGGAGATATTGAAGAAAGAAAAATGGCTGTGTTTTATCCAGAAGTTCAGAGGTTATCACAAAGAAGTTACAAAAGCATTTTCAAGGTCGTTCAATGGCTTGGAAGCAGAGATTGGAGACCTTAAGTTTGCGGTCAATGAAGCATCTATAGCAACAGCCACGGAAATTCTTCAGGAGGGTGAGCGTTGGTTTAAGAATAAAAGTATCAGTGATGAAGCATGGAGAACAATCTTACGAAACCAAGGTATGGACATAACTTTTTTTAAAAGAGGAATTCCTGTGCATGCATTGA
This sequence comes from Pinus albicaulis, assembly GCA_034641835.2. Classification (NCBI taxonomy): domain Eukaryota; kingdom Viridiplantae; phylum Streptophyta; class Pinopsida; order Pinales; family Pinaceae; genus Pinus; species Pinus albicaulis. The sequence continues at coordinate 232,926,859 of CM076570.1, read as the reverse complement.
AAGAGGAATGGGCTACTTTGCTGCTAGTTGTTCAGAAATTCATTACATGTGAAGGCCGTTTTGGGTCCATGTACATGTACCATACCAGGTTACTGATGAATTTTCTAGATAATCAAGCTCTCAATCTCCCATATTTTCTGTTAAATGGCTTGAAGAAAATGTCTGTGACTATTCAAAAACATTTAGGAGATGTAGAACCTCATCTATATCACCACGGCCTTATAAAAATTTTGATTGAAAAGGAGTTAAAGGAAAAGAAAGACACATGGGAACAATTTCTGGTTAGAAATTTCTTTGAGGAACCTCAGGAAATTCCTGAAGGTAGCACAACAACAAGAAGTAGGAGAAAAAGAACAATTGATGAAATCCAAAATACTCCTACTACTGCAATTGAAAGAACTGATAGGGAAGAAAGACTGTCAAAGAGGAAGAAGAAATAAATCAAGGGTAAGAAGCCAATAACACCAAAAGAAAGAAAAACTATTGAGGCTATACATAAAACTCCTTCTGAAGAAGAAGAAGATAATCAAGTGTTATCTGAAAGACTAGTTTATCTTCAAAAACAGTCCTCCATGGCCAAGAAGACAGAGAAAGGAAAACAAAAACAAAAGGATAGTGCACCACAGCGTGTGAGAAGAAGCAGCAGACTTAAGGGGAAATTGAGGAAAACGCAAATGAAGGGTCCTCATTTCATTGATTTGGGAGAGGAAACATCTGAACAGTCCCCAGCTGACCATAGTCCATCTCAGTCAGTTAGTGAACCTTGTTCATTTCATTCCCAATCAGACATTGAACATACTCCATCCCATTCTCAGCAAGATATTGATGTGAGCCCTCCTTAGCCAGATTATTCTCCTTCACGGCATTTTGGGGACAGCCCAATAAAAATGACACCTGAAATAGACCCCAAGCAGCAGGAAGTATATGACTATATAGAATCTTTGGAAAAGGCAGCTACAGGTCCCAGTACTTCGTCTATCCAGCCTCATACAGTACAGGATGATTTAGTCCAATCACTAAAACAAGAAATTTTTTAGTTAGAACTTTTGAATAAACATATAAAAAATGAAAATGAGACATTGAAGGAACAAGGCAAACTGGACAAATTCATCCATGATAATACTATGCTACATCTGGGAATATGGCAAAAGAAGAACAAGAAATTGAAAAGAAAATGCCAGAAGTTGAGCAGAGCACTGGTTAATATCAAATTTAGGTGCTTAATGAAGAAACCCAGAATGTTGGCAGCACCACGGAAGAGGAGGAGAGGATTGGATGTCCTGGCTGAAGTGTCAAGGCACATGAACTAAGGAAGGAATATTAAAATTTTGGTTGCATGAGGACATGCAACACCTTCACAGTGGGGGTATGTTGAGTCTCAATTCTGCATCTTTTCCATACACTTTTCTATACCTTTTTCACTCACCTGAACCTCCCAAGTTGTCAATATCATTTGCAAAAGAGCATATAACATGGTTTTTAATTATATTTTTGTGTTTGCTATTTGATTTAGATTTTGTTCATTCAGCTGCGGAATCTTGCCACTTTCCGCAGCTACTGCAACTTTCCGTAGTTATTTTGTGAAACTCTATGTTACAGGTGTCTACAGGGAAAACGAGCCACATGGGCAAGTCAGGAATGATGTGGACATGGTTCATGTCCTATTGGTTCGAGCAAACTCATCTAAAGAAGCCGCGGTCAAAGGCGTCCACATGAAAGTCAACCATAGAGTCTTACGGTGATAGGACTCTGTTCCGTGTCACGTGAAGGTTCATATGGCCGTTTCTGAGCTTGCGAAGGACAAGTCGACATCTGTACATGGCTTCATAGTCGAATTCAAGCACCCACTTCTCATAGATTTATTTTCAAACACAGCCATGATCCTAGATCCGTGGACGTAATGGTCTACGTGTTCTACACCAGCATAAACTTTAGGAGGCAGTTATATTTCTTTTGTTATATATAACGCATTTGCATACGCACATAGAGTTAGTCCCAATTAGTCTCTGTTAATTTTATTAAGTCTGCTCTGTAATGTAATTACGCTGCCTTTGAGCCGTAATACTACCATACTGTTATGACTGCATTTTAATATAAGAAGACTCTGTTTTCCAACTTAATTCGTACTTGAAGATCGTTGCCAAGGCTGGTGTAGAGGGCCCCTGCTCAGCTAAGGTTTTGTGCATTAGTGTATAGTTCTTATTTCATTTCTTTAAAGCTCATTGTGCCATAATCCATTCACATATTTATACATTTCATCTTTTTCATTTATGTTTATAAACTTTCCTGCTTTCCATTTCACTTCTTTCTTTCATGTTTTATGTTGTTAATCACTGATCAGTGTTCTTGTTTCAGGTTATAGATAGGCAGCCCGGGCATTTTCATAGCTTTTTGACTAATGACATGGAATTAACATTGTTCTGCTGCTAATGTGTTTTTATTAGTTTCTGTTTCATTTCAGTATTGCTTTGTTTAACTCAGTTTTGCTTAATTGTTTCAGTAGTTAAATTTAGATATATTAAACTACTCATAGCATCTTTAGTTGCCTCCGAAAGCCACAGATGGACTAATGGTGAGGGATTGTATTATGAAATGTGTAGTTTAGTATTAGTTTCCTTTCTGCAAAATTAGATATATTAAACTTCTCATAGCATCTTCAGTTGCCTCCGAAAGCCACAGCTATACTGATGGTGAGGGATTGTATTATGAAATGTGTAGTTTAGTATTAGTTTTCCTTCTGCAAATTTAAATATATTAAACTGCTCATAACGTCTTCAGTTGCCTCCGAAAGCCACAGCTGGACTGATGGTGAGGGATTGTATTATGAAATGTGTAGTTTAGTATTAGTTTCCTTTCTGCAAAATTAGATATATTAAACTACTCATAGCATCTTCAGTTGCCTCCGAAAGCCACAGCTGGACTGATGGTGAGGGATTGTATTATGAAATGTGTAGTTTATTATTAGTTTTCCTTCTGCAAATTTAAATATATTAAACTGCTCATAACGTCTTCAGTTGCCTCCGAAAGCCATAGCTGGACTGATGGTGAGGGATTGTATTATGAAACGTGTAGTTTAGTATTAGTTTCCTTTCTGCAAGTTAGAAATGTTAAATTGTGCATGACATCTTCAGTTACCTCCAAAAGCCACAGCTGGACCGATGGTGAGGGATTGAATTATGAATGTATGGTTTGATATTAGTTTACTTTCTGCAAGTTAGATATCAGTTACTCAAGTTGTTTATGGTTACTTCCGAAAATCATAGCTGGACTAATGATGAAGGATCAGAATATAAATTGATGTAATCTGATTTAGATTTACTTTGTTGCAATTTTGAATTTCTTTAAGCATAGTTTCTTTTTGTTTAGACAGCAGCAAGAATAGTTTAGTTTCATGCTCACTAGTTTCATGCTCACTAGTTCACTGTTTTTGATTTATTAGACTTACAACATCTTTTCATTTCAGCAATACATTTTCATTTCCTTTCAAGTTTTGTCATTGAAAATTTCAAATTCCTTTTTAAGTTTCAAGTTGGTAAATCATTATAGGGGATATCATTTTCTTGAACAAATATAACCATACTTGTTTTCATTTTAGAATTTCCATTTCACCTTAGAAAACCAAAAACGACAAAAAGTTAAGAAATAGGTTATCTTGCACATATAGTGCGCCGCACTTCATCAGCTTACGAATCCCGGATTGACAAATTAAATGCAACAATTTAGGATACACTAAATTGACCAAACAGTCTTCTCTCCTAAAACTTTGTTTTTGAGCTACGAAAACAACTTGTTTTCATAGCGCATCCCAAAAGTTGATATATAATATTATTCTACTGATTTTAACCCTTGTAAGATGTTATATGACCAAAAAAAAAGAAGCATGACCTTTAAAACTGCTTACTTCCATCAATTTTTTGCTTCTCAAAACAAAAAATATACTTTCAAAAATTCCGCAACAAAAACTGGCCTTCAAGCCTGCCACTTGCTGCGGAATTTCCTAATACTTAGGTAATTCAATAAAACTTGCATCTGAGCTTCAAAAAGTATATGAACATTACTGTAGGTATTTTTTTGAAAATATAAGACAAAAAGATGCTGATCTAATTGTTACCTTATTGTATGTTAGTGTTTTGAAGAAGCTTTGTTTACATCTCCTCTTTCCAAGTCTCTTTTCTCCAATTCTGTTCTCTTTAGTTCCATTTCCTCTTTTAATTCTTTCACTTGCCTTTGTAGGTTTCTCTTCTCTGCTTGTAGGGACCAATTCCTCTTTCTTGTATATGACACTATGCTGCGCAAAGGCTGTGTCCTTTTCAACAGATTCTTGGCTTTTGCAATAGAAGTCTCAAAATGAACAAATTGTTCAGTCACTTTATTTTCTACTTCATCTATCATCTCTCTGTATTTCTTATATCTCTCCAACTCTTTATTAGTTTCAGAAAATTCATCTTTGACAATTTTTAATTGTTCTATCAAAACCTCTTTTTCAGTCTTCTTTATAACCTTGTCCTTTCCTTTAGAAGAACCTATCTTAAGTTTTTCTTGAGTCATATCTGTAGATTTATCTATCTTCTTATCCTTGATAGATTCTGTCTCAATAGGTGATATGACAATAACTTATTTTGCTATTTCTCCCATACCTTTATCATCTCTCTTATTACTATCACCAATAGTAACAATTTCTGACATTTTTGACCTGGTATTGGGTTTTCGAGGTTTGAAGATAAAATCTGAATCATCTGAGGAGGAATCTAATTTTTTAATAATGAGTCCCTTACCTTTAACATTAGATGTCTTCTCTTTAGCTACTTTTACGACAATATATTTTGCAATTTCAATGGCCTATAGGATGTCTTCAAGTTTACCTTTGCCTTTAACATCTTCTTTAACCTTTCCTTTGGATATCTTAGCTTCAGATTTAGTCTTGTTGCCTGTAATATGTTTGGTAGTCCTCCTCTTAGTTCTAGTTGCTATAGATGATGATATGTCCCGAACTAAATCATTTTTCTCTACCAAATTCTGTTTTGAAAACTTTAAAACCTGATGCTAAGTTGCTTCAATAGCATTTACACCCATTTCTTGCTTGGAAGGAGAGATTTTAGATTTGGAAGCTTTCCTTGGTGGTAGGAAATCAAGTTCATATCCATTCATGAACAGAAATGAAGTCCATTCTCTGTTTAGTTTGTTTAGTTCCTCCAATACTAGAAATTTCATCAATCCATGATGAAAAATAGAAGTTTCATTCTTTCCAGGCTTTCTTTGTACCTTATCTGCCATCTTCCCGAGACTTATAAAGAGATAGAATGGGATATATATGAGTTTCTTCCCTGTAAAATGAATCAATAATTTGAAATGATACATATCTATGGTTTGAAAATTCCCTTCACATGTAAAATACTCTTGTATGAATATTAGCAGGTTAGAAAATTCATCTTTAAGATAGCTCCTAGGAATTCCTTTAGTCATTTTGATTCCTGCATGTTCTGGTTTCAAATATTCATCACAAATTTTCAAGTCAAATTTGGTGTCTTTAAACCACTCCTCTCCAACCCTGGGAATCCTTGTTACTTTAGAGATACTATTCAGTGAAATTAGGACATGGAGACAGCCTACCTTTGTAAATGTTCCTTTGAAATTGGCCACAAAATCTCATGACACTTGTAAATGATGCCCTTGCAATTTCTGAATGAATTCGATGCATCCTGCCTTTGTAAACAATTCTGTGAAATATTCATTTTCTAAAACCAAGTATGGAGCTATAGGTTCATAGCGGAATGGTATACCTCCTTTTTAAGCTTTCTTGGGTGTAGTTGTAGCCATTCCTAGTGTGATGAAACAATGGCTTACCTTACCTCTTTACACCTGTTCGGGATAGAATGCCTGATAATAGAGAGAAACTAAAATGGGATGAGACTGATACAATTGACAAGGGTTTTTACAAGGTAGCTTCCTGACAGAGAGATTCTTTAGCAATGAATGATGAGTGTGGAAAGATAAAACAGAAATTATGAGAGTGGAATGAGAGGATGTATAAACAAAAGATGACTGACATGGAAAGCTTTTAAAATGATGGTTTAAATCTGGCAGCAAGTCCTTGCAACTCTAAATCATTCATCATTATTCTTCAAACTGTTAAAGATTGGTAGAGATTTCGTAGCACATTTCATTTGATAAGTGTTAGATTTGCTATGAAAATATTAGGTGTTTTCATAGCAAATCCTGTTAATTTCCTACTATATTCGCTGCGGACTTAGACAGTTTGGTAACAGATGACAAAATTTCGGACTTGTGGTAATTTCCAAGTGTCACCTCAAAACATAGTCCTCTGATGTGACTTGGACTCATTTCTAAGACCTTAAAATAAGTTTAAAAAATTTAAATAAACCATAAAATTCATCATTTTATGATATTTTGCAAACTAAGAAATTTGAAGGAGTATTATGTTTGATTTTCAAGCATCAGATTTTGAAATTTTGTGGAATGATAACATGATGATTGTACTGTACTGAGAGCTTGTGATAAGCTTTTTATGCTTGTATGATATTTTCATATGATCTCCATGTTACATAATATATAGTTGGGGTTTTCAACTTTAGGCTTTCCCGGTTAAAAATTGTGTTATGTGCGATTGATTATTTTGGTTTATGCTTCACATGTGTGTGCAATTAATTTTTCCGCAAAAGATTAACAAGTGAAATAGATTCAGTATCTTGCATAAATTTAAATAGTGAGAGATCAGGTGGATCTATGACATATGCATGCTTAGTGCATATAATTTCTACATGGTATCAGAGCTTTTTTTATTGAATATTGCAATTGTGAAGTGAGTTTGTGCTGGTGGACAATTTGAATTTGCTACAAAAGATTCTTGGTGCAGAAATCGAGTATAAATTGAAATGTATTTCAATGAGTTGAGATTGGAGTATGCCCTTGATGGGAGCTCAAATTACATAGCCTGGAAGGACAGGATGGAGGTAGTGCTGGAGGATAATGGACTGCAGGATTTCATCGATAGCGATGTTCCAAAGCCGAGATTTAGCGATGCTGCATTACTTGATGCATGGCAAAAGAAGACAACAAATACGAGAAGGATTCTGTTGGAAGGTGTGAAGGACCATATTTTGTCCAACCTTCATAGGAAAACCACTCCATTATTAATGTGGAAGTATTTGACAGAATTGTTCCAAAGCAGAAGTGACCAGAGGAAGTTGGCGCTTAAAGACAAGCTCAGAAAAATAAAAATGGAGAAAGGCGATAGTATTCCAAAATACCTCACGAAGTTTGTCCACTGCAAGGATGAGATAGGAAGTGTGGGGGTTACTGTTGATGAAGAATACTTGGTGAGCTTGGCTCTCCTTGGGCTTCCGAAGAGTTGGCATAGCTACGAAGACTCTGTCAATGGATGGGAGAAACTGCCGGGATGGGAGCGACTTTGGTCAGATCTTGGGCAGGAGGAGATAAGGCGGGGTACCAAGGATGGATCTTCATCGAAGAATGAAGATGAAGAGAAGTGCTCTTTGGCTTCCAAATCAAGGAAAGGGAAGGGGAAGAAAAATCCTTCAAAATCTGGTGCTAAAGGCAAGAAGCAGGATTTGTCCAAAGTGAAGTGTTTTCACTGTCACGAGCATGGACATTTCGCCACTAACTGTCCATAGAAGAAGAAGAATAAGAAGGGTGTTGGATCTATAGCTGGAGAGGCCTTAGCCTCGTAATTTGAGCTGGATTTTTCCTTGATCACATGCTTGGTTTCAAGCTACATGGGATTAGTGTGGTATCTTGATAGTGGTGCGTCTTTCCATATGATGGGAGACAAAGAGTTGTTTAGTGACTTGGAGGAGAAAGACCTCCAGATGCATATAGAGATGGGCGATGATGGTCGATTCAATGCGACTGGAATTGGGACCATTACCTTTGAGACGGAGTCCAGTAATCCATTTTTGTTGAAGAATGTCATGCATGTTCCAAGTCTGAAGAATAAATTTGTCTCGGTCACAATGCTGGAAGACAGAGGTTATGATGTTATTTTCAGTGAGGGAAAATCCTTCCTTCGACATAAAACAACGGTTCAAACCAAGAAGATAGGGGTTCGAATTAATAATATCTACAAGCTGGATGTAGATGGCTGTGCTACAATGGTGGGCAAAGAAGAAGAAGTGGTGAGCTAGGATGAGGGCGATTTATGGCACAGGAGTTTGGGCCATCTCCACCATGGCACTTTGAAGATATTGCAGCAAATTTCTATTGGAATTCCCAAGGGTACTCTTGCGTAGTCATATCAATGCAAAGGATGTACAATGGGTAAGTTTGTGAAGACCACCTTTCATGAGAACGAGAACCATGCTTTGGTGATCCTGGAGAGAATTCACACAGACGTGTGTGGACCATTCTCGGTTGCTTCAACAACAAAACACAGGTATTATGTGATATTTGTTGATGATTATTCTTGTAGATGCTGGATCTTCTTCATGCAGAAGAAGAGTGAAACGTTCTCAAAGTTCTGTGAGTTCAAGGCATTGGTAGAGAAGGAGTCAGGGAAGCAGGTGAAAGCTCTACAGAGTGATAATGGTGGTGAATACATCTTGGGTGAATTCAAATATTTCTGTCGCAAAGAAGTAATTCGAAGAGAACTCATAGCACCTCATAACCCACAGCAGAATGGGGTTGTGGAGAGAAAGAACAGAATGATCGTGGGTGCTGCCTGAGTGATGCTGCATGACCAGGGCCTACCGATGCACTTGTGGGCGGAAGCATGCAACACTGCGGTTTATGTGCAAAACCGTTGTCCTCATAGAGTACTTGGCATGAGTACACCCGAGGAAGCTTTTACTGGTAAGAAGCCTAATATTTCTCATTTGAAGATTTTTGGCTCACCTATTTACATTCATGTGACGAAGGATGCCAGGAAGAAGCTGGAGTCGACTGTAGAAGTTAGGATATTTGTGGGGTACACAGAAACACCCCATAGCTATTGTGTGTATTTTCGAAACAGTCGGATGACTGTTATGCGATGGGATATAAAATTCAATGAGGTGAAAGCCATGAAGTTGTCACTTGAGAGGGAGCTACACTTGCATGCGGAGGAGGAACTTCTTGTTCCCAAAGATGAGGCTCTGGATGTGGAACAACCACAGGAGGATATTCATGGAGTGGAGGAGTCCACTCATGCAGAACCAAACATCAGACAAGGAAGGAAGCGTACCACAGAAGCTGAGAGATTGAAGCTTGATGCGGCACAGAATGTAGGAGTCCCTACATCACAATGTTGACAGAGACAGTCACCTGAAAGATATACTGGATACATTTCTCTTATGAGAAAGTGTATTGTGATTGAGCCATATTCTTTTGAAGAAGTAGCGCAGGAGCCCACATGGGTATATGCCATGGTGGAGGAGTATGACTCCATTGTCAGAAATAGTGCTTGGGAGATTATTCCATTACCGGTGGGAAAATCAGTTGTAGGATCAAGATGGATCTACAAGGTAAAGAAAGCTGCTGATGGGAGCGTCAAGAAGTATAAGGAAAGATTTGTTTCCCGGGGCTTCTCATAGATTGAGGGGATTGACTATGAAGAAAACTTTGCACCTATCGCGCGGTATTCTTCCATACGGACCATCCTTGCTCTCTCAGTGCAGATGGGTTCGCACATTCATCAAATGGATGTGAAGACTGTGTTCCTTAATGGGATCATTGAGGAAGAGGTGTAAATTGAGCAGCCTGAAGGATTTTAGATCTTCAGTAGCGAGTCACATGTGTGCAGGCTCAAAAGAGCGTTGTATGGGCTGAAACAAGAACCCCGTGCTTGGTACACTCGGATCGACAGCTATTTCACTAGACTTGACTTCACCAAGAGTGAGGCGGATGAAAACCTGTACCAGGTTGTGGTTGAGGGTAAGCCTTTAATCGTTGTACTTTATGTTGATGACTTAATACTAACAGGTGATGAGAAGTTGATACATTCATGCAAGGAAGATCTTTCAAAGGAGTTTGAGATGAAGGATTTGGGCCTCCTTCATTATTTCCTTGGATTGGAAATATGGAAGTGGGAAGGTGAACTGTTTGTGTCTCAAGGCAAGTATGCCTAGGAGATACTGGAGAAGTTTCACATGCAAGGCTGCAAGCCTATCGACACTCCTCTTCCAAGAAATTGGAAGAAAGAGGATGCTACATTGGTAGAGGTAGTGGATGCCACTATTTATCGACAGTTGGTGGGTTCGCTCATGTATTTTGTCAATAAAAGACCGGACATATGCTATGTGGTGAACCAACTTTCACACGCGATGGTTAAGCCTACCAAGCTCTTTTGGAAGGCAAGCAAGCATGTCCTGAGATATCTCAAGGGCACATCTGAGTATGGTTTATGGTACAGACAGACGGATGAGGTGAAGTTGCATGGCTTCATGGATGCAGATTGGGCAGGAAGCCCAATAGATAGAAAGATCACATCAGGAGGGATTTTCAGTATTGTATCTATGGCAGTTTCTTGGTACAGCAGGAAACAAAGATCCGTGGCACTTAGTTCAACGGAAGTGGAATACATGGCAGCAAGTCAAGCTGCATGTGAGGCTATCTGGATGAGGAAGATCCTGGTTCATTTGTTCGGTTCACATTTAGATCCCACAGTGATTCATTGTGATAATTAGAGTTGCATTAAACTCTCTGTTAATATTTTTTTTCATGATAGATCTAAACATATTGATATCCGGTATCATCATATCAGATATTGTGTGCAGTGGAAGATCATGTTGCTTCAGTACATTCCCACGGAGGATCAGGATGCAGATATTCTGACAAAGGTGCTCACCAGGAGCAAATTCGAATATCATAGAGGCAGGATTGGGGTGAAGGATAATCCCTATCTTTTTGAGAGGGATTTTTGAGATTCAACAAGATGATGAGCTTAGTGAAAAGAGTCACCTTCACTAAGTGGGCCCACAGGATATTTTTGGCACAAGTCTATTTTTAGATTATGTCTATTTTTAGACATGATGATCATATTTCAGAAGTTGCAGATGCTATTTATGGATGGTTGATCAATTTGGAAAAATATATGAAATTCTATTTTTATAATATTGGGCGAATTCTATTTATAGATCTTCAATCTAAAAATAGATGCATGTCAATTATTATTAGCTCTTAATAATAATCAGACTCGAAACAACAACTCACCCTCTTGGAGCACTTCAGTTCAGTGCACAGATGTGGCACAACAGCTGACAGAAGGAATTACGCTATTCCTAAGGGTTTACTAGAGCTAATGCATGGAGGACTCAGTTAGAACTCAAGTGGCAGAGTTATGACACAGTTAGAAGAAGTAGTTATGGAGTTGTATTTAATTTAACTCAGTTAGACTCAGTTGAGCTAGTTGTATCTAGTCTAACTGTTTGATACACTAGTGAGAGTGGAGTGAATTAATTAGTTAATTAATTCACAAATAATTACTCATTAATCAAATGAGCAATACAACAGTTAACTACAGTGCATGGAAGTTTCAGTGGAGACCAGTGGAGAGATAGGTGAAAGGGCAAGATAGACTATCTGTTGTGACTATGGTGATACATTGATTGCGTCACACACACAGTGGATATGCCAATGAGGATTGCGCAGTCAAGGATGGAGTAACTTGAATTCATTTAGAGCTATTCTTCAACAGAGATTGCACAGTGGAGGCAGGCTAGTAGGTGGCATAGATCGGTGCATGGATTTGCAAGATTGGGCCTAATTAGTGTATGATGATTGTACTGTACTAAGAGCTTGTGATAAGCTTTGTATGCTTGTATGATATTTTCGTATGATCTCCATGTTACATAATATATAGTTGGGGTTTTCAGCTTCAGGATTTCCCGGTTAAAAACTATGTTATGTACAATTGATTATTTTTGTTTATGCTTCACATGTGTGTGCAATTAATTTTTCCGCAAAAGATTAACAAGTGGAATAGATTTAGTATCTTGCATAAAGTTAAATAGTGTGAGATCAGGTGGATCTATGACATATTCATGCTTAGTGCATATAATTTCTACACATACCTCCTCTATTTGGGAGGTTTCAGGTTCAGCACTAACTTATTATGTTAAAGAGGAGTGTGATTTCTTTTGGGTCATCTCCTCCATTAATATCACTTGGCTATGCTTAGAATTTTACCTTCTAAACCATTCTCTAAGTACTCTTTGGCCACTTCCTATAAGCAGGAATCTTTCTTTGCAATATGATATCATGTACAAGTTCAGTTTGCATACTAGATATCTCCTCAACTGCTAGAACTATTCTACATCTTCATCCACATCTGACATTGATGGTTCAAAGAATTAAACTTTTCATCATTCAATATGGAAAGGATGTTCATTTATAATAGGAGGTACACGTTGAATGAATGCTTCCAATCCATTGTAAAATCTTGAATGGGCCATAGTGACAATGTTTCAACTTTTTCCCTTGTCCTTGGAATCTCTCTTTGCTTAAACGTAGCCACACAAAATATTCAACCTGGAAATTTTTAATAGTGATTATTTTCCAAGGACAACTATATGGTGAAATCTAGTGGATGCTTCCTCACATTACTAGATAGAATTCATTGTAAAATTGTTGGTATATATTAGTGCACTTCACTGAGGGATTCAAACTAGGCCCCCACCCACATAGAACTAGTAAAATTCCCAACAATATTAGCAAGAACGAGTTGAGTTATCTATTTCGACTAAATTATGAGTATTTATAGTCTAATCATGCCTTGATTTATACATTTTTTGAACTTTTTGGAGTTGTTCTTGTATATTCTTGTGGATTTGTTGTATTCTTTCGATCAATTTGGATGCTTTGCTTAAAGTATTGTCTACTCTATGTTGCATCAATAAATTTGTTAGAACAATGTCAAAAGGAGTTCGAGTTAGAAAACCTAAATTTGTTTGAGAAGAAGACTAATTGGTTGAGCAATAAATTTCTCTATTTTAACAATGTTGAATATAGTGTAGGTATGCATCCTATATTTTTGGGCTTTTTTTATTATACAATAATAAGAGTTTGTACCATTGTCCTATTTACAACTTTATTTTTTGCATTCGTCTATGGATAATGAATTGGTCTATTGTAACAATGTTGAATTTAGTGTAGATACGCATCCTATATTTTTGGGCTTTTACGATCATATTTTAATAAGAGTTGGTATCATTATCTTATTCACAATTTTAGTTTGTGCATTGGTTTGTGGATAAAATGTTGTAGGCCTCTTCAACTTGGTTTCAATATTTTCCCAAAGCATGGTCCAAAACTTAAGGAATCAAAATGCAGATCTAGCTAATCCAAATGAATTCAAACTTCCTTTTAGAATGTGTGTTTTTGTTTGGACTAGGCAATATTCTTACATGAGATTAACTCCTTCAGGAGGCATCAGACATGAAAGCATCCCAAGAAAAAAAGTTCAACTATCTACATTAAGTCCTGGTATAAATCATCAAGGGTGTTCAAATGAAGTTGGATCTGAAGATTTGGTTAAATTGGAAGCATCACAGATTTGTGACAAATCAATTGAAAATGATGGTAAAATATTTCCTATTGTATCTCTTTAGAGACTCAAGATTACAAGACCCCAATAGCAGATTGGAGTTCTCTGGAGGACATGGAGCTAGAGACAAGAACTTTTATTAAGCCACTTCCAACCAACCAGCAGGTTGTATTCTCTTAATCTTGCATTGATTATGTCCAATGTACGCATGTACTACTTTTGGCAATGATATGCATGTAAGCAACAATACTGCCATTTATTATTGTTGATAGAAGCCAATATTCATCTATTTTTTCCATATCGAAGTCATCATCTTTATGTTCTTGAAAAATGGCTCATGAAATATCACACTTTATCCAAAGGGACCTGTACTTGGTTTTTGTGCTAGAAAACTAGTCTATCCTTGAACATGTGTCCAGAGTCTGCACACAACAGAATGATGGCTACGAGAGGGATTGAAAATCAAGAAAGGCAAAACCCCTGCAAAGGTTTGAACAAGCAATAATTTTTGAAATGAAGGCTCATCCATTTATGATAATTTTAGATTGCCTCTTCCGTGATTAATTAATCACCCTGTTTTTTGGCTGTAGGTCTAGGTTTGTCTCAATGTTCTCTTTATCAAATGATATACCATCCCTCTATAGGACTATGCCTCCAAAGGTGTTCATTACTTGGGTTAGACATTACACTTGACCCCTGTACAGAAGCTGAGTCATGGAATTATACTCGCTAAGGCAACATCGTCCTCAAAGGAACTATTTTATGTGTGGAAGCTATTGGACTAGGAAAGGCAGTGAGGCTGGGTATGTTCTATATGGGTGACAATATCCAATGGAGCATGATGTCTGATTATAAATTGCATTTATATACAAAGGTAGAAGACAGAACTACAGTGTGTATTTATGGTTCATCCATGCCATCTATTGTAACTAACAAATGCAATTGTTTGAGGCGGGATTCTAGTTGTGATCCATCAAGTCAGTGGTTCAAGATCATCACCACAACCAGATCACTGTCACTTGTTTCTGGTATATAATAATATCAACGACAGTAATGTGGATACTATAACATAATAGAACCCTCAATGTTAAAGGAAATAATTGTGTAATAACACATCACAAACCAACTATTTTATTTTCATTGAGTTGGCCTCCCGAAAATTGTAAGTGACCATGATCCATCCTCAAATGTAAATGGCCAAAAAACAAAAAAAAATTAGAGGGAGGTATCAATCTTCAAAAGAATGGACTTGATGAAATGCTATTGGATCTTCTGACTTTATACAATATAGGAACTCCGAAGGGTATCCTTATCCTTCTTCTTGTAGCTGGTACACTTAGGTGTTAGGTTTCTCGTAATATTATGGTAGGTTCCATTAACTTACATGAGAATGCATCTTCCACTTAGTACTTGTCTTTGAAGTTAATGTGTTTTTTTTCAATATGCAGGCTTGGGGTGTTAGACATATCACGTTAATTGGCCATGATCATGTGGCTATGTTGAATCCTCTGTGCTAGTGTTTATATACTCATGATGATTTTCTGAATGGATGTCAACTAAAAGGTAATGCAACAACATAGAATTTGAAGCACATTTTTCTTGGTGTGGTAGTTTCTATATCCTTTAATGGCTTGATTTATTTGTTAATTTTTTTGAGAGGCATGTGACTATATTTTTCTAAATTTTTTTGGTTCATACCTTACTAAGCAAGAAGAAGAGGGTGTTTCTATGACCATTCCAATGCTTGGACATTTTGTGACAATAGACAAACTATACAATATTATGAAGGACTGTATGCAACTTAAATATTTGATTGACATCCATGATGTCATTTTTGTGCTGACCAATACAAGAGAAATTCATTGGCTTCCAACAATTCTATGTGCTAATGCTAACAAGGTGGGATGAAATTGATTCAAAATATCTACAAAATATCTACTGAAAAACTCTAAAATATGCTTGCTACATGTCATATGGCATGATTTTTCACCTGTGATATTCATTTCAACGGATGGTTTTGGATTGTTGCAACAGGGTACATATTCAAATTTGATGGATTAACGTATTGGTGCACACAAGGAGAGAGGAATATCACTAAGATGGATGGTATGCATTCTCAGATGCATGCATACTGAACTGAAGGGTACACCTCCCTAATTATATTCTTGGCGGCATGCACAAGAATTTTGGGACTTAATGTGCAGGTTTCAAGGAGGAATAGCTTTTTAAAATAAGAAAAAATCATTGCAACGAGGATGAATTCTAGGAGTTTTGATCTCTGCCATTGCAGATTCAGAATCTAAAAGACTTGTAAATACCTAAAAATCTGGAATGAGTAAAGCTTGGGCACTTGGTAGTCTTCCTCATGTATTTTCCATTGTTGGTGAATGCTTACATCTCTATTTTTTAGCCTAGTCAAGTTAATTTTGTGACATGGTGTGGGCCTTTGTCCCCTAGTTTCACTAAGATTATTATGAATTTTCCTAGTGGCCCTTGACCACAAATATTGGTAAGGTAAGAACTTTCCTCTGATTAGGTTTAAAAAATAAGAGTAGCGTTGTGTCTAGGAATATGTTCTAGGGTTCAAAATAGTGTTACGTAGTGAGATTCATCTAACATAGATGCCTCACTAGAATTCTCTATCTCTTATTTAACTTCAAGACCCAATAGAAAACACCTATTGTTGGATCCTTCCCAAATATTATTACTATTTTCCTTGTTTATTTTACTTGTTGGCATAGTTCATTCTCAGCGATTTATTTGTAGATCATAGGCAGTTGATACAGATAGCCTTTTTTTTTTTGGAACAAAAAACCAAAAGTGAGAGGATTTCAAGAGGTGATAGTTATTTTTCTATGAAACATGCATCCAAGGCTCATTTCAGGTGTCAAAACATTCCATGAAAATAATTGTGCAGTCAACATCTCCAATGATCTAAGGAAGTGTACCACATAAGCATCAAGACAAGGTCTAGAAATTCCCATAAGAAAGCTATCTTGAGTGTGAATATCCATCATGGCATAACCAAGGGTTATTAACATATCATACACCCCACATCAGATGACGAGCCCCCAAGCATGATTTATACACTTTTTACTTGCACCTATAAAATGATAGGCTAGATTTTTAGATCTTCAACCCACCTTATCCTTTCGACGGCCTCGTAGGCCAATGTTGCATGTACGTATGCAGATGTGGACCAAGATGATGCCCAAGAGGGGCCAGTCTGACTTTCCCACTAGGATATCTCCTAATGCACTGGAGTTGTTATCTAGTGTTGATGATCACTCATTCGTTCTGGTGCCATGTTCGTACGCTGGTTTGGATTTCCCAGGGTGTACCAAAATCCTCTTCACACAGGATGAGCAGCCAGATGCGAGAGGTAATATTAATGTTTTCCTTAAATAAATATAGTTTCATTTTATTGTCTTAATTAATTAAGTAGAATTATCAAATTTACTCTAACACATTCTTTAACTTGTTTTATTAAATTTTTTAATGAAAATGTATAATTATTTTTGTGTACTATATATTTTTTAGATATTGGGACATTCGTTGGGGACATGATTCCACCTGCACCGAATGATATAGGTATAGATGTTGACGAGGATATGAAAGAGGCGGAGGATAAGGGTGACATACCTGATCCTGATCGGGTACAGATACCTGCAGGGGTGAGGCGTAGGCCAGACACCCGATTCTAGATGGAGTTGGTTGATAAACTCTGTCGACTCTTAGTTGATGAGGGAGTCTACCTAGCTATGATCATAATGATCTAGGATGATCGTAGGCTCACACAAATCTGGAGAGCCATGCCCCACGATATGTTGATCCTCATGCATCATATCGTTGGAGCTTCCAGAGCACTGACGCGTGCTAGGAGGGGTAGGCATCATGGAGATGCACGACAGAGAAATGCCTTATCTGATGACCATGATCATGAGGGGAGTGATCATCATTCTAGTACTCCACCTCCTCCTCCTTACCTCGCATCAGATATCATGATGAGCAGCCAACATCCATCCGTAACCAGCAGGCATCATCTGAGCAGGCATGTCATCTATCTGAGCATGAGGCTACACCATCGACTGAGTAGGCCTCGACTAGTACTAGTATTGTTGTACCACTAGATATTTGACATTTATATGTAGTTATATTACAGTTGTATATTTTTGACATTATATATATATATATATATATGTATATATATAGTCCATGTATTTTATGCTCATGTTGATGTACTTAATTTACATGTTCGTGTTCATCATGATGTGTATATTGTTAGGCCATGTTAGATATGCTCATTTAATGTGCTTGTAGATAGATGTGTCTGTGATAGCAATTATTTGACATGAGATGTAATTGTTATAAGGAAGTAATTGTTACTTCCTTATAACAACTTAACTAGATTTAATTTTTGTATATTATAATTTGTTTTACAACAATGATCATTGAATGTCTTCAAACATGTGCTAAAATACAAATAAGAACCATTAGAAGAATTGATTGACATTGGGATAAACATGGGTTGTCAGTATATTTTGGCATATCAGAAATTAATCGTGGAATTTGTAAGCATCTATCTTGTTTTACTTAGCTCCGTATATAATTAATAGAACAAAAAAGTATTTTATATTAAATTTATGATTTGTTATGGGGTATAGAACTTGCAAGAAACAAAGTATGGAACTGTGCCAACAAATGAATTGTTGAAAGATGGCATGAAATTTGGTTTTGAAATAATCTATATAATTCATGAGTCAATTCTTGCTATGGTACATTTTTTTCGATTTACATTTACGTATATTATTTAATATTGCAATTTTCATTATTCTCACCAATGTATATAAACTCATTACACTTTATTTTTATGTTTGTAGATGGAACTTGAAGAAGAAGAAAACAATCAAAAAAGTGAAAAAAACATTTCCTCAAACTAACGTAGGCCATGGAAGTAGCCCGAGTGGGGACAATACTTCCAGCAAAGAATGATGATCAATATGTTTGGATATCAAAGCAAGGCGTTGTATTTTTTGAAATATTTGTTTGTGAAATCAGACATTTTGTTTAATGTAATGGACATAGTGTCCCAATTGAAAGACAGAGGGATACCAATAACTGTCCCATTTTGTATGACAAAGAGTGTCTTATTCATATATATATATAATAAAATACATTTTAATTTATTCTATTTTGTTCTCCATTGTCGCTGTGAAATGTTACACCATTGATTAAATATATGGATAATTAAATATTATAATGAAGAGATGCTAAATTTGATGATATGATATAACAAATTAATACAAACATCACATTCAAATTCACTAATAAATATTTAATTGATATGAATATTGTTATAAGATATGTGTCGACTTTTGATGAATAATGAATTTTAAAAAATCATAATAATTGCACTATCGCAAGTCGATGTTTCTAAAAAGTACAAAATGAACACTGGTGCATGTTAGTTACTCCGCACCAGTTAATTTGTATGATAATGTGCACCGTTGTGTTTCTACGACCTATGGGCACCGCAAAAATACCAATACCAATTAGAACGTTCGGTGTGCTTTATCGACAAATACCACCCGGGTGGTTCGATAGGCATTGCATGCACCGATGCAGTTTTCCTTTAACTCACCAGAGAATTTTTATAACTTACTGGCCCAGTGCATTTTAGCACCTAAATATCCTGGTGAGGTTTTACACCTTAATGGTCTAGTGCATGCACCTTCCATCAACCCGGTGCGACTTGTTGGCTAACACACACCGGGCCATTTCTAAACGCCCCAGGGCATCCGAAATTTGTTTTCCATCCCAGTGCTTGGTATGTTTACAGTACTAGTGTGTTCATGGTAAAAAACACCCATGCATTCACACCTGATGTGCACACCGATGAGAAAAAAATCTGTAGCAACCTCTAGTCGCCCAATTTTTTTTAATTGTGTTGAAATTCCATTAGAAGCTCCGCCAAAACCTCCGTTACCAAAAACGCATGTTGTAGAAAATGTTTTTTTTTGCAATTTTGGGAAATTTTATAACACTAATAGCCTCCTTTGTAACCTTTTCTAGAGGGTATTTTCCTTGTAGTGTACACATCGAACACGGTGCGTTATGTTCTTATAAACACACCACCAATAGAGTAGAAACATCATATGATGTTCTTTTTCAACAAGGAGACCCGATGCGTTATATTAATACGAGAGCATTGATTAACATAAACATAAATTAATAAAAAATATTTTTATCATAAAATGTTTTTTGTTAATATGCACCTGGTGCATTATACTAAAATTGCGCACCGATGTACTATTTTAAACAGTGAGCACTGATTAACAAAATCTGTTATTTTTTTAAATTGTGCAAGGGCCGACATGGATTGGGATCTGAATCTGCAAGTGGTCCCATGGGTTAGATTTCATACGCATATATATATATATATATATATAGTAATACAAACCCTATAAATCTAAAATGAAAATCCCTAATTGTGAAGCCATATAAATAAGAAGAAGCAAGGGTTTAACATAAGAATAGATTGTTTTCTTCTTTTTTTTGAATTTTAATTAAATGTAAATAGGAATAGAGGTTGTAAATGATTTTATTAATAAAATGCACTGTAAAATTTAAAATTTTTACTATTCATGTATTAAACCTAAGAGAAACTATAAAAAAAAAAAATTCTTACAGTAAAATTTAACAATTTTACTATACTACAGGGTTTTTGTGTGAATCACGACATGTTTCGAATTATGATTCTCTGAATAGTGCTATTGTTCGAAAGTATTTTGCTGCTCCAAAGTGCTCTCATGCTCTCTTGCTCCAGGTATGTCTCTTGTGCAAATCCCTCCCTAAAAATTTTTGCAAAAATAATGAAATAATGAATAGATTTTACTATTTAAAGAAATTTTTTATGAAATTGGATTTCTGAAAAATCATTTGTTGTTAATTTTTCAATTTACCATTTTTTTCACTTCAAAAATATAAAGTTGCACTTTTTTTTCCCTTGATATTCAGTGTGTTTGTTAACTAACAACACTGGTGCAACCGGAAATAAAACCGCATTGGTGTGGTTAACAGTACATTAACACCAATAACAAAAACTCCTCTTTTAACGCACTGGAATTACTTTTCGGTATGTACACCGAAATTTATTTTTGATTTTTCTCAAATGCAGTGAGAAAAACTCAAAATTATATCAAATGGAAAATTCATCAAAATCTAGCTCGGTCCATAATATTTGTCAAAGTCCATCGCAAATTTCTCCCTATCCATTTCTAGACGTAATTACTTCAGATTTTATTTATATTTTCATTATCTAATTGAATTTTTTTTTTTGTCGATTTCATCAGCCGAATAAAATTAATGTGTACAAATCTACAGGTTGATGCAGATTCAGAATCAAGTTCAGATGCACAAATTATTCAAACAATTCCAAAACATCGGAAGCTCTTATCAGGAGCAGCATACTACAAGACACAGTTGGTACATGAAAATGGACAGCCACTTCACCCTGCCAATTGTAACATGCTATCTTATAGCCACAATCCTAGGACAATGATGGTAATAATAATTTTTTGGTATAATGTAATTATTAACGTGAAACCAATTAATCATGCATTGACTTGTTTACTAATTGATATCATCAATTTGTACTAATCATATTCAAATATATTTTTTGAAATTATTAGGGTTCTAGTGATGATGACCGACCTACCTACCATCTTCCGTTGCACCTCACGACAATGTCAAATCAAGAGAAGGCTGAATTAAGAGAAAAACTTGGAGAGGAACAATACCAAGGATGGTTGAATCAACCACCTATTCAATTCCCACTAAGTCAAGATTCACCAATTAGGAATGACTACATCAATAGTATTTCTTAACAAGCTGAAAATGGAGGCAATCAAATAGAGGTTGGTATGGATGATTACTTAAGGGATATGACTACCATGGAGACAATGTTGTTAGATGCATTCTAGAATGATGATTAGCTAGGGGATGATGCTCATATCTCTGATACCTTTTTCAAAAGCCTTAAATTTTCTTCCACCACCCCTCTCTTTGGACCTGGCAGTCAATCAAAGTCTACCTAGTTGGGGACAACGATGTTACTGTACAACTTGAAATTGAATTTTGGCTTTTCGAATGCATATTTCTCAGAAATTTTGAGGTAATTGACCATCAAGTCCCTTATATTTTGAGAAATCTTGTCGCACAATCAACATTACAAATGATAAAATTTATGAACGTTAATAATTATTGGAATTAATGTACATTTAATATTTTCCATGACCAACTATAGGTTATTCAAAGATAAGGTTATTCTGAGTGATAGTGTCTTGCCCAGTAGTTGCGAAGAGGTAAAGAAATTGTTGAAAATGTTGGGTGTTGGCTACAAATCATATCATGCATGTCCAAGCAATTGTATTCTATATAGAGGAGAATATGCAGAAAAAGTGATATGTCCGAAATGTGGGCATGAAAGGTATGATAAATAAAAAAATAAGGGTAAATCATGTGGTCCTCCTTTTAAGATATTGAGGTACATGCCTATAATCCCAAAGATTCAAAGGCTATTTCATTACAACGAATTAGCTATGTTGCAGGGATGACATGCCTCACACAGAAGTGAGTTGGGAGTTATGTGAATCCCGACAGATTCAATAGCCATGAAGCATATAGAGGATACATGGCTCGAAAAATTCAAGGATGAAGCATGAAGTCTACGACTTAGCATATCCATGGATGGCGTCAAACCATATTCCCTCTAGAATATCAACTATTATGTTTTGCCTATAGTAGTGAGCAATAACAATATCCCCCCATGGTTGTCTGTGAAGAATTAACATCTTATGTTGGATCTCATAGTCCCTGGTAGAAGACAAGTGAAGAATATGGATGTCTACTTACAACCAATGGTAAATTAATTGAAGGAATTATGGGATGGGATAAATGTATACAATGTATCAAGACCCATCACAACAGAGAAGAGTTTTATGTTACAAGGAATATGTTCTTATACGACACATGATTATCCAGGCTTAGGAGTTTTCTCTGGTAAATTACATTTTTGTTTATTTTCTTATATACATAACAATATTCTTTCGCATATTAATTATTTAATTTGTTGTAATTGTTATGATCTTCATGATATTATTTAACGTTCCATGCATATTTTATACAATAATTTTGCATGTCTTATAACAAAAGGGTATTATGGATGTAAATTTTGTGGACCTTCCCTGAAATTTAGATGGTCCAACGACTTACGAAAGCTAGTGTATGACTACTCCAGGGTATTCCTCCCAGAAGAGCACCCTTACATAATAGCAACATTCACTTTCAATGGTAAATGAGAGAGAACCCAAAGGCATGGAATAACGGCACCAACTAAATGGCTTAGAGCATATGAGAGAGAGAAGGAGAAGGATTTCATATAAATGTTCAATTCAAATGGGGAGCCTATGTTCGATGGTCCAAAATTGTTTGACACCTTTGTTGATAAATCTCACATTGGGATGAAAAGGAAATCTATCCTGTACAACCTCCCATATTGGGGACATCTTAATATTACCCACTTATTAGATCCCATGCATATATTTAAAAATGTTTCATCTTCTTTATGGAGGCACATATCATCGAAACAAAGTGACACATTGGCTATTAGGAAAGGTCTTATTACTTCAAAAACTAAAAAGAAACATTGGCCAAGACAATTAGAAAGTACAGTATTAGAGGTTGTTCCCTCTAATTGGTATTTCAAAGAAGGTGATGTCCCATGGACTTTAAAAAAATATGATCTCTTTTTGGCAAAGGAAGTTATAATGGGTGCGAGGGTTCCATCTTCATATGGGTCTTCACTATGATGCTCCTTCACCACGGAAGCCCATTTGTCGGGGTTGAAATTGCATAACCATTTGAATCTTCTAAGAGTGCGTATAATGTCAAAAGCATGATTTTATTATTTTTTATATTAATAAATTTTATCCCATGCATGGATCATGAAAAATAAATAATTTTGTATATTATTGCATGTGTTTATAACTTTGCAGTTTCATTATCCTTTGTTCATGCATGGGTGTGTGAAACATGACTTCCCCCAAGACCTAGGACGTGCCATATATAAATTATCTACATTTGTACGTTGGATCATGTCAAAGGAGATTCATGTGGTTAGCATTCCACAGTGGCATCAAGAGATAGTTGAGATTGTCTGTATGTTTGAGAAGAAACTATTGACGAGTTTCATGGACTTGTGGGTTCATCTTCTAATCCACCTAGTATATGCGGTTGAATTAGTTGGGGTGGTTTCTTATCATTGGATGTTCTTTTTAGAGAGGTACATGAAGAAATTGAAAGTCTTTTTTCGACAAAGGGAAAAACCTGAGGGGTCTATGGCAGAGGGGTACATATCGTATGAGTCTTTCTATTATGCTAGTGAGTACATCAAACAGATCGAGAACAGACCAGGTTCAATGATTTTGGAAAATGAAAGGGATGAAGACAAAAGAGAAGGGGAGCTTATACAGACGAATGAAAAAAGGCGCTTAATAAAGAGTAAGCGACTTAAAATTTTTCAAATTTACACAAAGTAAACATTCACGTTGAACTTTGATATAATGTATATTTTGATCTCATATGTACTATATGTCGATTTGATTTCATTAGCTAATGAATAAATTGAAGTAATCAATAAGTTCGTTCTTTACAATTCTGAAGTGACACAACCGTGGGTCGCATTGTATGAACAAAAGAGGATGAAATGGGATAGTGACAGGAAACAATTTAGATGGTTGAATGGTAGAAGTGTGCCTTATCCCGATCATTTAAAAGAAAATATGCCAATTATATGCCCCAATAGTTGGGTTGCTGACCAAGTTAGGGAGAAATACGGTGCAACTGGTCGTTACCTGCATGTTGAAGAGGATGCACTAAACGTAGGGATTGGGTGCAACTACTTGGTAACAATATATTTATATACATTTCAAACTTAATAATGCACCTTTGAAATGTAACATCTATATTTTATATTTTAACTGTTGGGTTATTAGACACATAACACTATCACTTTTTAATTTTTTTATAGATGCATTTGTTCCCATCTATGTGGGAATATGGACACCATTTTCACAAAGAAAATGATGATGATGGAAACATGAAACAAGACTGTGGAGTGGAATTCAAATTCGATCAATCTAGTTGAGCTAGCCACCGTGATCAAAACCTAGTACGAGGGACATTAGGTTACGTTGGAAAGATCATTGAAGTGGACTTCTCTTCTTTCCAATGTGTTATTTTTAGGTACAAGTGGTGGGACACCTTTGATTTTAATAATATAAAGGAAGATCGTGATAGAAGGCTGATATGCATCAACTCCAGAAAGATGTGAGATGAAGTTAAGGAGCCTTGTGTTTTCCCCAAACACTACAACCAGGTTTTCTTTACACAGATGTGTTGGATAGGTATTGGTAGTTCGTATTGAGATATGACCCTAGATCAAAACATGTTTTTGAGAACAATAGTGTTATCATGCCAAGCAAGCTGGAAGATAATGAGGAAGGTCATGAGAACAGAGAGTGATATGGTACATGTGTTATTCCATCATTTGTACTATTTAAGATGGATATTTATAAAGAAGAGGACTTAACCTTATAACTAAGACCTTTTTTTTTGAAACATTATTATGTCAATTCCTAAAATAAAACAACTACTTGATTTCCTTATATGGTTTTTCACTATATCATTACTTAAATAAATGAACCCTATATATATATATATATATATATATCTGTGTGTGTGTGTGTGTGTGTGTGAATGATATCTTCAAAAGTTTTAAAAATGTATTAGTGTATATTGTTATTTTTGGTATGTAAGATCATAATAAAATAATGATAATCATAAACATGAATTTATTTGCATTATTTTCTAAACTTTATTATTATACAAAATTAATATTATTCTAGATTTATTATTTTACCATTATTTATATTCATACAAATTTACAATTTTACTATTATGGTAATTAAACAATATGTATGGTATATGCATTTTACTTACTGTAGTTATGGTTCAAAATTGACAAATAATTTACAAATTTTACAATTTTAATAAAATCGAATCATGACAATACATACAATTACAATTTTACAATTTCACAATACAATTACAATTACAATTACAATTTTACAAATATTTTACATACAATTACAATTAAAATTGCAATTACAATTAGAATTACAATTTTACAATTTCACATACAATTACAATTACAATCACAATGCATACAATTACAATTACAATTTTGCAATTTTACAAATTTTACAATTTTAATAAAATTGAATCATGACAATACATACAATTACAATTACAATTTTACAATTTCACAATACAATTACAATTTTACAAATATTTTACATACAATTACAATTTTACAATTTTATAAATATTTTGCATACAATTACAATTACAATTACAAAATTTTCCATAATATTACAATTAAAATCACGATAAATACAATTAAAATTACAATTACACAATTTTACAATTACCAATACATAATATTTAATAAATATCATGACTTGATATTAAAAATAAACATCACGATCATGATAACCATCGTACACACATCATATTCTAAAATACACATTAAAATTTACTAACATCATCTAATCATCGTGATCATGATCATCTAACAAAACACAAGCATTTTATAACATCATCAAAACACAAACATCAAATATACATCTCATGTCAAATAACTGCTATCACATACACATCTATCTGCAAGTACATTAAATGAACATATCTAACATGCACTATATATATATATAATGTAAAAAATATACAACTGTAATAGAACTGCATATAAATGTTAAGTAGTTGGTGGCATTACATCAATACTATAACTAGTACTCAACGCCTACTCAGTCGATGGTGCAGCCTCATGCTCTGATGGATGACGTGCCTACTTAGGAGGTGCTTGCTGATCAAATGATGCCTGCTAAGTAGGTTCATGTTGATGAGTCAACGGTCCATCCTACTCAGTGGATGGTGCCTGCTTAGATGGACCTACCTGCTCAGACGATGGTCGTGTCTGCTCAGGACTAGGTGCCTGCTCAGAAGATGTCTATTGATCAGGACTCGATGGTGATTTCTCATATTTGGCGCGAGGTGAAGGGGGAGGAGGTGGAGCACTAGAATGATGATCACTCCCCTCATGATCATGATCATCCAATGAGTTGCTCTGTTGCACATCTCCAGGACACCTATCCCTCCTGTTAGACTCCTGTATTTTTACAGTATCACCAGATGACTGTTTATTTCTTATATTTTTAGCTGAAAATAATATTCCATAACTATAATTTATTTTCAGAAATCTCATTTCCTTCATTATTTTTCATTTAACCTCTCCATTACCCTTTCATTTTACCTTTTCTTACATTCACATGCTCTGAAACCCCACTTTTAACTCTAAACCCCCATTTATCTAACATTTTCCCCTTCTTAAACCCATACCATGTTAAAAACCCCGCTTTCATTTCTTTTTACTCCTCCACTTTAAAATTTTCCTTGGGCCCTATTGTATTACTTCCCGCTAAACGTGTTTAAAACCCCGCATTAATATTTACCTTCCTCACTATGTTTAAACCTAAACCTCACTCTTCACTTTTCATTCAAACTTCCACTTTGTTTGCTTTCACCCGACCCCACCTTCCAAACTAAACCGTGGTTAATCCACACCTGACCACTATCAAATCTCTACCACCCAATCCGACGACCCTCGTGCCTTATCGCATCCCCAAATTCCTGATGATTAAAACCTTCAAAGGGTTACGAAATGGGTGGTTTCGCAACCCCTCCCATCCGCCAAGCGTCATCCCGGTGTTTTATCGCATCTCTACATCCAAAACCACTTGACCACCCCTACATCACGCAATAAACCATAAACCACCTCTCCATTAGACCGCCCAGTCCCACCTCCTACCATCCATCCAAGACTCCGACAGCCATCCAATCACCCCCATCTGATCCAATGGCCTACTTGCATTTTCACACTCCCCGCCTATCTGCCTCCTGACAAAACTCATGGGGTATGGATTCAAATGTTTTTCCGCAACAAAGGATTATGAGCATAAGAACAGAAAAAGCAGGAAAGGATCAGTCAAGGTAAAGATAGAAAGGGATAAAATATGCAGTTAAGAGGAAAAGTTAAGGAAACGACAGATAAAGAGGGAAACAAAGAAAAATACAAATAACAACAAAGGAAGTAAAAGAGATAAACATATCATTCAATGATAAAGGTGAAACGGGTGAAAGGCTGTAAAGATATATGCTGATAAGGACAACTTTTATGTTTAAAGACAAATCAAAGGACAAAATCATCGAAAAAGACAAAGCTAGATGTCAAGGCCACTCAGAATTTACCTCTTCACAACCATGTTGGCCACCTCCAGCTTAATTTTGATTTAATGAAAGCCACCCAAGTCAATATTACAATCAGAGAGATTTTAGCATCAGTTCAGGAGTTATTATAAAATTTAATGTTACAGGCAGTTGGTCAAAGATATTTTAAAGATAGCTCAGGAGTTAATTTGAAAGTTATTATTACAGTAGGTCTATCAGAGATATTTTCAACTTGGGCCTTGCATGGTCTCAATTTTCAAAACTACATTTACTCTAAAGTAAATGCATTTGGTCACCCTAGATTAGGGCAACCTCCTCAAATTACAGTTAAATACTGCATGTATTTTCATTATTAGCATTGGATGTTTTAGTTGGACTCTTCTTAGACTCTGAGTATCAAATATTTTTGTATTAGACCACTATAACTATTTTTTGAGTTGGAAATCAATGATGCAAGCACGTTCACAGGATCCTTGAGCTATGTTGATGGTGATGTTATCCCTCTTTTGTTAATGTTTTTTCTCTATTTTTCCCTATTGTACATCAATCTCCCTAATAGAAAAACATAGATTTTAGATTACGATATGCTGCATGAGCACCTTAATTATTTCTGTTACTATTATCTCAATGTTTTCCTCTACAAAGTATTACTGAAGAATTCTTAACTTCTCTTTAGTTTGACCTAGCTGTTATCTTAAGGTTTTCTTTTGAAGTTTAACTAAAGAATTCTTAACTGCTCTTTATTTTCTCTGAAACTATTATCTTGAGGTTTTTCACATGAGGTTGGGTTAAAGAATTCTTAACTGCTCTTTAGCCCCACACTAAACTATTATAATAAATGTTTTCCTCTAAAGAACTGAATGCATAATTTAGAGATTGTCTGCTCTGCACTTATGTCGAAGTATAGTTAAAGAATTCTTAACTGCTCTTTAGCTTTACATAATTCACTGCCATCTCATATGCATCTTGCCACATAGATCCATTTAATATAGTTAGCTTTCCCTGTGAAAACCCTTGAAAATTTGATGTACAAATCAACCCTTTTATAACTCCATAGCCCAATGGATTAAGCTTCCCACATTCTATCTGTCCAACCAAACAAACAACCCAAATATTTATAAATAGCCTAAAATCGGAAAATATAATCATAAAGCTAAATTAGTTAATCATAAATACAGAGGGGTCCCTCTCTGAGCCCAAGAAAGCTAGGTCTTGGACTCTAAAGTGGTTTGATGTTTTTCTCTTCTACTTGTTTTTTCCAATATTACAAATTACAGGGAGCTAACATAATGGTGACCACATTGGGAACTGAGTTATTAAAAAAGATTAATATTTCTCCAAAACTCAGAAATCACACTCAAAATTAGATGATTCAAGTATTATCCAATATTGGTATCTGGTTGTTGATGGTGGACAACAGACAACCTCAATAAAGTTGAAATCATCCACCTGGAAACTCCAAAACTCTCAGTAGGCATAAAGAATCCACTAGTAGAAGAATCCAAATTGGTTGTGAAGATGTAGCGACCCTTTTTCTCTGAATGATTGACAAATATGGATTTAAGGATACAACGAAGGTATGCTTCGATGAACAAAGATCACATTCTTGGATTCCCACACAAAATGCCTCAGGTAAATTGGGACACAAATCTGCCTATTTTTCAGGATGAAAATATTGATGACCCTTTGTTACATCTCATTAAATTTCACATACACTGATGGAGGTTGAAGGTTGAATGGCATGAGGATTTCCTCATGAAGATGTTCATGCTAACATTAGAAGGGAAACCAAGGGAATGGTTGAAGTTCTGAACCCTGGTATTTTGTCTTCTTTAAAAGATTTCCACAAGGTGTTTTATGAGAATTATAAAGAAAATTCTCCATCTTTATCATTAACTGAAAATTGTTGTGATCAGTCTAAATATCTCATGCAATGCCTTGTAAATATTGATGAATATTTGGGAAATTGGCATCCTAAGGATCTATTAGAATCAATTCATGAATTCCATGCTCAAGTTAATTGTCATGACAACCAAGGGAAGCTGGTTGAGAATGAAAGCAATCAGGAAATGAAAGAAGATCCACAAGATCTCTCAGATGGGAAAAATGATGATTCATCTGCTCTTTTGTGTGAGGCTTAATAAGACATTTAGCCTTATGACCAATGTTCACAAGAAAAATAAAACAATTGTGGTTCTATCCAAAGAAAACAAAGATTGCCTCCTCCTTTAACTAAATAATAAATCAATCATATTCTAAACAACAACCAACCTCTACATTTTTATATAATGAAGAAATTATTTCTATTTGCGCTACTGTTGATCTGTGTGTTGAAGAATTTTCTCATGAAGAAAAAAAATAATAGATCGATACTAATGTTGTACAACCTTCTCAAGAAGTCCTACTGCTAGAGAGTGCTCCTAATCATCAAAATAAGGGCCTTCAAACATAATTCAGCCAAATCAATCAAGGCATATCAAGTTTGCTTAAGGAGAACATAGCAGTATATCATGAGGATGCCATGCTAGCTGATCATGAAGAAGGAGCAAAGGTTCTTTCTCAAAAGAATCCTAAGAACAACAAAGTGGAACAAGGAATAGTCCTGGATGAAGCTTATTGTATAAAATATCAGGACCAGGTATTATTCCAAGATCCTTTTGTTGGTTTCTTAGAAACATCTAAAGAAGGAGCATGTTATGCAAGTAATGGTTTGTTGCAGAGTTTAAAGAAAGTTTTGAGCAATGCTGTTCAAAGGGAAGTAAGATGGGAGTGGCATTTTTGTTTCTTCAGCATACTCAAAAGGTTGAATAAGAATCAATCAGGTAGTCATTTACTTGATTGGTTGCATTGGAGAAGGGAGTTCACTTAGAGAATATATACCTCCAAGTTAGATTAGGGTAGGTAGGTATGCAAAAGAGCTATTAAATACTTGAGAATTCTTCAAAGTTTTCAATTTCAATTTGTTTATTCAGGCTCAAGATCAAGTGTGTTTTAGACCTCAGTTTGCAGTAAGTATAGATTTCAGTTTTCGAAGGTCACAGTCACAAAAGTTGCAGCAGATCAGAATTGCAAAGTGGGAATCAACCAAATAAATCAGGCTACTGGTCTACAAAGTTATTGACACCTCCTAAAGGAGCTTCGATCCCCAGTTGGAGCCACCGTTACACTCCTGTATTTTTACAGTGTCACCATATGACTGTTTATTTCTTATATTTTTTGCTGAAAATAATATTCTCTGACTATCATTTATTTTCATAAATCACACTGCCTTCATTATTTTTCATTTAACCTTTCTATTACCCTTCAATTTTACCTTTTCTAACATTCTCATGCTCTGAAACCCCATTTTTAACCCTAAACCCTCATATATTTAACGTTTTTTTCTTCTTAAACCCCTAACATGTTAAAAACCCCGCTTTAGTTTCTTTTTACTCCTCTGCTTTAAAATTTTCCCTGGGCCCCACTATTGTATTACTTCCTTCTAAACACGTTTAAACCCCCACATTAATATTTACCCCCCTCACTATCTTTAAACCTAAACCCCACTCTTCACTTTTTATTCAAACTTCCGCTTCGTTTGTTTTCACCCGACCCCACCCTCCAAACTAACCCATGGTCAATCCACACCCGACCACCATCAGATCTCCGCCACCTGTTCCGACGGCCCTCGTGCCTTATCACATCCCCAAATGCCCATTGATTAAAACCTTTGGAGGGTTGCGAAATGGACAGTTTCGCAACCCCTCCCATCTGCCACGCGTCATCCCAACATTTTATCACATATCTCCTTCCAAAACCACCTGACCACCCCTGCATCACACGATAAACCATAAACCACCTCTCCATTAGACTACTCGGTCCCACCTCCTACCATCCATCCAAGAATACGATAGCCGTCTAATCTCCTCCATATGATCCAACGGCCTACATGCCTTTTCGCACTCCCTGCCTATCTGCCTCTTGACAAAACTCATAGGGTATGGATTCAAATTTTTTTCGCAACAAAGGATTATGATCAGAAGAACAGACAAAGCAGGAAAGGAGAAGTCAGGTTAAATATAGAAAGGGAAAAAATATGCAGTTAAAAGGAAAAGTTAAGGAAATGACAGTTAAAGAGGAAAACAAAGAAAACTACAAATAACAACAAAGGCAATAAAATAGATAAACAAAGCATTCAAGGATAAAGGTGAAATGGGTGAAAGGTTGTAAAGAGATATGCAGATAAGGAAATTTTTTAAGTTTAAATACAAAACATAGGACAAAATCATCGAAAAAGACAAAGCCAGATGTCAAGGCCACTCAGAATTTACCTCTTCACAACCATGTTGGCCACCTCCAGCTTAATTTTTATTTAATGAAAGCCACCCAAGTCAATATTCCAGTCAGAGGTATTTTAGCATCAGTTCATGATTTAT
Source organism: Pinus albicaulis (assembly GCA_034641835.2). Classification (NCBI taxonomy): domain Eukaryota; kingdom Viridiplantae; phylum Streptophyta; class Pinopsida; order Pinales; family Pinaceae; genus Pinus; species Pinus albicaulis. The sequence continues at coordinate 232,894,543 of CM076570.1, read as the reverse complement.
TATAAAAGTCAATGTTACAGACAGTTGGTCAAAGATATTTTAAAGTTAGCTCAGGAGTTAATTTGAAATTTATTATTACAGTAGGTCTGTGAGAGATATTTTTGGCTTGGGCCTTGCATGGTCTCAATTGTCAAAACTGCATTTACTCTTAATTAAATGCATTTTTTCACCCTATACTAGGGCAACCTCCTCAAATTGCAGTTAAATACTGCATGTATTTTCATTATCAATATTGGATGTTTTGGACTTTTCTTAGACTCTGAGTAGCAAATATTCTTGTATTGGACCACTGTAACTGTTTTTTGAGCTGGACATCAGTGATACAAGCACGTTCATAGGATCCTTGAGCTATGTTAATGGTGATGTTATCCCTCTTTTGTTAATGTTTTTTCTTTGTTTTTCCCTACTATACATCAATATCCCTAATAGTAGAATAGAGATTTTAGATTAAGATATGTTGCATGAGCACCTTAATTATGTTTGTTACTATTATCTCAATGTTTTCCTCTGCAAAGTATAACTGAAGAATTCTTAACTTCTCTTTAGTTTGACCTAGCTGTTATCTTAAGGTTTTCTTTTGAAGTTTAACTAAAGAATTCTTAACTGCTCTTTATTTTCTCTGAAACTATTATCTTGAGGTTTTTCTCGTGAGGTTGGGTTAAATAATTCTTAACTGATCTTTACCCCCACACTAAACTATTGTCTTAAATGTTTCCCCCTAAAGACCTGAATGCAGAATTTAGAGACTGTCTGTTATACACTTATGTCGAAGTATAGTTAAAGAATTCTTAATTTCTCTTTAGCTTTACAGAACTCACTACCATCTCATATTCATCTTGCCACAGAGATACATTTGATATAGCTATCTTGCCCTATGAAAAACCTTGAAAATTTGATGTACAACTCAACCCTTGTATGACTCCATAGCCCAATGGATTAGGCTTCGTCCAACCAAACAAATAATTAAACAGACAACCCAAATCTTTATAACTAGCCTAAAATCAAAAAATATAATCATAAAGATAAATTAGTTAATCATAAATACAGAGATATCCCTCTCTAAGCCCAAGAAGGCTAGGTCATCTACTCCAAAGTAGTTTTATGTTGTTCTCTACTACTTTTTCTTGTGAATATTACAAATTACAGAGAGCTAACACCTCCTAGTCACCAGTATCCTGGAAGATCCAGATCTCTGTGAGTGTACGATCAGTCTGGATCTCTCTTATTGTAGCAGGGCAGAATCCCTCATCAACCAGGAGTGGACACAGTCGATCACCCAAATCCATCCTGAATCGGATGTCCTCCCTACACTGCATCCCCACGAGTATCTGCACCCGAGGATTAGGTATGTCACCCTAATCCATGGCCTCCTCCATCTCCTCGTCATGATCTACAGGATCATCCAGTGGGGGTAAAATCATGTCCCCAACGCATGTGGCAATATCTGCAAAATATAAGTACACAACAATAATTAGACAACTTCATTAAAAAATTTAATAAAACAAGTTAAGGAATGTGCTAGAATAAATTTTATTCTAATTAATTAATTAAGACAATAAAATGAAACTATATTAATTTATAGAAAACACTAATATTACCTCTAGCATATGGTGGCTCATCCTGTATGAAGAGGATGTTGGTACAGCCTTGCCAATCCAAACCCGCGTACGGGCACGACACCATCACGAACATGTGATCATCAACACTGGCTAGCGGCTCCAGTGCATCACTAGATATCCTAGCCGGATAGTCAGACAAGCCCCTCTTGGGCATCATCTGGCCCCACATCTGCATCCGTACATGTAACATCGACCTACGAGGCTACCAGAAAAATGTAGGCCTCGTCTCCAGAAACCTCTCAAAATATAAACAAAATAACTCTGAAGAAAAAGGGAAGGTCAACCTCCCATGTGCCTGAGAAAAAGATCTATCTAATGCTATACAAAACTAGCACAAAAAAAAGTAGACCATCTCACAAGTCAAGTCGTCTGGAATAAAGAATCGAACATAAAGTAAAAGCAGGTAACTAATGCACTGCCTGTCACTCGTATAGTGTGCAATGGTTGTCAGTAGTAGTGAGAGGCACATCACCTCCTCTGGACCAAATGAAGCAATGCTTAACTGACCACTGAACACAAGAAAATCTGCAGGAGAAAGTATATCATCCCTAATGTATCCCTGTGAGTACGCCAACTGACTCCCTACTACATAACCGACAGGGACATTTGTGAACTGGGGGAAAATCCTGCCCTCTCCTAGATAGGCCAGTAATAAAATAAATTTCCTCCTTAGTGGGCTCGTACCACTGGCCAAGACCAACCCGAAAAGCCTATTGGTGGGCATCCCACCTGTACATCAACTATCCCAATAGCCCACTGTGTCTCTTCATGGATGAAGCCTCCTCGTAGAACTTAAGGAGGCATGTCTCCCTTAATAGCAACTGGGTGGGTGTCGTAATAGGGCGAGGGTACAAAATTCTCTCCCTCTCTCATGCCTCCCACTTATGTATCATGTTATAACGGTCCTCCATATGCTCTTGTTGTTCCCTTTCCTCTCTCCATTGACGTTGTTGAATGATTCACATATTATATACATTTTTTTTATTAAATGAAAAATGTATATATATATATTATTGAAAAAAAAATTTGGTGCGCCCAAAGAAATAGTCACCCACCGCTACCGGTGTGTACCTGTTTATCACACACTGCCCACAATGTGCATGAAAAAACTTCACGCAACGCGCAAATAGAAATTTTTTTTTTCTGTACATAATTCTTGGTGCGGTTTGGTAAACGACCACACCATCATACAACAGTACATAGTGTGTTATTTGTAAAAATTTTATATAGTCGGTGTGGTCGGACACTGACATGCACCGCATTATTTTAGTGTTAAAGCGGTGCACATTTTCTCGGTACTGCACCAAAACTTGGTGCGGTTTCCATTAACACTATTTGCGGTACCGCCTATAAATTTACAGACAACATTATGAACGGTGTGAGCCGAACAGTTTAAATGCACCGCACATAAGTTTTTTTTTTTAACAGTAAATTTGAATTTGAGAAATTAATCCGCTAAAAGGATAAGTTATTGAGAAACAAGTAGATTACATGCACATTTGTGCATTAAAGAGGCATCTTTGCTGAGGAATACTAAAAACAAATTTGCCCATTTTTTTTGAAAATTCGAACTCCACACAGGGAGCAATGGACGAAAGCAATCCAGGAAATGGGATCATCGATGGCAGGGTGCCTCAGAGAAGAAAAAATCACACTGGTGTTTGAGAGCTCTAAAGCACTGAATAAGTAAAAATAATTTTTTTTACGGCTGGTAATTTTTTTTTAAATTAACCCTTTTTCGGTGCGCTCCATGATGAGACGCACCGGGCGTTTTTATCAATGGCACACCACACTTCTTTATGGTGTGTTGGATTACTGAGACACACTAGGCCGGTTTGTATGGTGAGCATAGTGTCTCGATGTGCCATTTGATAGTACGCATTGGTGCGCTGGATTACTAAGACGCACCGGGCCGATTTGTACGAAGAGCACAGTGTCTCGGTGTGCCATTTGATAGTATGCATTGGTGTGCTTTCTATAAAATTCATCGATGCATGTTATGATTTGAAATGCACCGCAAAAAAAAACATCCGCAAAAACATCCACCCACTAGCCTCCTCTAATGACGTCCACTACAAACAGATATCTGGACTATTTTTATCAAGGCTTCCTCAAAAACATCCGCTAGAGGGTCTTTTCCTTGTAGTGCTAATAGAAGGTGGATATATTGTAAAAGGAGAGTAGAGTGTATTTTTCAGGATAATAGGTCAATGTGTCCAATGGAAAGCATAAAGTTTGTTAGAGACAATAACAAAGATAATGATGTAAAATTGATATTGTGACATTAATTATAAGAAATATGGTTAAATACACCTTACCATGTCATCAGAACAGTAATGCTATAATATTCCAAATTTTCCATAAGCTAATTGGAATATTAGAGTTCTTACTTTTCTTATTTAGTTAAGTAAATAAAAGGGTGGAGGAACCCATAAACCCAGTAGATGAATAAAATCCACTTTTATAGTGTGAATGTGGGTTAATTGAGTAGTGGAGTAGCATTATGGAGTAGTGGAGCAGCATAATAATGAAGAAAGAGTGGAGGTCATAGAGAATTAATGAGGAATATGATGGAGATAGTGGAGGAATAAACGCAAGATGATGGAGATAGTAGAGAAGCAATTGCATAGATGATGGAGGAAGTGGTGCATTAAATGCACACATGATGGAGGAAGTGGAGAGTAATGGCAACAATGATGGAAATCATGGAGGACAACACAGTCTTTATGGAGGCTAGTGGCGACATGTGCAACGAAGTTATGAGGTGGGCCAAGGCTAGGGAAGGCTTACAACCATAAAACGAAGATGAGGAAAAAAAAGGGAAGGGGAGTCTGGATATTTATTGTTGAGTGTCATAAGAAATTTCTTTGCACACTTCATCTGTTTAGCTAAGTCTGTTGTGTTATTTAGCACTGGGTGTTCCCGAGCGGAAACCCCATCCTTACCCATGGGGGACTTCGAGTCCCTAATCTGGGAATGTTTTCTTGGGAAGAATTCATCATCCAAAAATTAGTGCCACTTTCATCCACTCTCATCTACACTTCCAACTACAGGACTTACGGATTCCTAAACTTGGGTTTGAGAGTTGGAACGTTGTTCTCAGTACTTCAGCTGAGAAACCTGTGGAGGGATCAACCCTTCACAATATGGATCCATTGCAGTCTTCCTGGAGTTTCATTTTCATAATGGGAATTATTTCATCCATCTATTATCCTATGTAGCAACATTTCCTGCAAGAATTGTGTAATTCTGCAGTGAGGGTTTGAGAAGAAGAGGAAGTTCCAAGAAAATCAGCTTGGAATCCTATGAGGGATTAATCCTTCACTCGAGGGATCACTTCAGCAGTCTGGTATCAGCATTGTATTATCTATCATCAGGCTACATTATCAACCCTCCTAGACAGTGCAGTATTTCCCAGCAGTTGTGCATGCAGCAGCTACATATTCAGTGGAGGAGCTAGAACTCAAGTTTTGAGCTTCAAAATCGGTAGAAGGGACCAGCCCTTCAGCTAGTGAGCTGAGTGGGTGCTATTGCAGTAAATATATCTTTATTTCAGCCCCATATCAGTATTTGTCTCCAGGTAGTGCGTAACTCGGCCAATAGGGGTGCAGTGTGCAACCCAAAAAGGGCTCAAATTCCAAACTCAAAATCTGGGCAAACCATTTCTGGGTTTTTCTGGGTTGTTTGAGTAAAATCCTTGGTTAAAATCCCATATATTTCTGAGCACTCCAGCAGCCTCTCACACATAGATCCTCTTCCCAATAGTAGTAGTTTCCAGCAGCAGCAATTTGTACTTTCTACTGCTAAGTTTCATTAGTGTATTTCAGCCATCTTGTGGCTTGAGTGCATTCCTTTTGGAGCACTGTTTACTTACATTGTTGTTGATACATAATGATATGGCTCAGTTGTTTATGTTAATGTTTTAATGTCTTGATGTTATATTCTGGCATTTCCAGCATTTTACAATTTTGTGCTTACATTCTGGTTATTGCCTTGATTGAATGTTATAAATGTTCTATATTCATGTCTTTCCCATTTTTGGATATTAAAATTACTTAATAGTGATAGGTGCTTCCAAATTCTAACACATTACAATTTACCAAATTTCTTGTCCCTTAAATATACCAATGGATCACATTATCTAATAGCAAAAAGGCTATACTTGGGTGGGCCAAATTTTTCCCGATTGTAAGAATTAAATTGATGGTCACATGGAGATGAAGATAGATCAATGCATGAACACCAATATTATTCAAAAAAAAGGTTTTTTTGAGAAGAAATATATGGATGTCCACATGTTATGGGTTACTCCATTTGTGACAGTACCAAGGTATATCACAACTCATCCCATCAGCTATCTAGTTTAAATTCATTTCTATTTTTTCATAGGGCCACGTAAAGTAATCTAGGGTCAATATTTTCATGTCCTTTTAATGTAAAGTACCTTGTTTTATTTTAGTCTTGCACTTGTTTATGTCTCCCTTCTTGTTCAAAGTTGTCTTTTTCATGGATTATCACTCTTCTCTTTAATCAATGGAGAGGGATAGAGCTTGAGTGTGGTGAGGGGGAGGTGTTCAAGGCCTATAAGGTAATTCAAGAGCTTGAGCCCAAGCCTGAGCCTCAACAAAACACTATCATGAGAATGCCCCAATGGTTATGTAACACAAATTATTTGAAATTGAACAAGAGCTATTGGATGAACAAGAAGAATTGTCAGATTTATGTAACTAGTACCTCTACAAGGTGGACTTGTAATGGCATCTTAGGAAATTTATAAAAAAGAGTATTGTTCGACCACAATGAGAGCAAGGACGAGCTCCTCCTTTGAATGGAGGAGGTTCACCAACTCTATAAATTCATGGATGGCCGACTACATCATCTAGAATAAACTCTCGCTTAAGAATAATGAAAGACAACCTCCAATAACCATCGAGACTTGCACTAGTTGGATGACATTGTGGACTTCATGTGGCTCATAGACACTCTTCGTAAGGTCTTTTTGGATACAATATATAGATTTCACATGTTTTTCCAGTTTCTTTCTTCTACGTCTATCATGTATTTTAAAGCCCATTTCCTATTCTATATAATGAGCATGGGAACACCAACTCAATCTATTCTTCTTTTGGGCTAGATAGCATGATTCTAGACCAGCCTTCTATTCCTAGTTTTCACTAAGGCAGGCTATAGTTGGTCACAGATTCGATATCCAAAATGCTTTGCACATATATATTTTTGTAATATAATGTTGTGAAAAAAAGTGTCCACCAAATGATATTTCTTTCCTTAATAAATGTATGCAATGCTTTGTACATATATATAGGAGTCTGTATTATGTTACCTTTATTTTTATTGTAGATGGTAGTGAAAAATAGTATAGATTAACTATTGTGTTTACTGTTTTTTTTTTGTAATTTTTTTAGTCATTTTTGTTTGAAATTTGGTAGGAAATTGTTGGAATCCAAAATTTGAGGTACATAGAATGTGCATAATCTGAGTGTTTCAAGGATTTTAGAGGGATATATTTTAGAGGGCTATGAATCCATTTATTTAAACAAAGTAATCTCATATTTAAACAATGGGAGAGATCTATTTTACAGGGCGATGAATCCATTTATTTAAACAAATTAATCTCATATTTAAACCATGGGATCTACAAAATTAGGGAGAGGTTGTGAATTCATCTATTCATTTAAAAATACAATTTAAATAATGAAAAATTACAATTATATAGTTGCATGTAAATTCTATTGAAAAACATTTGACTTTACTAAAAATAACCTAAACTATAATTACAAAGTAAAATGGGTTATTTTTTTTTGAATATTATATAAATTAAAACCATACACCTAAAACTACTTATAATTAATGAGTAGTCCATCTTCTTTAAATAAAGTAAGAATCCAACACTAAAAAATATTTGATAAACATCAAATATCAATTAGTAGACTTCTTTATAAATCTTCAGCAAATTATTTCATTATATTTTTAATTAATTAAAACTAGCTTTCTTTGAATAAAATAAAAATCAATACTAAAATGTATTTCATACAAATAAAAATATATTTTTTTAAATTATTAATTATTACATTTCTTTACCAATCATTCACAAATTATTTAATATAACATGGTTGTATTTCAATAACAATAAATCACTCAGAGAAACTTATGGATAATCAAATATTAAAGTAATTTTCGAGATTTACTAATATAAAAAAATATATTTAATACTTTACACTTTGATTGTGTTTTGGAGCTTTGCGAGCTATCAGAAAATTCGTCATGCCTTTTAAGAAATGCATAAAAAATTAGGAAAATGATCAAATATTTAGGTGTAAGATTACCAAAATAAACTGAAGAACAATTGTATACAAAGCTCAAAATCTCCATATTCACCAACGTGACAACATTCGGCATAAGAAATACCTATAAATTTCAAAAAAGGCATAATAAACAATTTAATACCTATAAATTTCAAAAAAGGCATAATAATTTGAGCACTTGTCGAACTCGAATCTAAGTCAGCAGAACTTAGACTGGGGCGCTTCGTTGGATCTCCAATTCTCTGGAGAAACAAGGCAACATGAGGATATAAAAGAGTGGCAATTTAGAGGGAAGGAGAATGAACTATCTGATTTGCTCATCAGGCAATCAAGATATACCCTGTTCTTCGATGGGGTAGTGAAAGGAAACCCCAGATTGGCTGGGGCAGGAGTTATAAAGAACAAGGATGGCAGAATTGTGACTAATTTCGCTTGGGGATTAGGGCAATCCACCAGTATCCAAGCTGAAGCCTTGGCACTTTTTCAAGGGCTTAAGCAAGCCAAGGCCATTGGTCTAACAGACGTAAATATTATAGGAGATTCTCAGTCCATTATTAAAGTCTTATTGGAGGATTCCCCTCCTGCAGATCTTAGATTGGTAAGAGTGGTTTCAAGAATCAAAATTCTGGTAAAATCTCTTCAGATTGTAAATTTCCTTCATGTTTTGAGGGGGAACAATAAAGACGTTGACTTGGAAGCCAACAGAGTGGTGCGACTTCCCGCTGGCTCTCTCTTGAAAGATGGAATTGAGGAGTGGGACTCCATACCATAAAATTGATTCATGTTTTACTACATTATACTAAATCAGTTTGTTTGTATCTATAAGATAAGAAAAATAACGGAGATAGATTCTCTAGTTTCGAGTAAGAAACGTTGGTTACCAAATTTTGGGGCCTTTGAACAGCTAGTGGAAGAAATTCCAAGGGCTTTGCCCAACTTATTGTAACCGGTGAAAGGAAATTTGGCCACATATCTAATATAAATCCGTACCCTTTTTTGTTAAAAAAAAAAAATAGTAAAACTCAAAAAAATTTCCCAACAATTTAAGAAATATTTTCATGTCTCGGAAGATTGAAATCTCATGTTCTCAGGGCATATGTAAGGAAATATTGTCATGTCTGTGAACATTGAAATCCGATGTTTTTAGGGAAGATGTATTTTATAATATTTTCATATTAAAAAGAGCACATATAAGGCCATTTGGGAGGCTATATTTAGCAAATGTGAAGTACTTTATTGAACATAGTACTATAAAGATTGCCATGATTTAGCTATAAAAAAATAATATAATAAGGCCATTTATCTAAAGAGTCAACAAATATGAGGTACTTTATCAAACACTCAGTAACAACTAAATTTGCAATTCAAGAAATATTATCTTAATTGTGAATGGTAAAATTCAAAATGATTATTTTCTTAAGAATTACTTATAAAACTACCATAGTAATAATGTTATTTTTGTGAATATTGAAATTTAACAGTTAAGAAACATGAAGCAAATTCTAAAATAATTTATTGAACCCAAAGAAGAAATAGTCCAGATTTTTTTCGGAAATTTAAGAAATATTGTCTTGTTTGTAAATGTTGAATTTCAATATGATTATTTTTTTAAAGATTTCCATGTAAAACTACCATAGTAGTATTGTTAGTGTTTGTGAATATTGAAATTTAACATGATTATTTTCTTAAGAATTAGCATGTAAAACTATCACAACAAGATTGTTTTGTTTGTGAATATTGAAAATTAACATCAAGAGATTCGAGGCTATTTAAGAATTTTAGATTAAACAAGTTGATGAAAATGATAAAAAAAAATGTAACTATCAGATATTGTTGGAGTTAATGCTTACATCCTATTTGAGAAGTTGGTTTGTGATGGTTGAGAAATTCTCTCAACCTCTCTCTCTAATTTAGGAATAAGTTGGATTTTTGAAACTCTATTTAATAGAGTGATCTGAATGCAATCAGTGTGTGTGTGTGTTTTTTATCGCATACACCTTTCTGTGTGCAATATACCATTCTTTATCTTGGTATCAGAGCTTCATGTAAAAACTGAGTGGAGAACGTATTGGAAGCTTGTCTTGCGCGCAACGTGATTAAGCAAGTGTGAATCATGGCACAGCGTGATTGAGTTGTGGTGGATTCCATGGAATTCGGTATCCATTTGTTCGTTGTAATATGTAAGCACTCAATCCCTTTGAATTGCCACAGGTCGTGAAGCTCAGAGCCACCTCGCAGAGGAAGAGCCAAATTGACGATGCTGCAGAGCATACGTTGGAAAAGAATTTGCTGACAGCGTCATTGTTTTGCAGTCCAGGAGGAATTTTTGTGTACCGTCCATCAGATTTGTTGTGTTACAGTTCATAATTTCTGGATTCTGTCTCCACGGTGGTTGAGGGAAATGCTATCAGCTTACAGCGTGAAATGAAATGCGACAGCAAGGTCAACGAGGTTGTCGTGAATGCGTTCGAGACCGATTTATGGCAATGTTATCCGCTAACAGCATGAAATGTAGTGCGACAGCATGGTCAACGAGGTTTTCGTGAATGCGTTGCAGACTGGTTTATGCAGTCGAAGTTTGGATCTGGAATCCGGACATGTAGATTAGATTGACAATGCCCTGATGATTGCCTCTTCAGTTTTTTTAGTATTTGCATATCCCCTGGCGCCAACGTTCTCTCATGATTCTCTCGCAAACAACTGAATATTTATCATTTATTTGTTGACGTTGTCAGTAGAGGAGCAGTGCAATGGAGTTGGCTGCAAGGAAATGTGGCATGTAATTTTCACAAAGCAGTTGAAGTATTTTTTTTAAATTGCGGAAGGTACATTGGTGTTGAAGTTTAAAAGGGATTTTGTTTTCTTCTTTCATCATGGAGTTTATGGTGTTAGAAAAATTCAGTGGTTTGAATTTTCCCTCATGGAAAGTAAAAATACAAATGCAATTAATGAATAAAAATTTGTGGGGCATAGTGAATGGTTCAGAAGTAGCACCAAAAGATGCCAAAGAATTAATTGAATGGAAAACTAGAGATGAAAAAGCTAAGTCCATTATTGGAGTTTCTCTTTCAGATTTGCAATTACATCTTGTAGATCTCACTAAATCATCTAAGGAAATAAGGGAACATTTGGCTCAGCTATTTGGTGTAAAATCTACAAATGCAAAATTTTCCATAAAGCTGCAATTATTTAGACTGAAAATGAAAGAGGAGACATCTATGTCTAGTCATGTAAACAATTTAATGTCTCTTGTAAGAAAATTAAGTGAAACAGGTACTAATGTGGAGGATGAAGATGCTAAAGCAATATTACTAAATAGTCTTCCCTCAATTTATAGTAATGTTGTTTTCACTTTGAGTCAAATGTCTACACAAACATTGCATGAGACAATTGCAACACTTCTATGTCCAGTCATGTAAATAATTTAATGTCTCTTGTAAGCCAATCAAGTGAAGCAGGTATTAATGTGGAGGATGAAGATGCTAAAGCAATATTACTAAATAGTCTTCCCTCAAGTTATAGTATTGTTGTTTCACTTTGAGTCAAATGTCTACACAAACATTGTATGAGACAATTGCAGCACTTTTGGCGGAGGAAAAGCGACTAAAACCGGAGGATGTAGAAGAGAACTCTCATGTAGAAAATGCATTGTGGACAAAGTCAAGGATGAGAAAGAAAAATGCAAACAAAGGTGAAATTGAATGCTACTATTGCAGGAAAATTGGGCATACAGCGTGGAATTGCAGAAGTCGTGCCAGTGATGTGTTAAAAGGGAAAGAACCGGCAATTATATCCACAGATGAATACCATTTGAATTCTGATGATGAATTCAATGAAGAGTATAAACCTCTTAAACTCTTTTAGAACAGCTACGGTTCAGGCTCAACATGGATGGTTGTCGAGATAGTATGGCAGTTGCGGATCTAGGGAAGAATCCCTCATTAGTTGTAGACATGGAATGGTCTCCGGATGTTTTCTAGTAATTGACTTCGGGAGGTCCTTGATTAGGGAGTTCAGTAGTGGAGCTCGGGAATCCAACTTGCTCAGGAATCCAACTTGCTGACTACACCTTTACGAGGGTTATGAGACAACCCAACTCGATGACTACACCTTTACGAGGGTTATGAGACAACTTGATGGAGCCTATATTGAGGGTTATGAGACAACTTGATGGAGCCTGTATTGATAAGCTGAAAACCGGTTAAAGAATGATTGCTTATATGATTGCTTATTTTGCTATTTATAGGTGATTTCAATAAATTCATGTAATGTAATCATTAAGAGGGGATGTTGGAGTTAATGCTTACATCCTATTTGAGAAGTTGGTTTGTGATGGTTGAGAAATTCTCTCAACCTGTCTCTCTAATTTAAGAATAAGTTGGATCTTAGAAACTCTATTTAATAGAGTGATCTGTCTCTCTAATTTAAGAATAAATTGGATCTTAGAAACTCTATTTAATAGAGTGATCTGAATGTAATCAACGTGTGTGTGTTTTTTTTACACCTTTCTGTGTGCAATATACCATTCTTTATCTCATACAAGGAAGGTTTTCTATATATTAACATATTTTTTAAATTAAAAAAAAATCATAAATATAAACTTTTCTACTAAAATTTCACTATTACTTTTCTATTTCAATATCCATGAAGAAAACAACACTTTTGCTTATTAAAAATACCTGTGAATGACATGTTGATTGATAAACTTGGCCCTAGTTACGATTTGACAAATAAAAATATCAAAAATCAGGTAATGTATCAAGTAAATTCGAGGATTTAGCAAATATGATGAGGCACTTTAAGCAATAAGGCCATCAGAAGATATTTATGTAACAATTTAAGGGAAAATCTAAGGATTTAGGCATATTCGTGAATCCTTTCTGTAAATTTAAGTGTTATTCAGATATAAAGGTCTTGTATAATTGAAAAGAATTTTTTTTTTTAATAACTACAAACTTGTGTATTCACAAAATTGTGCATCGGCTATTTCTGTGACGACCTTACTTGCTCCAAAGAAGAGAAAAATGAGGGGTCTTCGCACATAAATACCCTCAAATCTGTATCCGAGGATGGATGGACAGAAGAAAATCCCCTTGCGGGTTGGGAGATCCTAATATACATCGTGTCTGAGAGGAAAAAGCATGTCCTTGGAAGCTATAAATGTGAGAGAGCTCAAATAAATAATATGTCCAATCTCGAAGGTCAGGAGGAGGAAAAGATGTGCATGAGAGTTCCGACTGAACTGAAGATCCAACTTTACGTATGCCAAAAACTTTTAACTGATAGCCACACATGAATATATCCACAGAGATAATCCTTCAAAGACACTCCTTTCAAAGGCCTCAATCAGAAATGCGAATCAGAATCAGAGATTTAAGCAATTTGGAAGTTTTGGAAGTTAGAGGTAATAAAGAAGTTGAAACTGCAAAGTATCTATAATGTGTTTATTGGTTATAATTATTTTAAAGATGAACAAATTGAACGATTATACAAGTCAAGATTAGTAAGTTAAAAATAGTAAAATTTAATAGTGAAAGAATTTTAGATTGTCTAACAATAAATTTAACCATAAAAAATAATTTAACTTAACAAAAATAAAAAAAATACAACTATAATTAACTTAAAATTAAAAACATAACTATTTAAAAATAAAGATAGATGTTTGATTTGTCTATAAAACTACTAATACTTTTAAATATTCTAGAGAAGATAAATAGCTACCAACCACATTCCATCATGATTGGGACTTCAAAGTTCAAAAACCTAAATTAATCAAACTGCTGCATTTAAAAATTATTTTCATTTCTAAAAGATTACATTCAATTTAATCTATAAATCTTTAAGAAAACTAAAAAAGTTAATCAAAATCAATAAGATTTGGCTTTGCGACTTTCCATCGTGACTGTTCATCCTGCACCCTGCACGGACCATAATTTATTATAGGGTATCGGTTCGAAGAGTGTATTTTTAACGTGATTTTTAATTTCCATCCTGCACCCTGTACAGATGATAATTTATTCTGTTGGATAGTTAGTGGATTTAATCACACAATTAACATGCCAAATAATGAGCTTCGGTTCTTGAATTAATCTTAATTACTTTAAATCATAAAAATTGAATATAATAAACTCGGTGAAAGGTATTTAATCTAAATTGACAGGTACACTCTCACATAACTGAACTTGATCAATTAGCTTAAATCACTCTTTAACTCACTCATCAAATCTATCTTTAACTCAACTCCACTGATTCACCTATTTATCTAACTTCTGCATGAGAGAAGTAATTATATATTTTAACATATTCTAGGAGACCGGTTCGAAGAGTGTATTTTGTATTTTTAACGCGATTTTTAATTTCCATCCTGCACCCTTCACGGATGATAATTTTTTCTAGGGGACCGGTTCGAAGAGTGTCTTTTTAACATGATTTTTAATTTCCATATCATGGGAAAGTGTGAAACCGTCTCCTTCCTGGTAAAACAGCTGCATTAATCTTACATTATCAAAAACCAGTCTCCTGCAATTTTCCGGCACGTCTTTTGAGTTCAGATATTCCCACTTCAAATCTGCGAGGGCGTTTTCCATGAGACTATAAACATATTCGAGAGCTTCTTCCTCTAAGATTTCTGGATGCTCCTTCATGTAACACTGAATGGCAGAAACCACCTCGCCTTGACCTCTCTCAGCCTGCATTAATAAATAAATAATCAGCAGTCGTTCGTTCAAATAAATTACAGTGTTTAAGAAGATGGATTATAAGAGATTGAGAACACTGCCTGGTAAGTTTTGGTATCATTCATCAGACGCCCTGTCAATCCCATGAGATATGAAAATTTGGATCGGTAATCAATTTGCGAGAGTATGTGATCTGTAAGAATCTCTCCAGTGAAAAGAACACTGATCAGAACGAGAGTCGGCCCTGATATTGAGATACTAGCGGTCTCTATGTATTCATGAAAGGACGGCACATATTTAGTTTCCGACCATTCTGCTTCTTTCGTGAATGTTTCAAGCTGGATCTCCCACTGCCATGTATCATACGACCGATAAGTCCATAATCAGTATTTAATTGTACCTTAAATCTGGAAAATGAAAAGCTCCTTTAATATAAAAATTGTAAATCTAATACATACTAAATTTCTAAGGTAGCCTAGCACGTCATGGCCCTGTCTCTTGCGCCCTTCTTCTGCTATTTCATTAACCACATTGTACAGACCAAGGAAGCATATTTTCATGTGCTCTGGCATTCGGTCTAACAGAAACAGATCCCATCTATAACAGACACAGGAATGGGCATGTATACATGGTTTAGCAGCAACAATAATTACATAAACTTTTATCTTACATGCTAAATGATCTCTACCTTCTAACTGCTTCGTTGAACAGCTTGATGTCTTCTAAAGAAGCATGCGCGTCATATAAGTCGTCTAAAATGACAATGCAGACGATAGTTTTGGTATAAACGGTTCTACAGGTAGCAAGCTCTGGTTCAAACATAGTAGACGCGATTGAGAAAAATATTTCAGCCACACGGTCGCGTGTGAAATTGAGCTCTTCGAATCCCGATGATTTCCACCACCTTTGAACAATGCGAGGTACACTACTTTCAGTACGTAAGTTAGACCATATGAATTGGAGCATAGAATTTATAAAAAAACATAAAAACTTAGCGAATAAGCAAGATATACAACACCTTCGAAGCTCGCGAATCTCCTTTTGCTGCATGGACTGCACATTATTGAAGTCCAGTTTGGCCAGTTCCAAATACTTTCGGTTGTTAATGTATGGCATACTGCTCCCGTCAATTATACATTAAAATACTGGATGTTTAGGAGGCACTATATTGTAAATGAAAATTACAAATATGACAGGGTTTGTATCTTACATATACATAGTTTTCCCAACCCATGCATCGCTGGGCCCGTAATTTTCAATGTAGCTTCTAGCCTCAAGCCTTGGCAGGCTCCTAACCCATGGATATCTGAGGGCGTACTCCACCTGCAAATAAAGTTGCAAAAGCATATGGAATATACGTCATATGATCACTGATGTGAGGTTTAGGTGGCAGCAAGACTGAGATGTTAAAAGTGCCGAGCAATAATATTATATACCTCTCCCCGAATGTTCTTTTTTAGACCCCATTTGTCTAACGCATCCACATCTTCCAACGCGTTCCACAGATACCTTTCGCTACAGTGCTTTGCTTCTTCCATGACCGTTTCTCCGGGAAATGCAACGTGTGAGCAACGACTGAGGTTTAACATGTCTGTAACTCCTCTCTCTGTTTGACCCATGAAACGGAAGAACTCGCCATTCTCATCTCTAAATGTTTTTAAAACATCTGCCAAGAGTGTTGGTTGGAGAATTCAACAGAGTGGAATAAATGAAAGACTGAAAGAAATATAGCTCTCTACATCAACATTTTCATTTACCCGAGGATACACTGTATCCATGTTGTCTCAAGATTCGAAGGCCCATGGCCGTAACATCAATATCAGCGACAGGATTCTCTCTCGCCCATCCAATGCCTCTTTCGTCCCAATGGCTGCGCATCAATTTCGGTGATAATAAAATTCGGGCACAAATGAGCTGATCAAGACCTGAAGCGTTTAGAATGCTTAAAGACATAATACCTATAAATATAATCCAATGTCTCTTTGATCTCTTTTTTGAAATAACGATCGATCCCGAGTCGTTCAACAGTGTCAACGGCCCACAGACGTTCAAACAGATCAAGCGGATAGTGACACGGCGCTACAATACCAAATTCTACGTTGTTAATATTCAATTCAATTTAATTCTTTTCCTAAACCATATTAAGAAACAGGCCTTCAGGAAATCAAACTGTTATGTTGGTACCATGGTTTCCGAATTTCATTAAAACGAAGTTCAAAAATTCGAGGCACTTGGTGTTCCCTGTACGCATGAATACAGCCGCCGTAGATGCGGGCGAGCTGAGGAATGATCCATCCTTGCATTGAAGTTTGATGATTTTGTGGCAGTCTACTATTTCTTGCAGGCCTTCCAAATAATACAAGTATATTGTTGGAACCGTATAGAGAACATCAGCAGGAATCCTGATTCAAACACCGTCAAGATGGTAAGGGTAATTAATAATGACAAAAACCTGGACAAAAGAGCATCATGATCAGAATATAGCGAACATCTTAAGCTTAGCCTCCCGCTTCTTAATGATTTGTTTGATGAATGGCAATTCATAAGGCAGATCCAAGCATAAGCTTTTAGCTTCATTTAGCATTGCAGGAAAGACAAATTCAAATCCACTTGGCTGGTGATTGTCCGCCTCATCCTCCACCATTCCAGCGTACTTTTTGAAGAATTCAATACCTGCAAGATATTTATATATATTACTTAGAACTATAAATATGAGAAACATGCATCCCTTCTTACACCATATTGGCACAGTGAACCACTTGGAAAAAACAGAGTATATCATCACTTTATTATTAAATAAATTAATCTTTCAAACCTTTCCGAACTTGTGTCTGGCCAGTGCGCCATAGGGTGAGAGTAATAATACACGCAAGAGTAGCGAGTACTCTGTCATATGTTAAGAAATGGTCTTCTACACCCCAAGAGCCATCTTCCAACTGATTCTGAAGAATCCATTGGAGTGTTTGAGGAAATTGAGGGTGGTCAGAGCCATCAAGTGCTGGAATTTTTGCTACCCAAGCAGTGTCATAAGCAGAGGGATTCGTTTCCCCATCGCCCATACCTCTAAACATACTCTTAATCTCACATATTAATGTCTCGACACGCTCCTCGTCTGCTCCTGCCACCTAAAATTAATACACGTCAACCATAATATTTTAACAAATACCCGCTAAGATTCATGCGACGTCAACGATAATATTTTACGAACGGAAATTGAATGAACATCTGCTGCGAATACCGACCTTATTAGATGACATTATTGAATCAATAATATCATCTTTCCAAAATCCTGGAGGGAAGTCTCGTTTCGCTACTGTAGGGTCAGGAGGCGAATCTGAAAGCATCCCATAAAAATGAAAAAAATAATAGTGTAATTAATCACTTGGAAGTATGTTGAAAACACTAAAATTATTTTCAGCCAAGGCAGGAGAATAAGCATACCTGTATTTTTATGAGAATGGCTAGAAAGGGAGGTTGCGCCTTCTCCAACACCAGCAATAATCTTGCTTGAACCTGCATATTCAAAAGCACTAAGAAGCCGAATTGAAAGTAAGGCCTGAAAAGAATTAAAATAATGTGCGTACCCAATCGTGGGCAGATGTTTGTCTGTTTGCTTGCACTGCTTCCTCTATCCAACGAGGTGAAGAAACGTGGAATGGATTGTGTGTCGTAGTAACATGGAAATATGGGATGAGGTCGACTGAGTGTCGTAGTAATGGAAATATGGCAGGATGACAAAGAAAGCAAAGGCGTGGCCATTTTGCCAAATTAATGCGCGACTAGATTACCAGAGGTAGCGAAAGAGCTTAATTATATATGGAATGTCAAGATGTAGGAAATCACAATATATAGCCAATCCTGTGTCGACGAATTTCTGCAACCAGAAACAAGACTTGTTAGAAAACTGCTTTAAAATTTCTAGATCTCCTGTCCACACAACTCAACCCTCCAAACACTTCAGATGCTTAAATTTGTCTTTTGTCCATAATTTTTCATTGACAAGTAAGTATCGAATTTCTTACAGTTTGAAAGCTATGGCACACCCTAAAAATACTGGAAGATACCAGAAGTACGGAACTATGAATCAACGTTAATATCTCAAGCCACATTTACGATACGTTACGTGGCAAATTATTCTAGGAGTTCACAAATTTTTAACTTAGTTTCACAGAGTGATTACGTTTAACAGCATCTACCGTACGCCACGTGGCAATTTTTAAATTTATGAGTTAACTTTTTTAGATTAAACATGGCCCCCCATGTCCGAAAAAGTAATCCCCATTACTACTTTTCAAACTTGAAGCCTTCACCAAAATTAGAAATTCAAATTACTTTAAAAAGGGGAATTTTCAAATTACTTGTTGTTTATCGTGTTCAAGAACATCATAAACTTTGAAAAGACGAGTTTAGGTGAGCTCCAAGGGTTTAACGAATATTTTGATAAATATTAATATTGACTTTCATCTATATTTTAACAATAGTATTGAATCATGACGAAAATGAATTATAGTATTGAATAATGATGAAAATGAATTATTATCAAGACTTAAAAGTTCAACATCTCTCTTTTATACTTATATTTATATTTAGATTAATCATTATATTTAGATTTTAAATACTAAAATCATCATTATATCTATATTTAAATACTAAAATCATCATTATATTTTCTTTCATCTATATTATAATACATTGTATTTTTACACAACATAAAATTTATCACATAATTTGTATCTACATTATCTTACCACTACATTCAACTATCTACCATTTTAAGTATTTCTATATGCAAGCTACTCACATAAGCCCCAAACCTTTTATTTTTTCATATCTACTTTCTATATGCAAGCTACTCACATAAGCCTCAAACCTTTTGTTTTTCCATATCTACTTAAATCCATATTTTATTCACATTATTGATGTTATATGAGAATTGGAAATGCATTCACTATCCATACTCAAATGTATTTAGATCTCACCTCAAATGTAATTAATTTGTTATACTTTTTTCTAGTCTTGCTTTGTAAAACCCCAAAATTATTAGCCATGATTTATTAGTGTAAATTGTAATGACATTAAAAACATATTAGTAATTTAATTACAAATATGAGGTTTAATGATAGTTTTAAGTGAAAAGAATATAGAAATGAGGTGGTCTCTTTTTTTTCATGTTCACATATTTTATCTCTATAAAGGTCTCTAACATGTCAGTTAATAGTTATTTTGTTGCATTGGTAATGATATGTTTCTATTTGTAATCAGTGTTATCATTCTCATCTAGGTCGCATTCCTCCTCAATATAGATATTGCAACAATTTATGGTCTCTAAATGACCATATGTCAAATATTTGGACAAAGCTCCATATCTCTCTTTCGTGGTCTCTTACACCCAAGATCTATGAGATTATCATTTGTAGAATTAGCTGTTGTAGTCGTGAGCTAGGTTGTGGAGAATATATCATAATTGTTTTTATCATAGAATATATGTATTAGGTATTTTACTTTAACATTCACTCCAACACTTTTTTTTTCACAGTTTGAGAGAGAAAGTGAACAATCAATATCTACAATAAAAATAACATACTTTGTGGTCTTGATCAATAATGCTCTTTAGCTTTATGAATATATAGATCTTAGAACGCTCCAAATCTTAAATTTAACCTAAATAATAGACACAGTGGATGCAATCATGTTAAATTAACATGTTCTCAAAGATGTATAAAACAAGTAAGTTCTTGTGAGAGTTTTTCATGGTTCTTATAGATTTCAATAGAACTATCACCTCTCAACAAAAAGTTTTTTATAATATATTTATTTTTAATGGCATTTACATTAACATATACTTGGAAATTTAAAAGATATTGACTTTTATAATTAAAATAATTATTATATACTATAGTAATGATTATGATTACAATATGAATCCAAGATGAATTTTGATTGCTCAATTATAATAATTCAAATTATATATATATATATATATATATGTTTATTATTTTTTTAATCCAAATTATATATATATATATATATATATATATATATATATATATATATATATATATATATATATATATATATATATATAATTTTTATAATTACATTTTATTTAGTTATTTAATTTTTAATAAATATGATATTGGAAAGATAATATTTTTTAAATAATACTTTAATAAAAATTATTTAATTCACTTTATTTTATTATTTTTATAACTTTTTATTATAAAAAATTAAAATATATATATCAAATTAGAAAGTTGTCCTAAGCCCGACATTATAATGGTGGCCCTGTAGATCGACCGCATCTACTTCCCCATCATCACAGTGCGAACGAAAAGGATATAGGTCGGTTGCGAGCAGTGATCAAATTTGAAGTGCTAGTTTTAATTTCAATTAGAAGGGCATATATTTATACAACCCTTTTATAATGAAAAGCTTAAAATAAAATTGCATTTAAAATGCCAATAATATATTATCTCTACATTTCATTTTCAATCAAATTTATTCCAACCATTATCCTTAAATTATCTATCATCAATCTATATTATGTAATAAGTGTGTTTGAGGAACTTAAATGACCACTCAAATGCTATTCCTCTGTCAACATTAACATTTTTCATTTCTACCTTTTGCTTTTCATGTTCTTTTGAGACTTCTGACTTTTTTTGGAAAAAATAGAATTTAACTTCCAATTTAATCAGAAATTTAGTTGAGAACAGCTATTTTTTTTAAAATAGAGAACTATAAAATTATATTAATAAATTGGACAATACAAACATCTCATCACTTTTTATTATTATTATTAAAATTTATCAAA
Organism: Pinus albicaulis; assembly: GCA_034641835.2. Taxonomy (NCBI): domain Eukaryota; kingdom Viridiplantae; phylum Streptophyta; class Pinopsida; order Pinales; family Pinaceae; genus Pinus; species Pinus albicaulis. Next base: position 232,873,110 of record CM076570.1, on the reverse strand, counting down.
AATATATCAATATCTTTCATGTATAATAATAAAATAAAAATATAAATTTAAAAACAATTTTTTTAAATTATATTAATAAATTGGACAATACAAACATCTCATCACTTTTTATTATTATTATTAAAATTTATCATAAATATTTCAACATCTTTAATGTATAATGATAAAATAAAAATTTAAATTTAAAAACAAAAATTTGGTTTTTCATTTTTCATTTTTCATTGATTTAATGGTGAAATCTAGTTGTTGATATTGGGTGGTTTTGGATGCCCTAGGATTTTTTACTTCTTTGTCTTGATTTGTGGGATACATTTAAACCGATTTTCTAGTGATTTGGGTTAGATTTGACTTCTTTGTCTTGACCAGTGGGATACATTTAAACCAATTTTATGGTGATTTGGGTTAGATTTGACTTCTTTGTCTTGACCTGTGGCATACATTTAAACCAATTTTATGGTGATTTGGGTTAGATTTGGTTAGCTGAAATAAATCAATGCTCCATCTCAAAAAAATGCATTTCATTTTCTATATATATATAGATATATCCTGTCATTTTATTTCTTATTTATCCAAAAAATAAAAACAATTAAGCTATTGTTGTAAAGCAAAAGAGAGACTATATTTACGCTCTTGTTGTACATGATATAGAATATGGATAATGCATTAAAAAAAAAATGACTTACTGTGAGTGATTGAAGGTCCCACCTCGTTAATCATATCTCCGAGTGTTGATGTGTTATTATTGATGAGAAACCAGCAAAGAGCCGGAGCCTGTGTTATTATTGACGAGCAATGTGCGAAGACTCTGGCCTGGAGAGATTGTCTGTGGAGTTTCATGTTGCCCTGGAGGCCCCACACAAGATTTATATACAATCCTGAATTCCATGCGATGGGAGCAGCCACCTTGTTGTCTCCATACACAAACATTCTCATTCCTCTATGGATCTTCTTTTCCTTACCTCATTGATGTTTTCTTATTTTACTCTCAGCAATGGCGGAAATTTTTTAAATAAATTAATCTTTGATCTCTTCCACAGATTCTCCTGCATGTCTGAGATCCACCATGGCAGATTGTCATGAACTCCACCATCTCCTCATAGCGCTCCGCAGACAGCCTGCTTAGCCAGCTTAGCCGTGTAGAAATTATCCTCCAGCGATGACTCCACCAACGCTGCTTTTAGTCACTTTCTCCATGAACTCCACCATCTCATAGCGCTCCTCCTTCTCAGCCAACTTAGCCATATACATTCTCCTTCTGCAATGACTTCACCATCAATGTTGTCGTTATTTCTACACCGATATTAAAAACCTAAGTTCATCTCTGAATGTTAAGGAAATGGCCACTCCATTGAGGAAACACAATACACGGGAAGCGATGGAATTATTGTAATTTTGTAAGTAGCTAGAGAGTTACTACAATTAATTACAAAATCGTATGAGTGTCAATGCATTTCCGTATGACTTGAAAGTTTGAAACAATGGTTGAATGACTTTAAAGTGTATTGGAATTAATTCTCAGAATTGACGGTTGAAACAATGGCTGCGTACAATTTTAGAAAGGAGAGCAACGCAAATGCAACTAGGGGTCCAGCCTCCAGATTCTGACAATTTATCCGGCATGGACAACCCTCCTACCGACATTTCCTGATATTATTTAATTTTTTTAAAAACCAGTAAAAATAAAAACTCACATTTTTTTTACGGTTAATTTTAACTTCGCCATTCTGAGACGTGCTAGACCCCTCCGGACAGGCTGTGACGTGTTCAATTTTGAACACTAGTTTCGATGATAAAATGACATTCTCACCCAACTAATTGACGAGAGATCTCTTCAATTGGTCAAAGTCAAATCTGAGTTATTGCTTTCACGAATACTTGGTAAGTCTATCAACTACCACCATGATGACACTCTTTCTTTCAGACTTAGGTAAACCTGCGATAAAATCGATTGAAATATCCTTCCAACGTTGACTTGGAATGGATAAAAGTTGTTAAAGTCCCGGGGTCTTAATTGTATCAACTTTATTTTGCTGGAAAACCAAACATTCCGCCACAAACTTTTGAATATCAGATTTAAGGCCATCCCAAAAAATTTCTTTCTTCACCTCGTGGTAAGTTTTTAAAAATCGTGAGTGTCCTCCTAAAGGAGAAGTGTGCAATTCCAAAAGAATATTTTGTTTTAGTTGGGAATTCTTACAAAGATATAAGCGATCTTTGTACCATAAAGAATCATTTTTCCAACTAAATGTATCAGATATACTAGGATCTTGCTACAACTTTTGAATGACTATCCATACTTCTTTGTCCTTCTTCCATTCATCTCTTGCTTCGGTTATCCAATCTGGTTGGATAATAGAAATGGCACAAAGAAATGCTTCCACCTCTTCATTCTTTCTTGAGAGTGCATCTGCAACAACATTAAGCTTCCCTTTTTTGTAGATTATTTCAAAGTCATAACCCAACATCTTTGTGACTCGTTTTTTCTACTCTTCCGAAGATAGTCTTTGTTCCAAAAAGTGTTTAAGACTATCATGGTTATTTTTTACCTTGAAGTGTCTTCCCATTAGGTAAGTTCACCATTTCTTTAGTGCATGAAGTATTGCTAACATTTCCTTCTCATAAACAGGTTTTTGTAAATATTTTCCTTTGATTGGACGACTTTAAAAAGAAATGGGTCTTCCTTCCTGCATTAAAACAACACCAATTCCATTTCTTGAGGCATCACATTCCATAATAAAGGTTTTTGTGAAGTCTAGCGTAGCTAAGACCGGTGCTAGGCACATTGCTTCTTTAAGATGGTCAAAGGCCTTAGTTGCTTCAGGAGTCCATGAAAATGCATCTTTCTTCAATATTGTTGTTAGAGGTGCTGCTATTCTCCCATAATTCTTAACAAACTTGCGATAATACCATGTTAACCAGAGAAATCCTCGCAAATTCTTTATGGTTGTGGGGACTTTCCATTCCTTAATGGCTTTAATTTTGTTAGGGTCTACCTTAACACCCTCATGAGATACAATATGACCCATATATTCCACCTCTTGTACTCCAAAGGAACATTTGGATGTTTTTTCATATAATTATTTCTCCTCCAATAGTTTGAGCACCCTGTCAACATGTTGAACATGATCCTTCCAAGACTGCTATAGATTAGTATATCATCAAAAAATACTAGCACAAATTTTCTAAGGAAGGGTTTGAAAATGGAATTCATCAACACCTGAAATGTAGAAGGTGCAATGGTAAGGCCAAAAGGCATCACCAAAAATTCATAACGACCTTCATGATTTTGAAATGTTGTTTTTGAATATGTCTGCCTTCATCTTAATTGATGATATCCCTAATTTAAAGATCCAACTTTCTAAAATAAATTTCTCCATGTAATTCATCCAATAATTCATCAATCATAGGAATGGGAAATTTATCTTTAATAGTGAGCTTATTTAGCTCCCCAGAATCTACACACATGCACCATGATCCATCCTTCTTGTGCACCAATACTACTTGAGCGAAGAAAAAACTTTGATTGAATTATACCAGCCTCTAACATTTCTGCAATCATACGTTCAACTTCGCTCTTTTGGACATAAGGATGTTTGTAAGGCCTGATGTTTGGAGGAACACTTCCTGGAATCAAATGGAACTAATGGAATAGTGGTTTATCATAGATGATCACGAATAGGAGTCCTTTGGGAGTTTCAAACACCTTAAATGGATTGCCGAAGACTTCAGTTGGAGATCTGCGTAAATAGATGATTTTTATGTTGGAACTTCTATAGAGCATAATTATGCAATTGCGCCTCATTTTTCTTTTCTTTAGAAGATTTTTCACACATTAGAGCTTATTATCTTTCTTTCCTTCCCTGCGATACCCCGTAATTTGATTTCCTTTCCTTCGAATTTTTTTTTCAAGAAAAGTTCTTGAAAATTAAAAGCTACCTTTCCCAAAGATTGTAACCATTGTACTCCTAGTACAACATCAACACCTCCCATTGGGATGGAAAGCATTGGAATATTCAATACATATTCCCCCATGGCTAGCTTGATATTATGGCATTTTCCAGAGCAATTTATAGTTCCTCCATTTGCAACCATCACTTTGAAGAATTTCCTCAGGATTTCAGCTTCGCACCATAAGAATTTCAGACTCTGAACCTTCGTACAAAAAAATTTATAGCGCAAATTCCACGATGACCTGTTTATGAGCCTGAAAAAATACCTAACTTCCACAGATGATATCTCCTCAAATATTCCGAACCAAGATCTGAAATGTTTAGACAACCTTCCTCAAGAGTTCAGCTTCGCACCCTAAAATTTCAGCTTCAAACTTTCCGTAGAAAAAAAAAGTTATAATGCGAAAATGCCACTATGACTCGTTTGGAGTAAAATAAACCCAGAATCCAAAGCTCGATACCAAAATACAAGAACTACCCAAAGAGAGGGCAAGAGGACACGCCTAGAAAATGAGCCACTTTGTAAAATCCTCCCAATACATTACATAAATGAACAATTCTTGGATGATAGAATTTACAAAACCTCCTTTCTATATATAGGAGTCCATGGGGCCATAATGTAATCCTAGTGGGGCCACAATGTAATCCTAGCCGACCTAACAATAATAATTAAGGGCACAATAATAACAATATGGGGGTTACAAGGGTACAATAATAACAATAAGGGGGTTACACTAACAACAATAAGGGACTATACTAGTAATATAGGGACCTAACATGCCCCTCTCCTTCAAAAAAGTGTTGTCCTCAACGCTTGAGTAGCTCTGGGTGCTTCTGTATAAAATTCTCATCCTCCCATGTAGAATCTTCAGTGGGTATGTTCTTCCACTTGATGAGATACTCTGAAATTGATCGATTCCGTAGTTGTCGAGTTCTTGTTTCCATGACCGCTTCTGGTTCCAATATGATTTTTCCTTCCTCATCAAGTTCTGGAAATATTGTTTGAACTGGAAGATTTTCTTCTATAACCTTCTTTAAGCATGAAACATGGAAAACTGGATGTACTCGCGAAGAAGAAGGAAGCTCCAATTTGTATGCCATAGTACCAATCTTTTGCAACACCTTGTAAGGACCATAGTACTTTGGCGATAATTTATTATCCTTCTTAGCTCGCTTGAGAGGAATTTTTTTGTATGGTTGTAGCCGTAAAAATAACCAATCTCCTACATCAAAACTTCTCTCGCTGTGATGTTGATATGCCTGTTGTTTCATTCGATTTTGTGCCAAATTCAGGTTATCCTTTAAGAGTTGGAGAACTTCTTGCTGATGCTCGATGTGATCTTCCACTGCTTGAACCTTCGAATTTTCCTTAAAGATGATGTGATGGATGGTGGATGATATCCATAAAGTGCCATAAATGGGGTCATTTTTGCTGCAATATGGAAGGAAGTGTTATACCACCATTCAGCAAGAGGTAACCACTTGACCCATTGTGTTTGTTTATTAGATACAAAAAAACGAAGATATCCTTCCAAACATTTATTTACGATCTCAGTTTGACCATCAGATTGAGGATGATAAGATGAGCTATGAGCTAATTGAGTACCCAAACAAGAAAATAACTCAGTCCAAAAATTTCCAGTAAAAATGGGATCTCTGTCGCTCACAATAACCCTTGGGTTTCCATGTAGCTTTTGAATTGTGTCCATAAATGTAGTAGCAACTGTATTTGCTTTAAATGGATGAGATAATGCACAAAAGTGTGCATACTTGGTAAGTCTATCAACTACCACCATGATGACACTCTTTCCTTCAGACTTAGGTAAACCTGTGATGAAATCCATTGAAATCTCCTCCCAACGTTGACTTGGAATGGATAAAGGTTGTAGAAGTCCCGGGGTCTTAATTGTTTCCACTTTATTCTGCTGGCAAACCAAACATTCCGCCACAAACTTTTGAATATCAGATTTAAGGCCATCCCAAAAAAATTCTTTCTTCACCCTGTGATAAGTTTTTAAAAATCCTGAGTGTCCTCCTAAAGGAGAAGTGTGCAATTCCAGAAGAATCTTTTGTTTTAGTTGGGAATTCTTGCAAAGATATAAGCGATTTTTGTACCATAAGGAATCATTTTTCCAACTAAATGTATCAGATGTACTAGGATCTTGCTGCAACTTTTGAATGAGTGTCCATACATCTTTGTCCTTCTTCCATTCATCTCTTGCTTCAGTTATCCAATCTAGTTGGATAATAGAAATGGCACAAAGCAATGCTTCCACCTCTTCATTCTTTCTTGAGAGTGCATCCGCAACAACATTAAGCTTTCCTTTTTTGTAGATTATTTCAAAGTCATAACCCAACATCTTTGTGACCCATTTTTGCTGCTCTTCTGAAGATAGTCTTTGCTCCAAAAAGTGTTTCAGACTATCATGATCAGTTTTTACCTTGAAGTGTCTTCCCATTAGGTAAGTTCTCCATTTCTTTAGTGCATGCAGTATTGCTAACATTTCCTTCTCATCAATAGGTTTCTGTAAATACTTTCCTTTGATTGGACGACTTTCAAAAGCAATGGGTCTTCCTTCTTGCATTAAAACTGCACCAATTCCATTTCCTGAGGCATCACATTCCACAATAAAGGTTTTCGTGAAGTCTGACGTAGCTAAGACCGGTGCTAGGCACATTGCCTCTTTAAGACGTTCAAAGGCCTTAGTTGCTTCAGAGGTCCATGAAAATGCATCTTTCTTCAATAATGTTTTTAGAGGTGCTGCTATTCTCCCATAATTCTTAACAAACTTGCGATAATACCCTGTTAACCCGAGAAATCCTCGCAACTTCTTTATGGTTGTGGGGACTCTCCATTCCTTAATGGCTTTAATTTTGTTAGGGTCTACTTTAACACCCTCGTGAGATACAATATGACCCAGATATTCCACCTCTTGTACTCCAAAGAAACATTTGGATGTTTTTGCATATAATTGTTTCTCCTGCAATAGTTTGAGCACCCTATCAACATGTTCAACATGATCCTTCCAAGACCTGCTGTAGATTAGTATATCATCAAAAAATACTATCAAAAATTTTCTAAGGAAGGGTTTGAAAATGGAATTCATCAACCCTTGAAATGTAGAAGGTGCATTGGTAAGGCCAAAAGGCATGACCAAAAATTCATAATGACCCTCATGAGTTCGAAATGCCGTTTTTGGAATATCTTCAGTCTTCATTCTAATTTGATGATATCCTGAACGAAGATCCAACTTGGTAAAATAAATTGCTCCATGTAATTCATCCAATAATTCATCAATCATAGGAATGGGAAATTTGTCTTTAATGGTGAGCTTATTGAGCTCCCTATAATCCGGACACATTTCGCCATGATCCATCCTTCTTGTGTACCAATACTACAGGAGCAGAGAAAGAACTTTGACTGGGTTGAATTATACCCGCCTCTAACATTTCTGCAATCATACGTTCAATTTCGCTCTTTGGAAGTAAGGATATCTATAAGGCCTGATGTTTGGAGGAACACTTCCTGGAATCAAATGAATAGCATGATCATGATCACGAATAGGTGGGAGTCCTTTGGGAGTTTCAAACACCTTGGAATGATTGTCCAAGACTTGTTTGAGATCTGCAGAAATAGATGATTTTGATGTTGGAACTTCTAGTGAGCATAATTGTGCAATTACGCCTCGTTGTTCTTTCTTTAGAAGCTTTGTCATGCAATTAGAGCTTATTATCCTTCCTGGCTTCCCTTCAATACCCCGTAGTTCGACTTCCTTTCCTTCTGAAAAGAATTTCAAGAAAAGTTCTTGAAAATTAAAGGCTACCGTCCCCAAAGATTGTAACCATTGTACTCCTAGTACAACATCAGCACCTCCCATAGGAATGGAAAGCATTGGACTATTCAATACATATTCCCCCATGGTTAGCTTGATATTATGGCATTTTCCAAAGTAATTTATAGTTCCTCCATTTGCAACCATCACTTGACATTCTGGTGCTGGGTATAGGAAACAATTTAATTCCTTGGCTACCTTACAATGAATAAAATTATGGGTGCTACCTCAATCAATCAACACTATTACCTTTTTCTTCTTGATTTGTCCTTTTATCTTGAGAGTTTGAGGAGTGGTAATTCCTGCCAGTGCATTACACAATATGGTCAGATTCATTTCTTCCTCTTCTGGGGTTGGTTCCTGGTGTATATCCTCTTCTTGTTCATTTTCTTCTTCCTCTTCACAATCTATGTAAAATAATTTCTTCTCAGCACACTTATGACCTTTAGTGTATCTGCTATCACAACCGTAGCAAAGCCCTTTTGCTCTTTTTTCTTCCAATTGTTGTGGTGTCAACCTTGTAGGTTGTGGAAATCTAGATGTAGCCACACTTCCTTCTTTATAGAATTGAGTAGTAGACTTTCTTGTTGCCATAATTTTACATTCAACTTTTCTTGCCAACCTGAATGCCTTCTCTAATGAATCAGGTTCCAGAACACGAACTTCATGTTGAATGTTATCCTTTAAACCGCCTAAGAAGAGATCAATCCTGTGGTCCTCTGAAATATCAGTTACCCTTATACTCAATTTTTGGAAGTCCTCAATGTGCTGCCCCACTAAACCCTTTTGTTTGAGATTTATCAATTGGGTAAAGAAGGTGTTGCTCTTTGTATCCTCATAATGTGCTATCATTTCCCCCGTAAAAATTGACCAAGTGACAATTTTTTTACGGGAGCAAAGCCATCGATACCATACAAATGTATTTTGTTCTAAATGTAAAGTTGCAATGCGTACCTTTTGTGTGTTTTGCACATTATGGAGATCAAAATATTGCTCCATCCGTAGTATCCATGTTACAGGATCCTTTCCATCAAACTTCCTCATATCCATTTTTGGAATATGGTGGTTCTTCCCACCAACATTCGAGTTTATGAAATCACGATTAACATTTATTTTGTTCTCATCATGAGGTTCTTCTCCTATATTTCCGCCATTAGGAATCATTTCTGGTTTTAAGCTTGTCATCAAGCCTTCCATGTATGCTTTTAGATCATTCTTCATGTTTTCTATGTTGTCTTTCATGTCATCCATCTTAGCTTCCATGCCCACTTCCATGTCATCCATCTTAGCTTCCACGCCATCCATCTTAGCTTGCACGCCATCCATTTTAGCTTCCACGCCTTTCTTCAAACCTTCCATCTTTACTTCCACGCCATCCATCTTAGCTTCCATGCCTTTCTTCAAACCATCCATCTTCACTTCCACACCTTTCTTCAAAACTTCCATTTCATTTTTTGCTGCTCTTTGCGAGAGTGAAATTTGTAGCACTTGTTCTTGTAATTTTGATAGATCATGTTGCAATTCTTCATCTTCATGAGTCATGGTAGAGCCTTCTGAAGGCTTGATGGGTGTTTAATTCTTTTTAGGGGCCATTTTAGAATCCAATATTGATATCTATTCTACAAGATGCCCTTGGAATCAATTCAACTTGATTCTTCAAACAAGACTTATGCAATTCGGAAAAAAAAATACACACCTTTTACTAGCTTTTAGAAGATCGATATTGAAATTGAATTATCTCTGTAATTGAAAATCTTCGATATCTGAAATTCAGCCCTGTAGTAGCCCTCTGAAGCTTCTTTCAAATGCCACAGGTCTGACCTGATTTTGATTCTCCAAGACAAAGTTGTGTCCAATCTCCCACAATGACCTAATTCTGGACTGGTTCAGCAGAGCGAACTTGTACGACTTGCCACGTGTCACTGTTTTGTCCTTTGTCTCTGAAATTGATAGCGAAGAAACTACAGGCCGTGTACTTGCGACCACTTTTGACGGCACTCCAATCCAATCTTCAGAGAGAGAGTTATTGAACTTTTCCCACGATCACCTCTTTGAGATGCAATTCAGGAGCCTGAAAAAGCACTACCTTCCACAGATCATATCTCCAAAAATATTGCGAACCAAGATCTGAAATTTTTTGACGAATTTCCTCCAGATTTCAGCTTCGCACCATATGAATTTCAGACTCTGAACCTTCGTACAAAAAAAATTTATAGCGCAAATTCCACGATGACCTGTTTAGGAGCCTGAAAAAATACCTAACTTCCACAGATGATATCTCCTCAAATATTGCGAACCGAGCTCTGAAATTTTTATACAAGATTCCTCAGGATTTCGGCTTCGCACCCTAAAAATTTCAGCTTCTGAAACTTCGTAGAAAAAAAGTTATAGCACAAATGCCACGATGACCTGTTTGGAGCAGCGAAACCCTAGAATCCAAAGCCTCTGATACCAAATGTTGTGTAACCAAATTTCCTCCAAAGAGAGAAGAAAAGAGATATCAACACCTTATAAATAAGCCACTTCGATGGGGAAACCTCCAATACATTACATGAATGAAAAATTCTTGGATGATACAAATTACAAAACCTCCTTTCTATATATAGGAGTCCATGGGGCCACAATGTAATCTTAGTCGGGCCACAATGTAATCCTAGCCGACCTAACAATAATAATTTAAGGGCACAATAATAACAAAATGGGGGTTACAAGGGTACAATAATAACAATAAGGGGGTTACACTAACAAAAATAAGGGACTATACTAGTAATATAGGGACCTAACACATTCTGGTGTTGGGTATAGGAAAATATTCAATTCCTTGGCTACCTTACAATGAATAAAATTATGGGTTCTACCTGAATTAGTCAACACTATTACATTTTTCTTCTTGATATGTCCTTCTATCTTGAGAGTTTGAGGAGTGGCAATTCCTGCAAATGCATTACACGATATGGTCGGACTCATTTCTTCCTTCTAGCCTTGGTTCTTGGTGTATATCCTCTTCTTGTTCATTTTCTTCTTCCTCTTCACAATCTATGTAAAATAATTTCTTCTCAGCACACTTATGACCTTTAGTGTATTTTCTATCACAACTGTAGCAAAGCCATTTTGCTCTTTTTTCTTCGAATTGTTGTGGTGTCAACCTTGTAGGTTGTGGAAATCTAGGCGTAGCAACACTTCCTTCTTTATAGAAGTGAGTGGTAGGCTTCCTTGCTGTAGGTTTTAACCCTGAACAGAAATGATCTACACACGAATCTTATAACAGAAAATAAACAATAGCGAGAGCATAAAACATAAAACAGATAAACACAGAGATTTTCCCCTGGATCCCAAATTGGGACGACCAGCTTGATTTTTCGTTATATTCCTTTTAGTGTTACAACACATATATATACATGCCGAAGCATACATAAACCCCAATCCATTAACCCTGGATTAGAACATAACCATAGTTCCCTTGACCGGATCTACAAAATACCAGGGGCCAAAAACCATCGTACCCCAAAACCATGTGCAAACTCATGCACAAAACATGGGTGGGTCCACCTATGAGTGGGACCGCATACCCAAAAAAAATTTGTTGAGGTGTTGTCCTAGACCCCAAGAGGGGGGGCTGTCGCCCCCCCTGTGACCCCCCTGTTGCGCCTAGCACAACGTATAGCGCATGGGGCTAGTCGTGGAAAGAATATAGCACATACCCAACATTCTCCCACTTGTTGTTTTCTTTCCACAGGGGGCCACAGGAGAGCTTAGTCATTGGGCTAATTCTTCAACACCCATTGTTTCTCTACACCAAGAGAACTTCTGAGTGCTCACAGACTTCGTCAATGCATCTGCAACATTCTTCAAAGTGTCCACCTTTACCAAAAACACCCTTTTAGCCTCAACCATATCTCTAACAAAGTGATATTGAACATCAATGTGCTTTGTCTTTGAATGATAAGCAGGGTTCTTAGCCAAGAAAATTGCACTTAGGCTATCACAGTCTATCCTTATAGCTTGTTGTACCAACCCCAAACTTGAGCACAATCTCTGCAACCAAACTGCTTCCTTGCTTGCATGAGTGGCTGCTATGTATTCTGCCTCTATAGTTGAAAGAGCCACTACAGACTGTCTTTTACTCATCCAACTGACTGTGCCTCCAAATAGGCTAAACACATACCCACTTGTAGATCTTCTTTGGTCCAGATCTCCAGCCCAGTCTGCATCAACAAAACCACGAATGTACAACATTCTTTCCAATCCTGGTCTTCCCTGGTAGCACAAGCCATAATCACTAGTGCCACGTAAATATCTGAAAACCCGCTTCATTGTTGTCCAATGCTCCTTCCCTGGGTTTGACATAAACCTGCTCAATACTCCCACTGCATGTGCAATGTCTGGTCTAGTACAGACCATTGCATACATCAGGCTACCCACTGCACTTGCATATGGAACACGGGACATATCCTCCACTTCTTCTTGTGTCTTGGGACACTATTCAGCAGATAGCTTTACACCTACAGGAATAGGAACATTCACCGGTTTACTATCCTACATATTGAACCTCTATAATATAGTCTTGACATACTTCTTCTAGTTTAACCAGAGCTTCCTGTCGAAATTTGTTGAATAATGATTAATTATCCACCGAGACTATCCTGATCACATACAATTCGAATTTATATGCAACACGTAATCTCTTCCACTCAGATCATCACACATGCAGAAATAAAACAAGCGATAGCACATCAATTCATCATACACATTAACACAGTATGTATGGGGAAAGCTTATAGCTGAAAACCCCGCAGCTATTGTGTATATTATAATGGAGAAATCATGTAACAAACTCAATACAATACTCCTCACAAGTACTCAGTACTTTCTCATAAAGTTACACACAAACTAGCTTGGTTTTGAACAGGTTACTGGTTCAAAACTCACCACTAATTGCCTTGCCTCTATTGTGAAATCATGGCCTGTCTATATAGAGATCCAAGGTTCGAATCTCCTTGTCTTGACAGCACAATCATCATGGGAAATTCCTCCAAGTGTGGTGTAAATCTCATGCACAACTGATGTCGCCACTGATAGCTAACTCCACCCTTTCATCTACCTCTTTCACTGGTCTCCACTGAACTGTCCATGCACTGTAGTGAACTGATGTGTTCTTGAGTTGAATAATGAGTTATTAATTAATGAATTAAATAATATTTAATTCACTCCACTCATAACTAGTTGATTAGCTAGTTAAACTAATCTCAACCAGTTCAACTAAAATAAACATAACACAACTCCACTAGCTGTCTCATTAACTCCACCAAACTTCTGCCACTGAAGTCCTAACTGAAGTCAACCATGCATGATGCCATCAAACCCTAGGAATAGCGTAATTCCTCTGTCAGATGCATGAGCTACTTCCAAGGCTCGAACTGAAGTGCTCCAAGAGAGTAAACTGAAGTTTATAGTCCAAATATTATTAAGGGTAAATAATATTTGACTTCCCTATTTTAAGGAGAGGCAGTCTAAAAATAGACTTCGACCTATAGGTCCAAAAAATAGAGTCTCATCTATTTTTACCAACATGACACATACTCCAAGAATAACATACATGCAATCCCCGGACCATGCTCCATAATGTCTAAAAATAGACATAGTCTAAAAATAGATTTTGCACGGAATTTGCTGCGGGCCCACTTAGTGAAGGCGGCTTCATTTCACTAAGCTCCATCATCTTCTTGCATTTCCAACACTCCCTCTAGTAGTGCTGATTATATACAACCCTATCACATACTCTGTGGAATTCGGAACTTGCTCTGGTGGCGCCTTCGATCGGGATGTGGCATCTGATCCTCAGTGGGAACATATAAACATCATGATTCTCATTGAACACAATCTGATATGATGATAGCTGATATGATGTGTTTGGACCTATCATGAAATACTTGCAGATTAGCGAGAGTTTAATGCAACTCGGATTTATCACCAGTAGATCAACATGGCTCCAAATGCAACAATTTAATCTGAGGATCTTCTCATCAAATAGCCTCGCATGCAGCCAAGCTAGCTACCATGTACTCGGCCTCTGCTGAGTAGTGCCATGGATATCTTCTTCTGTTGTGCCCGAGCTAGCTGTCGACCCAATCTTGCAAAACTCCTCCGGATGTGCTCTTCCGGTCCCGTTGGGCTCCCTACCCAATGCGCATCGGTGAAGCCAGAAAGCCGCTCCATCCTCATGCAGTGTACCATAGACCATATCTAGATGTGCCTCTAATAGCATAGCCTGTGCTTACTTTGCCTTCCAAAGAGCTTGGTAGGCTTAACCGCCTTTGCGAAAATTTCGGTTAGCGCAGCATATATCGGGTCGTGTATTGACCCGGATACATAACGGCCCCACCAATTGTCGATGAACGATGGCATCCACTACCTCCATAGTAGCATCCTCCTTCCTCCAACCCACCGGGAAAGAGGAGTGTCGACTTACGGCCTTGCATGTTGAACCTCTCCGAATCTCCCGAGGCATACTTGCCTTTGAGATACAAACAATCCTCAGCCGCTGTTGCAGATCTCCAATCCCGGAAATAATGAAGGATGCCCAAGTACTTCATCTCAAACTCTCGTGCAAGATCCCTCCTTGCATGAAAGTATCAGCCCTTTCATATGGTCAAAATCGAGATCATCACATACAGGTACGATGATCAACGGCTTCTCCTCCACCACAATCGGTACGGGTTAGGATCCGCCTCCACTCTTGGAGAATCCAAGCCCGGTGAAGTAGTACAGCCATCGGTGTACCAAGCACGAGGTGCCTTCAACCCAAATCTGATGCTCTCTTGAGTGGGTGCACATGCGACTCCCTTGTGAAAGATATCAAAACCTTCGAGGCTGCTCTATGTACACCTCCTCCGCAATAACAACATTGAGGAAACTATGATCTTCACATCCATCGATGAATGTGCCACCCCATGCACGGCGAGAGGCAAGGATCGATCCGTATGGAAGAGTACCTTGCGCTTGGTGCAAGTCTCCTCATAATCGATCCCCTCGATCGGCGAAAAGCCACGGGCGAAAAAATCTCACCTTGTACTTCTCCACACTCCGTCGGCCTTGCTTCACTTTTTAGATCCATCGCAAACCCACCACGTTTCCCACCGGTCAACGGACAATCTCCATGCAGCATTCCTGACGATCGAATCTTATTCTTCGATCATGGCATCAACAATGCGGGTTCCTCCACGGCTTCCTCAAAGAGGATGCGCTCCGTCACAACGCATTGACTCACGGAAGCCATGTATCACAGTACCGATCCGGTGGCCCATCTCTGTTGCGCTATGCGTAGGTAGTCCTACAACTGTCTACCGCATCCCGAACGGTCGCTCGGCTTACGTAGTCATCGCCCTCTCGATGGTTAGTATTTGCATGGAGTTGTTTCTTCCACCTCTGAACTTCCTCTTGTAGGTAGTTCACATCAGGAAGCTCCTCCTTAGGAACTAGCTCCTCCACATCGCATACGGGGAGTGTAACTCCCTCTCAAGCGAACACGCATGGCTTTCTCCTCTGAAATTTTTATATCCGTCGCTACTTGATCTTTCGGCTTGTCCTAACAAATACACCCGATAGTTGTAGGAGTGTATCGGTGTACCCCACAAATATTCCAACCTCGGCGGTTGGATCAAGGCTTCCTTCTCGCATCCTTCGTCACATGCATGTAGACGGGAGAACCAAATCCGCAAATGGAAATATCGAGGCCTCTTGCGGAATAAGCCTCCTCAGGTGTACTCATGCCAAGAACCTTGTGAGGACAACGGTTCTGCTATACTAGCTGCAGTATGTGCATGCCTCAGCCCACGAAGTGAAGGGTAGGCACGATCATGTGCAACATCGCCCGTACAGCACCCACGATCGTTCTATTCTTCAGCCTGCATTCCCGTTCTGTTTGTGGGTTATGGGGTGCGATAGGCTCTCTCCGTCAGCACGCGGCTATGAACTCCTTGGGCTCGTGAGATGAATTCCCCACAGATATCACTCCTTAGAGCAATCACCTTCTTCCCTGACACCTTCACTCGACCCAAGTACTTTAAACTCACAGCTCATGCGACACGTACTGCTCTTCATACATGAAGAAGATCCAGCACTGGAGAGAAATCATCAACAAAGATCACATAACTACGTGCCATCTGTCGTCGTAACAACCAGAAAGGACCTATGACACACCTATGTGAACGTCACCCTGTAAGGACTGCGTCGTGGCATGACTATCCCTTCTCGTGGAAGGTGGCTTTCACATACTTCCCCTTGGGCACAACCCTTGCCTTGATCATCTGATCGCGCAAGAGTGCCTCTTTATTTGAAGCCCACAGAAATCTTCTGCAGACCTTCAAAGCTCCACAGTGAAGGTGGCCCAATCTCTGCTTCCCACAGCTTTTTCTCATCATCCCGCTCACCACTTCTCCCGCTTACGTGCCACGCTGCGTAGCCATCTACCGCAACTAATAAAGGTTCTTGAGTCCAAACCCTCATTCTTCCGGGTCTCTCCGGTAGTCTTACAGCGCGAGAAGGCTTCCTTCATGAAGACCACATCATACCCCTTATCCTCCAACATCGCCACTGAGACCAAGTTCTGTCTTCAATCCGGATGTACATGCGTGACATCCTTCAACACAAAGGGCTGTACGCACTCCTCCTGAAAAGGATATGGCACGGATACAGTCCAGCACTCAGATCTGACCATCACAAGCCCATCTCGATGTGCACGTCTAAATCTTTGTCCTCTGATCTCAGACATAATCCCGATCTCCGTCATATGTAAATGAGACGCGACCACATCCAAGAACGTCACCCATCCAATCACACTTGAAACCTTAAGACTTATGCGATCGGTGGAAAAAGTCAAGCTCAGCCTATCAAAGCCAAAGCTCTCCATCTCCTTGAATCTTCCATGCTTTGCTTTGTTCTTCTTCTTCTTTGGACAATTGGTAGCATATTAGTGATCATGGCTGTGAAACACCACTTCACTTTCAGCCATATCTATCGTCTTGCCCTTTTGCACTCGGAATTGAGAATAGTGTTTCTTGCACCCTTCCCACTTCTTTGCTTTGAGCAACTCAAAGCACATTTTCATCTTCAGCTCGCCTCCTCGATGAAGCGATCCATCTCGATTAGTCCCTCCACTTATCTCCTCCGCACGAGATCCACCCAGGCGCTCCCATCCCGGCGGCTTCTCGACTACTGAGCAATTATCTTGATATAAGGTATGAGCCGGGTAGACCATGAGGACGGGCCCACCATGTCCTCATCTTCGACTAGTCACCCCACACTTCCAAACTCATCTCTTGCATTGAGTGAACTTCATGAGGTATTTGGCGATCTATCAGCCAGTCTTCTACTCATCTTGATGTTCCCTCGAGCTTATTCTTTGAGCGCGCCGCCTTTCCTTTGAGTCACTTCCTTACTGCGGAATAGATCCGTCACGCTTTTCCACATTAAAATATGGAGAAGCCTTTCCATGCAGGCTGGATACAATATGATCCTTGACGCCCTCCAACAAGATCCTTCGACATTTCGCCATCTTCTTTTGCCATGCTTCGACTTCAGCAGGATCAGTGGGCTTTTGGACATCCGTATCTACGAACTCCTTCAGACCATTATCTTCTAATACTGCCTCCATGCGATCCTTCCATGCAACATAATTCGAACTGCCTTCAAGAGCATATTCGAGTTGCAAACCGTTGAAAGACATTTTCAACAATGGCACCAAGAAAACAAAACTGCTGCAAAATTTCGAATTCCACCTCAAAGCTCAGCCGCTCTAGATCTGTGAGAACAAATTATTTCTAGCACAGAGATTGACCGCAAGGGGCATTTACCAGACCTTTCACTTTCCGAAGAAAGATGAATCCGGAGGCTACCTGGCCCGCATGCAGACTCTGTCTACCGAAATAAGTTTGTAATCACTGTGATGATCAATCTCTGCTTCAATAGCTCCGATATGATGTAGAAATTTGTCGAGTAATGATTAATTATCCACCGAGACATCCCCATCACATACAATTCGAATTTATATGCAACACATAATCTCTTCCACTCGATCATCACACATGCAATAAATAAAACAAGTTACAGCACATCAATTCATCATACACATAAACACAATATGTAATGGGGAAAGTTTATAGCTGAAAACCCCCAACTATTTTGTATATTATAATGGAAGAGAACATGTAACAATCTTAGTACAATACTCCTCACAAGTACTCAGTACTGTCTCCAAAAGTTACACACAAACTAGCTCAGTTTTGAACAAGTCACAGGTTCAAAACTCATCCACTAATTGCCTGCCTCTATTGCGCAATCCAATTTGGTTCAATGAGAGATCCAAGTTCGAATCTCCTTGGCTTCAACTACGCAATCATCATTGGCAATCTCCTCCAATGCTTGTGCAAATCTCATGCACAACTGTTGTCGCAACTAATAGCATAGCTAACTCCACCTTTCATCTACCTCTTTCACTGGTCTCCACTGAAATGTTCATGCACTGTAGTGAACTGATGCGTTCTTGAGTTGAATAATGAGTTACTAATTAATGAATTAAATAATATTTAATTCACTCCACTCATAACTAGTTGATTAACTAGTTAAACTAATCTCAACCAGTTCAACTAAATTAAACGGAACACAACTCCACTAGCTGTCTCATTAACTCCACCAAACTTCTGCCACTGAAGTCCTAACTGAAGTCAACCATGCATGTGCTCACCAAACCCTTGGAAATAGCGTAATTCCTCTGTTTTTCTGATGGCGTTCGTTGTTTCTGCTGCTCGGAAATCCCTCGTTGCCGCCAGTTTTGTATCGTTGACCCATAGTCCAAATATTATTAAGGGTAAATAATATTTGACTTCCCTATTTTAAGGAGAGGCAGTCTAAAAATAGACTTCGACCTATAGGTCCAAAAATAGAGTCCCATCTATTTTTACCAACATGACCAATACTCCAAGAATAACATACTGCAATCCCCGGACCATGCTCCATATGTCTAAAAATAGACATAGTCTAAAAATAGACTTTGCGCCAGAATTTGCCTGCGGGTCCACTTAGTGAAGGCGACTTCATTTCACTAAGCTCCATCATCTTGTTGTATTTTCAACACTCCCTTTGGCTCGATCTCTTAATTTCCATGCCCAAAATATAGTTTAGAAAAAGACTAAGATCCTCTGAGAAGAATTTGGAGAACAGGTGTGTCTTCAAATCTTGGATAATTTCTTTGTCATTTCTAATCAACAACATATCATCCACATACAATACCAAATAAATAACACGGTCACCAATTAATTTAAAATAAACACAATGATCCTCCTTGCTTTTGGTGAAGCCAAGTCCCCGTATATAGGTATCAAATTTCTGATACCACATCCTTGGTGACTGTTTTAACCCATACAAATACTTCTTCAACCTGCATACCAGTTCTTTCTTATCCTTCACCATAAAGCCTTCAAAGTTGCTTCATGTAGATCTCCTCTTCTAGATCCCCGCAAAGAAATGTTGCTCCTACATCCATCTATTCTACCTCAAAATCAAATGTAGGAGCAACAGATAAAAGTAATCTAATAGAAGTAACTTTGGAAAGAGGAGAAAAAATATCACCAAAATCAATTCCCGGCACCTGGGAATAACCTTTTGCTACCAACCAAGCTTTGTATTTCTCCACCTTGCCTTCTACATTCATCTTCTTCTTAAACACCCATTTGCTCCCAATGGGCTTCCTTCGAGCCAACAACTCCACCAAATCCCATGCCTCATTTTTGTGCAAGGATGTCATTTCATCAACCATGGCCTCCTTCCAGAGTTTTCCATCCTCTGAATCTACTACCTCCCTGAAATTTTTGGGATCATCATCAGTTATAGTTAAGGAAAAACCTGAACAGAAAGAAGATGGACTATACCTTTTTGGTTGCCTTCTTTCCCAAACTGATCTTCTCACAGCTGGAGTTTATGGCTCTTCCTCTTCTGAGTCTTCTTCTGTTGTACAGTCTGATTCATCCTCCTTCAGCTCAAACTCTATTTTCTCAGGTTCCTTTGGTAGGACTTCATGTCTAACAACATATTTCACCTCTCTAAACACCACATCTCGGCTGTACAGAACCTTCCTTGTTTCCAGGTTCCAAAGCTTGTAACCTTTTAAACCATCCTTATACCCAATAAAGATGCATCTTTAAGATTTATTATCCAACTTGGTCCTTTTCTCCTTTGGAACATGTACATATGAATCACATCCAAATACCCTTAGATGTGAAAGAGAGGGTTTCTTACCATTCCATACCTCATGTGGAGTCTTATCCTCCAACGCTGATGACGGTGATCTATTAACTAAGTAACATGCAGTCTCCATTGCCTCTGCCTAGAATTCTTGTCCTAACCCAGTACCACTGAGCATGATTCTTGCCTTTTCCATCAGCGTTCTGTTCATTCTTTCTGCAACTCCGTTTTGCTGAGGTGTGTATGGAGTACTCTTCTATCATGCTATACCACACTTCTTACAGAACTCTTCAAATTCCTTCTTGCAAAACTCCCCACCATTATTTGTCCTCAATGCCTTTATCTTCTTCTCTGTCTGGTTTTCCACCAGAGCCTTAAATTCTTTTAATTTGTCAAAGACTTCAGATTTCTTCCTCAAGAAGTATATCCATGTATTCCTTGAGAAGTCATCTATGAATTAAACATAGTACATAGACTTTCCTAGTGATGGAACTGAAACAGGTCCAAACACATCACTGTGCACAAGTTCTAATATCTTGTTTGCCTTCTTAGCACCAGAAGGAAAACTCACTCTATTCTACTTCCCATATACAAAATGTTCATAGAAATCGAAATCTAGAGAGAAATTAGACATACATTCTACCATACCATTTCTATGCAGTATTCGAAGGCCCTTCTCTCCAATATGTCCAAGCCTTTGATGCCATAGTATGGTATTTTCTCCAGAGACAGCTAGGCTTTCCACTCCACTTTCAGGAACCACAGAACTGTTACACCCATCAATAATAGTGCTACCTTGTAGCTTGTACAGAGTTCCAATCCGAACTCCCCGCATTAATACTAGTGCTCCCTGAACCATCTTGCAGGCATCTTTCTCGAACACTGTTTTTACACCTGCATCATCCATCTTGCTTATAGAAATCAGATCTCTAGCCAATGCAGAAATATGAAGAACACCAGGAAGTGTTTTAATCCTTCCACCTTGCAGCTTCAACTTGACCTTTCCACGTCCAACGATTCTAGCCTTCCTATCATCCCCTAGGAAGCCATCACCACCATCATATTTCTCATACTCGCAGAACCATTCCCTATGGGAAGTGAAGTGAAAGGATGCACCTGAGTCAATCAACCATGACTCATGATCTACATGTGTATTTGAAGAAGAAGCCAAATACACATCCCCACCTTCATCTGAGGTGGTTTTTACCTCTGCAGAAGGAGCATCATCAGATCCCTTTCCTTTCTCAGGAGCTTTAGATCTGCATTCCTTTTTGTAGTGTCCTTCCTTTTCGCATTTCCAGCATACCTTTACAAACTTTCTAGGAGATTTAGATCTCCCTCTAGATTTGGATCTCCCACTGGAGACCTTATTCTTGTTTCTATTTTGGGACCTTCCTCGTACAGATAAGGCATCTCCATTCTGACCCTCCATATTTCTTCGTCTCATTTCCTCCGACAGCAAGAATGAGACAATGTCATCAAAATTCAAGGTAGTTGTATTGCTACCTATTACAATAACCAGACTATCCCACGAATCTGGTAGAGAACACAACAAACTGATGCACTTATCTTCATTTGAGATTTTAATATCAAAAAATGATAGTTGACTTACCACAGTATTGAAGGCGTTCACATGCTCTTTCACCGAGTCTCCATCCTTCATCCTTAGGTTATACAACTTTTTCCGCAGGAACAACTTATTCACCAAAGACTTAGATTGGTAAAAAGTCCCAAGTTTTTCCCACAAATTCTTCGTCGTAGCTTCCCCAGATACATTCAACAATACTGAATCTGAGACACACAACCGTATTGTGCTCTTAGCCTTCCGATCCAATTTCTTCTAGTCTTCATTTGACATTGCCATTGGTTTAGTACCTGGATCTACTGTGATCCACTGATATTTATCCACCAGCAGATCCTCCATCTTGAGCTTCCAAAACTCAAAACTCTGACCATTAAATTTCTCGATCTCTATCTTTCTGCCGCTTGCCATCTTCTTCCACCGCAAGAATCGATCCCACAGATCTCCCATTGAACAGGGTCTATCTCAGGCCCGAGCAAAAAACCCTTAGCAGCAAAGGCGACCTCTTGAAGCCGAAACAACTCTGACACCAAATGTAGGTTTTAACCCTGAAAAGAAATTATCTACACATGAATCTTATAAAAGAAAATAAACAATAGCGAGAGCATAAAAAATAAAACAGATAAACACGGAGATTTTCCCCTGGATCCCAAATCGGGACGACCAACTTGATTTTTCATTATATTCCTTTTAGTGTTACAACACATATATATACATGCCGAAGCATACATAAACCCCAATCCATTAACCCTGGATTAGAACATAACCATAGTTCCCTTGACTGGATCTACAAAATACAAGGGGCCGAAAACCATCGTACCCCAAAACCATGTGCAAACTCATGCACAAAACATGGGTGGGTCTGCCTGTGAGTGGGACCGCTTACCAAAAAAAATTCGCCGGGGCGTTGCCGCGGACCCCGACACGGGGGGCTGCCGCCCCACCTGTGACCCCCCTGCTGCGCTCGGTGCAATGTACAGCACGTGGGGCTAGTCGTGGAAAGAATATAACACATACCCAACACTTGTCACCATAATTTTACATTCAATTTTTCTTACCAACCTGAATGCCTTCTCCAATGAATCAAGTTCCAAAACAAAAACTTCATGTTGGATGTTATCCTTTAAAGTACCTATGAAGAGATCAATCCTGTGTTCCTCTGGAATATCAATTACCCTTATATTTAATTTTTGGAAGTCCTCAATGTGCTCCCACACTAAACCCTTTTGTTTGAGATTTATCAATTGGCTAAAGAAGGTGTTGCTCTTTGTATCCTCATAATGTGCTATCATTTCCTCCATAAAAATTGACCAAGTGACATTTTTTTACAGGAGCAAAGCCATCGATACCATACACATGTATTTTTTTCTAAATGTAAAGTTGCAATGCGTACCTTTTGTGTGTTTTGCACATTATGGAGATCAAAATATTGCTCCATCTGTAGTATCCATGTTACAGGATCCTTTCCATCAAATTTCCTCATATCCATTTTTGGAATTTTGTGGTTCTTCCCGCTAACATTAGAGTTTATGAAGTCACGATTAACATTTATTTTGTTCTCATCGTGAGTTTCCTCTACTATCTTTTCACCATTAGGAAACATTTCTTATATCAACTTTGTCAAACCTTCCATGTATGCTTTTAGATCATTCTTCATGTTTTCCGTGTTGTCTTTCATTTTTTCATCGATCTTAGCTTCGATGTCATCCATCTTGGATTCCATGCCAGCTTCCATGCCATCTATCTTAGATTCCATGCCTTTCTTCAAACCATCCAGCTTCACTTCCACACCTTTCTTCAAAACTTCCATTTCAATTTGTGTTGCTCTTTGCGAGAGTGAAATTTGGTGCACTTGCTCTTGTAATTTTAATAGATCATGTTGCAATTCTTCATCTTCATGAGTCATAGTAAATCATTCTAAAGGCTTAATGGGTGTTGAATTATTTTTACGGGGCATTTTTTAGAACCAAATACTGATATCTATTCTACAATATTCCCTTGGAATCAATTCAAATTGATTCTTCAAACAAGACTTATGCAATTCAGAAAAAAAACACACACATTTTTCTTGCTTTTGAGGAGCTCAATATTGAAATTGGATTATCTTTGTGATTGCAGCTCTTCAATACCTGAAATTTGGCACTGAGCTAGCCTTCTGAATTATCTTTCAAATGCTACAGGTCTGACTTTATTTGGATTCTCCAAGGCAAAGTTATGTCCAATCTCCCACAATGACCTAATTATGGACTGGTTTAGTAGACAAAACTTGTATGACTTTCCACGTGTCACGGTTTCATATTTTAGCTTTGAAATTGATAGGAAAGAAACTAAATTCCATGTACTTGCGACCAATTTTTACGGCACTCCATTCCGATGCTCAGAGAGAGAGTTATGAAGATTTTCCCACGATCACCTCTTTGAGCTGAAATTCAGGAGCCTAAAAAAGAACTACCTTCCACATATCATATCTCTGAAAATATTGCGAACCAAGCTCTAAAATTTTTCGAAGAATTTCCTCAGGATTTCAGCTTCGTGCCCTAAAAATTTCAGATTCTGAACCTTCATAGAAAAAATTTATAGCACAAATATCACGATGACCTGTTTAGATTAAATTGAGGAGCCTGCAAAAAGACCTAACTTCCACAGATCATATCTTCGAAAATATTGCGAACAAAGCTCTGAAATTTTTCAACGATGTTCCTTAGGATTTTGGATTCGCACCCTATAAATTTTAGCTTCTGAAACTTCGTAGAAAAACAGTTATAGTGAAAATTCCACGATGACCTGTTTGGAGCAGCAAAACCCTAGAATCCAAAGCTCTGATACCAAATGTTGTGAAGCCAGCTCCAAAAATAGAAGAAAAGAGATATCAATGCCTTACAAATAAGCCACTTTGAGGGGGCAACCTCTAATACATTACATGAATGAAAAATTCTTGGATAATACAAATTACAAAACGTCCTTTCTATATATAGGAGTGCATGGGGCCACAATGTAATCGTAGCCGACCTAACAATAATAATTTAAGGGCACAATAATAACAATATAGGGGTTACAGGGGTACAATAATAGCAATAAGGGGGTTACACTAACAACAATAAGGGAATATACTAGTAATATAGGGACTTAACATTTAGGGAGATATTAAGTGTGGAATTTAATCCTTTCTCCATCAAGGGGAAGACATAGAAATAATGGAAACTTTTGTCCTCTCTTTTATATTTGTTTTATTTAGGATTTAGTTCCTATTATTCGAGAATCTGTTTGATCTCCCTAACCAAATGTATTCCTATAAATTTGTATTGTTTGTTTTGATCATTAATGTAAGACAACGTTGTGACAGCCTCATGGGCTCCTCACCTAAAGCCTACGAAATTCCATTCAATTGGTTTTATCTTCCTAATTTTAAGTAGTGATATTAATATAATGCTTTCTACTCATTATATCTTATATCATTTTGTAATATTCCAAGTTATTTAAATTATTACAATAATGAATTTGTTTCCAACTATATTAAAAAACTAATCTTAATTATATCTTATATATTTCAATTTTCTATTATAAAATTAAAAGTGTTTCCCATCAAATTTCTTCCTTTAAATATTAGGTAAGTAATATTAATATAAAAGCCATATTGTAGTATTTTAAGTTATTTATATTATTAGAGGAATGAATTTTTTCTCATTATATTTAATTAAATTTGATTATATTTTAAATATTTCAGTGTTTTGTTATAAAATTGAAAATGTTTGTTCAATTAAAAAAATATTAACCATTTTTTAACGTTATATTTTTTTTGGATGAGGTTAAACATACCTATGATGAATTAATTACAATGTGTGCAACATAATTACAATGAAAGGGAATGTCGATAGGCGAATGTACATGTATATGGTAAGGATTATAAGAAAGAAAATAAAAATATAACTAATATAAAGTAGGGAATGAAAGAGCTAGTATTTAATTCTATTATTTGGTAATATTATAGTTAATGAATATTATGTTAATAAAATATGTAATAATATTAACACTTTGATTTAGAGATATATATATATTAAAATTAAAATTTATATAATATAGGATTAATATTTTTAATTTTGTATTTTTTATTATGATAGATGATAGCAATATTCATTTAGGTGGTTGAGCAAATATATATATTTTTAAAAATCATTTTATTTTTTCTTAATAATTATGATTAAAATATTGATTATATATACTCTTAAGGGTGTGTATGGGGTGTAGAGTAAATGGTGGAAATGGTATTATGTTAAGGTACTTCATGGGGAAAAAATTCTATTGGACTCATGTGGTAAAAAATCTCATTCATGCTAAGGTTAGTATGTCCCAAGTCATGCAATCTTCGAATGATTTTGCCCCTAAAATGCTCCTTGAGATCAAGCCACTCGAATTAGTTATTCTCAATCATCTTAGTGGATTATATATATATATATATCCCTCTAAGAGGAGGGAGCACTTTCTAAAATCGTGATATAAGCACTTGGTTGCGAAACTCTCCATACAATATTGTTAAAAATGTTGGTTTTCAAATAAAGATGAATATTAAATCCTTCATTTTCTCTTAAAAAATTATCGAAGTTCTATTAAATTTCTCATGTTGTTCTACATTTTTATCAATTACTTTAACCCAAATTACTTCTTCATATAATGTATCCAATTATTAGTAGTGCAATCAACCATAAATTGTAATTCAAATATAAAACAATATATGTACGTAAATAAGACAACAACGCAACTATAAGAGACATAAAATTGGTACAAGACCCAGGGAAAAACCCCACGGGGAAACCCTTTCAAATTTCCTTCATGTCCAAATAGATCGTAATAATGAGAGAATACAATGAGCCCAATACATATGTAGTAGAAATATATAGAACAAATCTACAAATCTACAACGATGAGAAACATGGATCCAATATATATCTATTATGAAAATCACGCTAAAAAATCATAGTCTGAATCCATGATGCTACCGAAACTAACTACAAGCATCTGTGATTGTGTGATGATAACTCAGAAACATTACAAGAAAATGGGTTGATCTAGCCCAAATCTACTTAAAAAGTCATAATCACACCCTTGAGAGTCTATGCTAGTGTACTAGCTCCTAGACACGAGGCATGACACTATGCCTACGGCTATGGCTGAATCAGCCGACTAGCCCTAAATCACTAGTTGTTACCTTAAGACAACGTACTTGCGACTATGACACCTCGTCGCAGGTATAATAACCTTTTCTCGTGGATATAACCTAAAGCGAGTTTCAAGCTTGCGGCTATGATCCACGATACACAGATCTGCAATTGAGCCTCTCACATAATTTGGGACCCTCATGAGAGCTCGCTTTCGTCGAACACATCTGAAACTAAAACAAAATGTAAGAACGAGACAAAAAAGTGAAAATAGAATATCACTTGAGAAGCTGTGTGAGGATGAGCTTGAGGCGCCTTCTATTTCTTTTGTGAGGGTCCACTTGGGGTTGAGGTCGACTTGACTAATTCCACATTTTCTTAGGCCATCCCATTCCACTTCACTTTAATAAATAAAATAGTTCAAATTTAACTTCTTCTCAATAGATTGGGAAAAATCTATAGGCCGATTTTTTGTCATCTGAAGAATCTAATGAAATTATGATCTTAGCCATTTGAGTTTTCCCGAGTGGAATTTGACCCTAGTTTAAAAAATTAACTCTCCCTCTCAACTAGAATAATTCACTTATTCATCTCTTTTTGTAGATCTTCACATCATGGTTTCATCATGATAATATTGTCACTTCACTCAACTCTATCTGGCCAAACTTTCTCGAGATATAAAAGAACAAGAATCGGGGAGTAATAAACTCCACCTATACCAAACAATAGGATAACACATCATACGAGGAAGCACATCATTGACCACGGAATCTGAGGGTAGAAAATATCAGACGATCCTATTTCAAATCTTGAAATGTTCCCATCAATGAATCTCAATATTCACGTGGTATAACACTTGCATCATAATTGACTTGGGTTATACACCCCACGTACACTCTCAACTTGTTGTCCAAACGGAAGCGATATTCCCAAAAAGGACTTGCTTGAGGATATGATGCCAACTAGGGTATACTCTACAAAGACCAATATGGGAAGACATTATCTCACCCTATGAAGATAAGGCAACATCTTCAACCCTATGGGTAACAAATAGGGAGTACCTATGGAATGCAGGAATCTCTCAACCCCGGGAGCTAATATCTCAATTCCTCACCCCAGAGAGCTGAAGTAGAGATTAATGAAGAGTTTTGCTCGATTTCCTTGATTAGTGTTTCCCCTTATCAAGAGGGCTACGTCCATTAATCAAGCTATTCTGCGAAGACCAAGAACTTTCCTTTCGGTAATACCTTGGTGAGAATCATCGGGCATCCATATAAATTCTCCAACTCTTAAAGGATAACCTAAATTTGGCTCAAAATCGAATGAAACAATAGGTAGATCAACGTCATTGAGAATTTTTATGTAAGGAGAGTGGGTATTTTTACGGCTACAACCATACAAACAATTTCCCTCAAGCAGTTAAGAAGGATAATAAATTATCGCCAAAGTACTATGGTCCTTACAAGGTGTAGTAAAATATTGTATTTCATGGCATACAAATTGGAGCTTCCTTCTTAGTCTTGAGTGCACTATTTTTCCATGTTTCATGCTTAAATAAGGTTATAAGGTAGTCGCATCTAGTTAAAACAATATTTCCATCACTTGATGAGGAAGGAAAAATCATATTGGAACTGGAAAGCGATCACGGAAACAAGAACTTCGATAGCTACGAAATCGTCCAGAATTTCAAGTATCTCATAAAGTGGAAGAACTTACCCGAAGATTCCACATGGGAGGATGAGAATTTTATAAAGAAGCATCCATAACTACTTAGCGTTGAGGAAAACCACGTTTTTGAAGGAGAGGGGCATGTTAGGTCCCTATATTACTCTTGTATCCTTATTGCTATTATTGTAGCCCCCTTATTCCTATTGTTATTTCTGTAGTCCCCATATTTTTATTGTTGCCCCATAAAAGCCCACTATTTTATTATTTGACACCTCACATTATTATTGTTAGTTTTGTGTAGGATTATATTGTGACCCCATGGACTCATATATACTTCGAGGAGGTTTTGTAATTTGTATCATCCAAGAAGTTTTCATTTATGTAATGTAAAAGGAGTTTCCCCACACTGAGTGGCTAAGTTTAAGCATGGATCTCTCTTGTCTTATATTTTGGGAGTTGGTTTCATAACATTCAACAACAAGCTTAATTGGGAGGATTGAAGAAAATAATTTTAGGAGGGTGGAAAGCACTATATGCACTTCAAAACATATGTGAGCGGGAATATACAGAGTTGGAACATGATGAAAGTGCTTTAGACTCCTAGTTTGTCTAGTGATATTATATGGGTGTGAATTGTGGAATTTGCATGACATCCATTTGTTTCAAAATGGAAATAAATTCAAAAAATTTAAAAATGCTTGATCATGAGAATGTTTAAAATAAAAAGTTTGGTTTGTTATGAGATAATGTTGGTGGCCAGGACAACTCTTGTCGAAGAAATTTTTATGGTGCTTCTTATAAGGTATCTTAAAATAAGCGAGCAAATGGGAGAGTAGATAGGTAGAAAGTTATCTTCAATGAAGTATAGTGAAAAGAAATCATGGATGAAAAAACAGCAAATGGATGCTAAAATAGAATATTTGCACTTAATATATCCCACAAATAGCAAGGGTTAAAGGATTTTGTGTTGGAGAAGTTAACATTGAGGGTATATGGGAAAAGAGTTGGGTAGAAGAAGAAGTTCTATGTTCGGGAATTTCAACCCCACTTGTGATCTCCAAGAGAAAAAGTACATCGGAGCTAGCATTATTTGTGGAGAGAAAAGATTCTTATTGCTCAATTAAGAACTAGCTCACACAAAGCTCGGTCGTGAAACCTGAAAGTGGAAGAGACCCTCAAAGAAGCTTGGGGAAGAAAAGTAAGGTGTGGACCTTTTTTGCAGATCTAGGGAGCATGGTCAATTAGAAAATCTGTATTTCATTTTGGGCATGAGTGATTTCGGGAGACTTTAAGGGACAAAGACCTGATACAGATGTGACATCAATTCCCTGAATTTTCTTTTCGATGATAAGGCTAACCGTCAGAAGGTTGAGGTTGGTTCATCATCAATTTTGAGTAAGAAAAGGATTGAATTCTGCAGGAAAAAAACAAGGAAGATGATAGTCACATATATGTGTTTAGTCTGGAAATTGGAAGTTAAAATATCATTCATTCATTCATCTCACACTTGCTTATCTTTACTTACCATTTTAGACAAGAATTGGCTCGAATATATGAATCCATAAACTGAACCAATTTGGGAAAAAATTTTATGTTACTCTCTCATTGGGAGCATGCCATTTTGCTAAGAAACATAGATCACATAAAAGAACCATGTGAGAAATTCACATGAGACGACACAAATTAAATTTTACTCAGTATTTCATAGCACTAATTATACACATTTCATTTCACTTGAGTACACACTAATTCCATATGTTTCAACTCATAACATAAAAATGATACACATAGGGTCATGGTCCCTTTGCACAATAGTCGAGTATCATGCTCCTACCAGTGATTGTTTCTATATACTAAATAGTTCTCTTTAAACTAATTCTTATATACATAAACTCGTAAAACTCATATCAAAATCAAAACCAACATTCTACACTACATTCACACTTTCTTCATAACTAGGAGTTGGAAAATATCCGTAATAAAACAAACAAAATTTGGATGTGTCCCAGAAACTATATAACACCTCACTTGAGAAAAATTTTAGATTGACTAATAATAGTTCACTTAGCCATAATGCCAACTTACTAAAGTATCCTCACAAACCATATTCTAAAGAAATATGGACACCAAAACCATTAGTCTATCTTACAAAAAATTGCTAAATGGAGGGGAAACATATCCTCTTGGAAATAATATTACCTCTGGAAGTCAGCTCAAAGTTTTCTAGACTTGGGGATGATGCTACCATGGCATCGCATTGGTGATTATATGTTATATGCAAGGGTAATAAGATATCAGAATTTTGGAAGGATATAGGAATGCCATAATCAAGATGTTAGGTTTTTACTAACTTGGATTTTGAGCTTGTAGTTTTTCCTAGTTGTCTTAGTAAAAAGGCTTATTTCAAACTTATGATGATGATATGAAAATAAATAATGACGTAATATGGAACTTTTTGTGATTTTAGAAATATGTGGTCTCCACATGAATTCTAGATGTGTAAGAACAACGACGTTAGCAACATACTTCGGGAGATATGCTTGGTGTTGACATAGCAAAGGTAGGAAGCCAATTTGTATATGTTGATGATAATTAACAACTACGTATGTGTGAGAAGATCCATTTGAAAAAAGGAAATAAAATCATGACAATAACATGGTGCAACATAGATATCGAACCACATTCCATCATGTGTAAGAAAGGAAATTTCTCTACTGAGTCTTGAAAACCCTAGCCCCAAGTGCTTAAACAGTTGATGAAGAGTTATAATGCAGGAATGAACAGGCTCATTAGGAAGTAAAAAGAACAATAAAATCTAAACACAATGATTCTACAACACCTGCTTAGTACGATGCAAGAGTTGCTTTTCACACAAGCATCATCCTCTAAGATGAGCATGAGGAAATGTCGAGTGCTAACAAGTAGAGGAAACCTCCTGAGATTGGAAAGAAAAAGTTGAGTCAATTTCATGTTGCCAGCTAAAGATGAGGAACACCTAAAATATATTGTCCTAGAACAAGCAAATAAGAAGAAGACTAGTTCATTTTGAATTCTAGGCACATGAACCAACAATCTGAAGCAGTACCGAAGAGTATTGAGGGACCATCCTCCCAAGCTCTCTAAGATACTTGAAAAGTCCCTTTCCTGAACTATCTCTAGGGATGTGGTAGAATTTGAGGTTTCTATAAACCTTAGAAATGAATTTGCCTAAAATTTTGTGCATATTGGTATGTAGGAAGGATACACTTTGAACACTTTCAGAACTCATGGGATTGAGTTTTCATACACTGATGAATGGCAGGTAAAATTCTTTACATATGTTTCTTGTTATCATTGGATACGATTTTCCTATTTCTTTTCGCTGGTTGACTTTAGACATGGTCATAGTTTCCTCAGTATATTTTCATCTGTTTATATCAGTGCTTTTATCTTTATTTATTTTTTTCATTCTTTATTCTTGCCAGCTTTAGTATCGCAAAAGGCTTTTGCTTAGATTATGTATGGAGAGTGCTATGCTGCAAAATGAAGGAACTTGATTCGATGAGACTCTTGGATCCCGTAGCAAGAGATTAGAGGAAATTTGTATGCTTTTTTAGCTTCTTTCTCGTCATAAAATTTTTAAAGTATATCAAATCAATGTGAAATCATCCTTTATGAAATGTACGAAGCTTGATAGAAGAGGTTTACATCAGAATAACTCGAAGGATTTTGTTGTTAGAAAATATTTATGATAGCATGTATATTGAAGAAGGAATTTTATAGAACTTACACCTAGGGTATGGTATTTTGTATGATTAGATAGGTAATTTACAACGATCATGATTAAAAAATATAAACAACTAAAAATATCCCTATATATTAAAGCTAATATTACTATATATATTTATTTATTGTGATATTATTGCATACATGACATCATTTTTGGTAGTGATGTAGACTCAATAAAAAAATTATAACAGATATGCAAACTAAGTTTGAGATGTCCACGCTTGGAGCTCTTGCAAATTACTAAATCAAACAAAAGGTATATTCATTTACCAAAGCAAGTATACCAAAGAAATGTGTTGAAAGAATTTGTATGGTGAAGAATGCTCTATATAGTCATATTCTATGGTCATTGGATGCAATCTTTAGCAAAAGATGACTGACGTCACCGTGAGTTAGTTCGAGAATTGTATAGATAAAAAATGGGTAGTATTCAATGTACCTAACAAACTCACTTAATAAAACATTATGTAAAGTTTTTGTTGTAGTTGCAGAGCATCAATCAACTCTAATACAATTCATATGTTAGCTTCCAGAGAATTTCCTTTCAATCTTAACAACCACAATGGATTATGTTCTATGGTATCCAAAGGTTCAATATTTTTCATTAACTAAATAATATAGATGTTGATTAGGCTATAAATGTAGATGATAGGGAAATCACTAGTGGTGCTTTTCTTCCCTTTTGGAATTTTGTAGTAGCATTTCGAGACAAAAAAAATCAACTATCTCTATTTCTCATTAATGAATTTGAATGTATAATAGCTTCAACTAGCTGTACTTAGATTGTTTAGAGATGAAACAAACTCATATATGAAAGTTACTTATGATAAACCCATATCCAATCTTCAGCGTGTGATAACATACAAGTGCAATCAAAATATCCAAGAATCTTGGTCTCGATTTAAAAACCAAACGATATCCCCATACAATACCATTTTCTTAGAGAATAGTGTTTTTAAACTCATATAGTGAATCATAAAATATGTCTCAACTAAAGGAAATTCTTTTTCTATAACTTCACTAAACCTCTTGCCCTTTAGATCTTTTAAATGTTTAGGGAAAATCGTTGATGATCATATATCTCACTCTTCTCTTCATTGATTTTTTTCACATGAAAGATGTAGTATGTATATTACAAACATGTACAGAATGGTTGTACAAAAATTCTTCCAAAGCAACAAGAATAGTATATAGATTAAACGAGTAAGAAAAGTGCAAATTCAAGCATAGAGTCACTGATATCTATTGCATCTATACTATTTGTTTTCGTGTGGGGAATATTGAGAAAAGTTGTTATATCCTTATAGGGGGAACATGACTGCATAAAGAGAATGATTATGTCTTTTCATTGATGTCAAAGTGAGAGAGTAAGAAAATTAGTATATTTTGAAGCTATATATTGAAGACATTTGAAGAGCTGCACACGAAAGAGAGTGATGAGTTAGTCAATGGTAGTTTTATCTGCAAATGATGTGTTTCCATGACAAAATGACTAATAATATTTGGTAAAGTTGCCATCTAAATTCCAAGCAGTTTTTACATTGAACAAGTTGATATTAGTTGTTCATTATTGTAAATTATAGTGATTGATGTCAAGTTCATCGGGAGTTTGATGATGCTTATGTTATTATTGATGTCATGGTTGTTTACTATGATGCTATATTTGAACTGAAATTTGTCTATGCACTTTCTTTCGTTCTGAAAGTATTTTTCACTTTAGTTGGATATTCCTTTCCAAAATGTATGGCGACTATCTCTCCTAACTCCTCGTGAAATCAAGAGAAAAAAATAATTTGAACGAAGAAATCATACATAGGTTCCAGAAGTTGAAAAGTTTCCACCCTCAAGCAATGTATTTGGGATTTATTAACGATGTATTTGGATATCTATAGTGTATTTGTGTCTTCCCAGAAAAAATCGAAATGTTTCAACATCTACGGAACATGTTAACATGTATCCAAATCTTAAAAGATTTCGACGATTTTTATATTTTGAGTTCCTTTTAACTATCATGTTAGTCCTACATGCCTATTGTATGGGTAGAAAATAAGCACTTAAAAAGTCAATCTGAGATACTACAGATACATGCTCAAGTACCAACAATAGCTGTTAAATCCATATTAAAGAAATAATTAAGTGGTAGAAATGTAGAAAAGGTGATGACATGGCACTCCATGAGCATGACACAAAGGAAAAAGTATGATGTGGTAGATGATGTGGAGTTACATGGCAAAGATGACATGGAAAAAAAATTACATGACATGATTTCTGGATAAGGTTCTTAATTTTTTTATACTGGAAGTATTAAACTCTCACCAAGAATTTATTTGATGATGGTATCATTTTATTTAGCCTTTGGATAAAATAGCAACACGTGAACAAGTAATTAAAGCCCACAAATCAACGATAACAAAAAATTTCTTAGGATATCCAATAATTTACTAATCCGGCTTTCCATTAGTCTACAATGCTTGTTTCCATCTCTCGATCCGGATACAGCAGGAAAATCACAAGTTGGTCGAAAGAAAAACGTCTAGGACATTTTAGATTCCAAAGGAAATCTAGGGTGCACTGAAAAATGGCTTTTCAAAAAGCGATCAGATCCAAATTTAAAGGATAGCAAAGAGAAAAGTTTCAATTCTACGTCATGCTATCTATTCCATCTATCCATTTGATGATGTGATTATGAGATACATGCAATTTGACCAAAATAAAAAATAGTTAGATATCGACATTACTAAGGTCGAAAGGTCAAGATATCAATGATTATAGCATTGGATAGGTTCCATGTGGATCCTTATGGACCCGTGGATCCAAAATACGGCATGTCAATATGATTTTTTAGCCGTAGTCTCAAATCTAGTCATATGGGGTAGCTAACGGAGATTTTGGTGATATAGTTTATAATGTGGGTTGTATGTATTTGGGTGTAACATAATTTTCCATGATCAGATGGACTCGGAGTTGGATTTGAGATATAGTCACGTTTCACATGGTTTCATGGTTTCAATTTCGCCCTCAAAGAGATGATGATTATATTGTCGTGGATATTCCAGCTAATAGTTACAGCCAACTTGAAATATTATAATATTACACTTAAAGATATGAATTCTATTATTACGTTGTTTATTAGACTTTATGGATCTTTATTTTTGTCATGATAATGGTGCATGCATGCAAATTATATTATGCAGAAAATAGAGAATCGCGAAAAAATAATTCCTCAAACATATATTAGACACAAGATCTTCTTTGGGAATCTTCTGGGGAAAACCCAATTGGAAGGTGAGTCACGCTTTCACTCTTTTCATGTAGAACTAGAGATAAGTTGCGATAGTACAAATATATGTGATGGATTGTGGCATTCGTGGAGCTGCTGCGAAAGTGCAGCACAAATATTCTCTATGTGTTTCACCTCATATGCATCTTGGCTAATTTTTCTTTATTTATGGAACAAATTTACCTCCTAAAGTGATCTAATTGTCTCTTCCTCCCGAGTGCCATGATTTAGTACACACTAACTCAATAGCTCTACTAGTGAAAGTATAAGTTTGTAATACTCAACTCTTAACTAAGTTATAATATGTAGACTCTTCTAGAGTATATTTCATCATAATCATGTGGCTAAACCATTTTCTATGAATAACGGGCGTATGACATACGGACATTCACTTTGAATTATGTGGTGTAGAAACACGAAGGTTAGATTGCTAAGTGACATAAATATTTCATACTGAACTTTGATTGATGTGATCTTGCATTGTTGGAAGAGATCCGTATGTAGAATAGCATGGAAAAAGGTGTTTTCTCGCTAAGATGGCAAAAATTTACTCCTCAAAAAACTGCCATTTGATCATCGAAAATGTGCTGAAGAGTTTGAGACCCTGTTTTTTCAAAGCAGTCCGCTGCGTAGTAAAAATGGCTCTTGTGAGCTGATTCCTCCCACTTTTTTCACTTTAAATGGCATCTAGATGGATGAAAATACAATATAATGATGCAACTAGAACTCAAAGAGCCTCGAATTAATTTTTATCTCAGAGTCACCTGATTGGATTTCCTAATGAAGGAAAAAATAAAATTATAGCTAGTCCTTTGAGTCAACCTTACATACTTGATCAATCCAATAAAATGATGAATATGAAAAATATATTAGGCAGTTAGTAAGTCTTAAGATACTACTAATTAATCCATGGATTTTTGAAAAGCATTACTCTTTGGTATTTTTCGGCACAAAGGAATAAAGTAAAGGATTGGAATGAAGCTTGTTGAAGATGTGTAATTGTAGAAGATTGTGTAGATAATGTCTCTCTCGCAAGCCACATAAGAGGATTGGATTTTAGTCTGAATCACAAACACAAGGTAGTTATACAAAACAAAGTTCTATAAAGAACACATGCAGGGTGTGTGTTTGAAAACTTTAATGAAAAAAGGATTTGCTTATATTAAAACAAGTCGAGCTTGTAAAAAATTAGGGAGTTGGTGCTTCCTTTAGATTCAAGCTCTAGAAAGATCAAGGAGTTGATTGTTCTTTGCGAAGTAGGTCAACTTTCGTAAATCTAATGGATGGGTATCTCCTTCTTCTTATCGAGCCAAATAAGTTGATGTAACAACAATATTCGGATACAATTTTTTGTAGGTTTTCATATATTTTCATGGGTTTCCACATACATATTTTGGTGTCTTTGTGAGTTTCTATGTGTGTCTCTTATATGATTGATTTATGAACAAACTCATATTGATATTTCATTTATAATTGTTAAAATTGAGATATAGGTATTGATTCAACTTTCCTTGCGCGTGGCATTATCCTTCATTTTCTAATAACTCATACAAATCTTCCCTATTGAAGAGATACTTGTTCATCCTAAGATTTGAAAGGCTCAATAACATGTATAAGTTATAAGTTCAATTGAGCTTGTGATTGTCAATCATAGCAAACCTTATAATTTAAGACGATGAGGTTATGTTTCAAACCATACTGACATACTGTATATGTTAGATGCAATTTTTTTTCATACGGACTAAAGTTTTTATTTCATGTCAAATTTCAATGAATTCGGTTAGAAACTAGACCTAACGCAATATTGTGCATTACACTTCACAAGTCTACGTCAACCCTAGATTGATGATTTAAATATAATCTGAAATTCTAGTACAATCTGAATTGACCTGACCTAAGTGATTTAGGAAGTATTTTTTTACAGAAGAATCGAACTCTTTCAAGTATAAGTAATTTCTTTTAATGTTTACGGCTCAATATCTTAGCCTTAAATCTTAATAGTTTTAATTGTTTCTTTACATTTGGAGCATTGTCAAGTTCAATTGAATTGTCAGATATTTTTGGTTTAAAATTATGTTAATCTCTGAATTCTTCAAGTCGCTCGCTTTGATTTTTAATTAAGCTTTTGTTGTGGCATGTTTGAAGTTTCATATGTATAAGCTATTGATCCAATGGTTTTATGTTAAAATTAAACACCTTTGTTGAGTATACAGCTTCACTCAATAGACATCTCTCATATAACGTGTGTTCGTGGCATATTAAACAATACCCTTAATTGATTATATATTGGAAAAGTAGCTTTAAAACCACATTATTTGACCCTCTACACTGATAATAAACCCAATACGACCTTCCTAATTTAAAAAATCCATACACTTCATTAGATATTGGTAGGTATCTCATTTTTATCACTAATAATTTTTAGCCTTCTTTATGTTTCTTTTTTCATTAACTTGCAGGCTCCATTTCTCATACTTGCCAATATCTGCAAACCCTTTTACTCCCATCAATATATGCTCGCATGTTATGTCATTTTTTCCTCAGTATATATCCCTCCAGGTGATACACATTTCTCGTGAGTGAAGTTCCCCGTGATTGACTAAAGAAGTCTTTTTGTTGTATATTTTTTGCCATGTTTTATTTGAGAAAATATATGGTAATAAGTTTGAATATATGGCTTTAATCATTCTCTTTGAAATCTTCATTGTAGTTTTCCAAAATAAATTTTATTTTCTCACATATATTTGATGGTTCAAATGATAGTTTTAGTTTCCTCTCACTTTATGGCATGACTCAAACACCTTCTAAATGATACTATTTTTATTTTACATTTTTTTTAGAAAATATTTGTTGGTTATTAAGAAAAGGAAATGAGCTTTGCTTAGCTAAGTAGAAGAGAAAAATGGTTTATCCACTAGGTTACTATGTGTTCATAATCAAGATACTTCAAAGAGACTATTGTTTTATATTTTGAATCTCATATTTTTGAACTCATAAATTGTGTCATTTTAATGTGTTTGTGTTATTATTTTTATTTTTTAAAATTATTCACACGTTTGAGTTAAGTTTTAATGTAGATTCTATCTTGAGTTAATATCATATTTTTCATGTGTAACTTCAAAGAATTGTTTCACACTTTGAGTATTATTAGAATTTGTGAACCCTAGAATCAAAGTAGAAACAAATACTACAATAGTTATGAGACACGAATGAGGTGAAATACCTCACAAATGGCATGACAAAAGAACCAAAAAGGTATAAATTTTTAGTTGATCTGGTAAAAGCCAAGAATCAAAAGCCCAAAAGTTCGTCTATATGTTAGAAAAGCAATGGATATTAAATGAAAAACAATGTTTCATGTAAAGATTCCCTACAATTTTGAGATATCGTATTCATGTACCTTGTTTTCGCATGTGAGGCCTCTAGAGTATGAATTACATAGAATATGAGTGAATCTGTTTGGTTGTATCAAGACTCCATAGTTTTGAGAAAATGAACCTTTATGAGTTCAACATCACACACCATTAGATTGTCCTCAAATCAGCTTCCCTTCTAGGATAATAAAGACCTTTGTGGTAAAAAATGACAAAGATATACAAAGATATTTGCAGAGTGTGTACAGTAAGAATCATCAACAAACATAATCTGCATGGTGTTTATCAAACAATGAAAAATGTGAGTACATATTATACTTTAACTGAATTTCTTTCTGATTATATATAGTTGATTTTCCAAGCACTTTACAATGTTTTATAACTCCATCTGAAAGATTCACTCAAAATACTATATATTCAGTATTGTACTATTGATAAAATAGGTTATATATTTTCCTATTTACTATGAGGACTCACCACTTATTATATATATATATATATATATATGTATATATATATATATATATATATATATATATATATAGATGGGGTCTTAAAATTTCTGCCTAGATTAGGACAGCCAGTGTTGTCATTTGGAAACACTGGGTGAACTTTGACTCAGTACTTTGAAGGGACGCAGTGGGACTTGGAACAAGCTTTCGATGGACTTGGACAAACTAGTTGAGTTTGAGTGGGCTTTGTGTGAACTTTTAAGTTAGATACATATATCCGAGTGCACTACTATAGCACTTTTTTGGATGTGGATGGTTGTACAAGCCAGCAGAAAAATGTGATGAACAATACTTGGGCGGACCTTATCATTAATGGACCTCTAAGTGCTAAGCAAGTATCATATAAAAAAGGACACCTTAAAAGTTTTAAGGAAAGAAGTGAAAAGTTGTTCCCCAAGAGTTTAAATAGGCTCTTCGATTATGATATATTTCGTCTGCATATGCAACTACAGGTGAGTTGAACTAGTTGAGAGTAAAGAAGAAGATAGAAGAAGAAACACAACTTATAGGAGTATGGATTTTCATCATTGATCTCAATATGGTTGGATTGTGCAAATTTGTTGGAAAAGCACTTATATTAACTAAGTAGTTTCCTTAGATTCATTATAAATCTGTAATGATGTTGCTAGTGAGGTTGCGTAACTCCCTTATCGAAAATCTATAACATATATTCATATAATAAAGTTAAAAGCATGCACAGGTTCCACCTATACATGTGGTTTTTGTGGACTCATGATTTTTTGGATGACGAGTGGTCCCTTTTTTGCTTTCCCTTATGTTGGCTAAGTTGTTAAAGTATTGGTAGAGATGTTTTAAGAGCCATGGTCAGCTGGAATTATGCCCTAACATTGTCATAATGAACTCTGTCTGTTGTCTCATTGTCAAATGAACTTCAGTCGAGTTTCGACATAGTGTACCTTTAATCCTGAATTCTTATGGGTAGAACTTTAGGTATGAAAATGCATAATCTGATTGTAGTAGGTATAAGGTAGTCCAAGTTCCTATACTTGAGAACATATAAGTAATATTGCACAATTTCAAATCTTTTGAAAACAAACTTGGAAAAAACTCAAGTTTTGTAAAAAACCATTCAAATAGATAATGAATCTCATGATAATACTTCGAAGCTCATGACATGATAATGCAAGAATAAAGCATAAAATGAGATTAAAAAAAAAAGCTAAAAAAGAGAGCCAATTCTCTCAAAATTTAACAATAGGAAAAATTATTTAAATTGTAAATATTACAAATTATTCAATAAAATAATATAATTTTCTCAATAAAAATTGAAAAGAATATATGTGTGTGCGTGTGTGTGAGAAAATAAATTTTATTTATTAATATTATTTTTATTTTTATTTAATTTTTCAAATATCTCTAATTGCAAATAAAATTAAAATCAACCACTACATTCTAATTAGTATTTCAAATTAATGAACATTTTCAAAAATGGTTAACCATGAATCCACTCAAGCATATAAAATTAGAGTTGTCTTTAATGTCATTTTTTGGTGTTTAGAGTGGACTTTTTTGCTTAAATTAAGCTGGAAATTTGGGATGAAATCTTGATTTCTGTTATTTAAACTTTTTTTTTCACTGCAT
Organism: Pinus albicaulis; assembly: GCA_034641835.2. NCBI lineage: Eukaryota > Viridiplantae > Streptophyta > Pinopsida > Pinales > Pinaceae > Pinus > Pinus albicaulis. Next base: position 232,832,151 of record CM076570.1, on the reverse strand, counting down.
ATATGGATTTTGTGCCATGAAAAACACTTATGCTGAGTTTCCTATCAAACTTGTGATTTCAATGAATTCTTGCCAAAATTTTAGACAAATTAGATCAGAAATCATAAAACTTTTCAAAAAATAACATTAAAATTATTGCATTATGGGGACTGCTTTGGTTTTCTTCATATCTATATCTGGAAGAGCTGTGGGTTTATGGGAACTCGAAAGTGATCATTGAACATCTCAACAAATCCGGCATATCTAAACCACTGGCTGGAGCGGATATATACTTTAAAGAGTTCATTTAACCACATCATTTTTAGTCATTTGTATAGGGAGAAGAACCAGGACGCTGATAGATTATCCAAGAGAGGTTTAAACAGCAGATTTGGTGAAATGGAATATGAGTTTTTAAATTCAAATGGAGCTGGAGCCGTTGGGAAGGTTAATTTCAATTAAATCTTTTAAACAAATCTAGCAGAATGGGCAGGAAAAAGCATCACTCATTGTCTTTTTTGTTTTATTGTATTTGCTTCAAGGAGAAATAGGTTACATGTTTGGACCAAAGCTTTTTGTGGAAGTCAAGTATATGTGAAGAACACTTTTCAGTTTTTTTTTTTGATACAGGATAACCAAGATATATAAAGACTGATAGTTATATTTACTGTTAAATATGTCTCGCAGAATGTTTTTATGAGGTCTGTTATGTGCCCTGGTACACTATATACACCAGATGTATTTTTCATGCTGAAAAAAATAAAATTATGAAAATTTTATTTTAACCTATCACATTGTGTAATATATATATATAATTTTAAAAATCTGTGTACCACTTACATTTACTATGTAAATGATTACAAGTATTGACGTTATAAAATCAATGCTCGCGTTTCGATTGCAATGATATAAAATGTTTGTCACCTAATAATAAGCAGTATCTTCTTCCTTAAAAGATGTTCACCATGATATTCCCCTATGAATAACGAATAACATTTTACTTAAAAATTGAAACTTATTGGATACTCTGGGAAAACATCAGCAACGAAGGCCTTCGAATTTGATGATTGTGTGTTAGTTAAAAGCAACGAGACATGAAGGCTTTCGAATTTGTTGTCTGCGTGATAGGAAACATAAAAAAGCCTGTTATAACAACTGCACAGTCAACCGATCGATTCTTTGATTCTTTGATGGGGCATGTTAATAGAGGAAGTTTGGTTGCGGTGCTTTCATTGTTTTCGCACTTGGTTGTTATTATTATTTCTGGTGAGAAGGTGGTATTGGGATTAATAGCAAGGTCGAGATTATTGGCTTTCTTTTACTTCTTTTGTGTCAGATGGATGGTATTGGACTTTTGCGGTTTCAACCTTCTTCTTATATTATTCAATTGGATTATATTATCCAATTGGATGAAGCTTATCAGATAGCTGGTAAGCATTTTTCAAAACATTTCTTTCCAACATTTCTATATAGAAACGAATTAAGTGGCTGATATCCTCTTGAAAAGAGCATCTCAAAGGCACTGGGTAAGGTTTTTTTATGCCACACATGAGGAAAAATTCCTCATTAACATTGAAAATATAAACTTTTCTTAGTAGTTATGACAGGGTACCTGTGGATGAAAAAAAGGTGATTTCTTTTTCTTTTAATTTTGTCTTCTCAAAATTTCACAGGAACCAAAACAATGAATTTGTTTTTTTAGATACACAGAAGTTTTTAAGATAAAGAAAGCACAAGTGTGTAGTTTTAGTTACCCAGAATATTTAAAAGAACTAAAAAAAATGATACAAAGACAATTTTGTATCTATGAATCATAATCATAATATTGAATATTGTACTCATTATTTATATTTATGAAAAGTCAGCATTTTTTTCCTCTTAAAAAACAGTTGACAGTGAGTTATATCTAATTACACCGTCACCAAGAACACAATGAATAGGGAGGTCCTTGTCAGAGCAGTGGTTCAGATTGAAAATTCTAAAATGTTTTTAGAATTTGCAATTCTCATAAATTCTGCAAGGATGAATGGTTAATTTATTGTTTAATGTCAAAAAATTAATTTTTGTATTGGTTTTTTTAAATAATCCATTATAATATTTTTATAATAGATTATTTAAATGATGTGATTTTTTCGAAAATACTTTTATTTACGTTATAGATAACAAAAGTCCTAGATCTAATAATATTTTTATATTTATTTATGAATGTATTTATTTTTATATGCATTTTAATATATAATATTAAGAGTTTTTTTAAATTAATTATAATTAATTTTTATTATATATATTGTTTACCATATTTTATAATTATTTATTGATTAAAATATTAGATTATAAGTACTACTTAAAATATTTTTATGTTAATTGCAAATTCTGAAAATATGACCATGACAATCCGATTTCAGAATATTCAAAAGAATATTCAATCCACCTAAGTTGAGCAGAAATGGTGTCAAGATATAGGTGAAGATAAGAAAGAACCTGCAGTGAATTAAATTTATTAAATCTCCACCTTGTCCTTGCTTCCGTGAACAGTTTGATGTCTTCGACATATGTGAAATGGCAAGTTGTAAGAAATCATTATAAATATATAATAATTATAACTTTCGCTACTGAAAAGAAAGGTAAGGTGGGGTGGGGTAGGGTGGGCTGGGCTGGGGTGAAAAATGTTTTTAAAATTTTTAGATTTTTGAGTATTTTTAGATAATTATGAATGAATGATATTTTAATATGTATTAGACTAAATTTGAAATGCTTAAATTTAAGATGTTTAAATCTATCTTTTATGTGTTTATTTTCAACAATATTTTAATATCCAGGAGACTAAATTTAAAATGTCTTTATCCTCTCTCCTCTCTGCAAATTTGAGATGCCTAAATTTGTCTTTTATGCGCTCATTTCCAACGTGATGCACGCAATTTGAGTCAACTGTGGAGGGGACAAAACGTGTGGCTACCTCCTACACTAAACGTAACTCAACTATGGAGGGGACAAAACGTACTCCTCCATGGGACTATGAATGAATGATAACCTTAACTATTATCTCAGGCCACATTTACCGTACGCTACATCGCGAGTTTCCAGAGTTCACAATCTTATTTTGACTTTCATAATATCTTTTTCCTCTGACGATGGAAAACATAAACCCAATAAAATAATGAAAAGCACTACATCTCAGCTCTTCTTAACCCGTGATCAAAATTACACTGAAACCATTGGTCTTTTTAACGGCGTTCAAACTCACTATAAAATAGCAGTTTAGCTATAATCATTTCAAATTTGATCAAATTAATCTTTTCGAAGGAATTAAACGCCTCCTAACATCGCAGTTCAGAAATAATTATTTCAGACTTGTGATCAAATGAGTCTTTATTGAAAGGGTTCAAACCCACCATTTTTTTTACTCTCATTAAAATTAAATTAAAGTTTTTAAGGTAATTTAAATGGTTGGAATTTATTTCAGAGTTATAATTTAAAAATTTTAAAAAATAAAATTATTAAAGATAATAAATAATGGAAAATTAAAAAAATATATATATTGAATAATTAATCACTATTTTGATTTTTTTCTTTCTTTTACCAATTTAGGTCAAATTTAGGTTTTACCAGTCCCATGTTGGATAGAAGAATGACTTTTGTTCCACCAATTCATGGAGCATTTTTGGGACAATTCAAACTCATGGCTTGGTTTTGAGATAGTTTAAACTAAGTTATGAAATGCATCATTTGTAAAATTAATTCTTGTAGCCACATTTTTGTTACTTAGGTGTTCTTAAACAAGTTTTGGAGAGCATATCATAATCATTATTATCATAAATTATATGCATTGGGGATTACACATTAATATCTACTATGGCGTGCATGGTTTGAGAGAGATGGAAGAATCAATTTCCCAATAAAAGTAATATACCTGGATAGTTTTGATCAATAATGCTCTTTAACTCTATACTTATAAGGATCCTAGGAAGCTCTAGAGAATAGACTTAACTTAAATAACACTGGTTGGATGCAATCACTTTAGATATGCATGTTTATATAGGTCTACAAAGAAAGTAGGTGTTCTATATGCCTCATATAGTGCTTTCATAGAATTGTTACCTCTCAAAAATGACCTTAAGATTTACTATATTTTCCTATTTTATAATGAAATTTACCATGAACTTTAGAATTGTGTTTGACAATTTAAATGATGTTGACTTCCATGATTATATTGAGTAATAAACCATACCATCCATTGTGATTTCTTTTCTTTGTTGCCTATTTACTTTCTTATACTTAAATAAATACTTCTTAAGCCACTCCTTTTAATCAAAGGTGCTTAGTAGTTGATGAATGTGACCTTCCTTGGTTCATGTTGAGCCTTAAAGTATGATAGTCATGAGGATAAAAGAAAATTTTATATATATAATTTTTCAATAGTATTGTTGTCCTTCAGTGTTCCATCTTAAGCAAAGTCGTGTGGGTCTTGGGATTCTCTAGGGAAGTAAAAAAAGTAGACAATAAAAGTTATGATAATGTCCTCTCTCCTATATCTACATGGACTAAAACATATAAGAAAGTGATGATCATAGGCTAGTGGAACCATGCCACTTAATGACAATGCATTTTTTAAGAGTTCGTAATTACGATACCTAGCATGCACATATGAGTATGTTGAATGAATAATTCATTTTCGTGTACTACATATGCTTCCAACTATTTATGGGAAATTCAATGGGGATTGGGGGGTTCCTCCTTGAACTCACTAACCTCCTCTTTGTGACTTTCATCCCCAAGTTTGTAAGCACTGGTGATCGTAGCCTTATAAGAAAGGGTTCCATCACTCATGCCCATGGAAGTCCCCCTATAGAAACGGTTCCAACTCCGGTTTCCATGGAAGTCCCCCTATAAAAAAAGGGTTCCCCCATTAATGAATATGTTGTCGGAATACACTTGGTTATTGTGAATCCTACATTTGAGTGGTATGTGAAGATCATTGAATTGACAAATAAGGATGAAGATCTCAAGGCCACGAGATTCATGCTAGGAACTTTGTGGTATGTCTCCAAGATTACATTCACTTTGTAGCCCATGTTCAAGCATTCAATTTACTTCAGCTTGGAGGATGATGTCAGATTAGTGTATCATCTTGAGAGCTTCCTTAGGGGATATGAGTTTGAAATGTTTAGTGATATGTTTTCCCTCGGAAGGCCTGAATGGGAAAAATTAATAAAGATCCCATAAATAGACCTAGCAATGGAATTAACGAGGCCTCTCACTAGCTCATCGATATCTTCAATGTCAAGAAAAGAACTTCAAACTATGAGTAAACAATGTATATATTCATTGAATGATTATGGAATTGTTATCTTAATGATCAAAATATGTACATATTTTGAGTTCTATTAATTGTGTTGGAATGCACATGATCCCATTCAAACAAATATACACACAAATAACTTTTGTAACATGATGAAGATATGGATGATGAACAATGGAATTGACAATGATGACATACTTTTGATGTATTATTGTTACAAATGGAAAAACTAATGAAATTTGTGTCTCATAATTTCATAAAATACTAGCTGTTTGCATGAAGGGGTAATGATGGTATTTATAGCAACTTTTTTACACATTATGATCAAGAAATGGAATGAGTACATAGTACTATCAATAAAAAGGAGTTTTCCTAGTTATATTCATGACTACTAGGTTATTTTTCTTTCAATTTTTCTATCATTGTGAAATCTATTTCATTCACTACATATTCCAAATACATACTATGTATTGTTTAGAGTGGATAAGTTGAGCCAAAAGAAGTGAAGCTATGTAGATTTTGACAAATTTTCAATAATAAAAGTTGAAACTACTCTTTATGCTCCCTACTATTATGGATCATTTTATTATTTCATGATGAAACCAATTTTACTTTTTTGGTAAAATATTTTTTTTCTATTTTGAAATAATTTTATAATGTATTTAAATTCTTTTTTAAATGTTTTTATAATATTTATATATTAGAATTTTCATTGTGAAATAAAGTGTCATTATAGTACAAGTTGAAGGAGAAATTTCAATCTAAATTAATCAATTAGTATAAAATATATTTATACTAGTTTGTTACTTGTAGTAGGAGAAAGACTCAAAACAAGCATTAATAGTTTCTAATATTCACAGGAAGGAATAAAGTTATGCCTAATTTTTTAAATCTCAATTAGAATACATATTCCCCATATACCTTGTTCAATTAGTAATATGGATTTGATATTAATATGGATTTTATCAATTGCAAATTTTTTCCAATAAAATCATATGAAAAGATTCCAAATCTTTTTCCACTAGAGCTATGTTATTTTTACAAATAATTTTATAAGCTTCTACTAGTTCCATAATTGTTGAAAAATATAAAATCCAAACTCTAAACTAGCCACTCTTAATTTTAATTTTCATATAGCCAAGTATGCAAAATGGAAGGAAAGAAAGAATAATTACTCGTTAGTTTTTAATAATATTGAACTTGCATGAGGTGGAACACAATTGGCAAACAAGATTTCACTTTCACTTTTCAAGGAAGTAAAGTTTCTCCTAACATGCAATATTGCATATAATTTTTTTTTTAAGAAAGAAAATTTAAATACTATTAATGAATTAAAATTAATTATATTTTGATTTTAGACTTTTGTGATCATACTAATTTTGACAATGTTTTGCCTAATAATCACATTTCAAGTTGTTGGTACAATTTTTGAACCAACTAATGTGGTTCATCCTCATAACAAACTTGAAAAAATCACTCTATTTATCAACTTATTTAAATATAAGAGATGCATCCAATTTCAAAAATAATCATTTTAAAAATAAAATATTTGAATTAAAAAAAATTTTTGAAAGTTTCATAAGGGAATAGGTCAATATATTAATATATTAATATAAAAGTAAATATCTAATCCTTTATTTGAAATGGTCAATATATTATATTATAGAAATTCAAAAAATCCATAAAGTCAAAATTATAATATTTAATGACTTATTTGAATTGGTCAAATATATTATATTATAAGAAAATAAAAAAAATCCAAAAAAACATCAATTGGTTAATTAAAAAATAAATAATAAATAATTAAATAAAAATAATTAAATAAATAAGTAGAAATGAAATAAATAGATAAATAACCAAAAATATATAATTAGTTAATTTTAAAAAAAATGAAAAAGGAAAATAACGGAAATGGTAAAGAAAACCTAAAAAAATTAAAAAAGAAAAAGAAAAATGGGAATAAACTTAGTATTAAATTATTTTGTTATAAATAAAGTCAAAATAATATTATATTATTTTGTTATAAATAAAGCCAAAATAAACTTAATATTAAAAAGAAAAAGAAAAATGGGAATAAAGTTAATATTAAATTATTTTTTTATAAATAAAGTTAAAATAATATTATATTATTTTGTTATAAATAAAGTCAAAATTATATTATATTAGTATAAATTTATTATATTATATTAAAAAAAACAAATAAGGGGAAGGAAACACTCAAGAAGATAGAGCAGGAATCCAACTCCCACTCAATTTCCAACTCTTACTCAATTTCCAACTCTCATTCTATTTCCAACCATCATCCCTATTGAGATTACAACATGTTTCTCAATCTCAATGACTTCCTTTAACTTCCAATCATGGAAGTGATAAATCCTCGCGATGACAGTGGAATTGTCAATATAGACATGGTGTTTAGATTTCTCAACATGTTCAACTATAGCTGAAGAGTGAGAACGATTGTGTCTAATGTTTTTTGCATGCTCTTGAATTATTTTCTTGATGGAGAGACTTTTTTCCCCAATGTAAGGAATCCCACAAGAGCATGGGATATAATAAACCTCTTTCATGTATTTAGGGACAATAGGGTCCTTAACAGATCTAAGGGAATTTCTAATGGTATTAAGAGGTTTGAATATAGAAAAAACATTATTCTTTCAAAAGGATAAGAGAAATATTATTAGTGGTCCCTTGTATTAGTGGAAGTTAGACATTGGAAATATGTTCATCACGAGAATTTTTTATTCTAGACTCCTTCCTCACTCTTTGAAAAGCTCTGAGACCTTGCTGCTTGCTATACCCATTATTTTCAAATACTTTTAGAATATGAGATTTCTCCTCATCCAAGTGATTCTCATAAAAAATCCTTAAAGTATGAGTGGCTAGCATGTTAAGAAGTCCAAATTTTTGTGCCGTAAAATGGTGAGAACTAGCATGAAGATATTACTTCGTGTAAGATTTTTTACGAAAAACGCGGTGGGATATGGTACCATCATCCAACCTCGAGAGGAGAATATCAAGGAAAGGAAGGTTGCCATCAACCTCAACCTCCATGGTGAATTTGATAATTATCAAGATTTGAATTGAATCAAATATCATAAAATCAATATGCTTAGAGAAGAGTGGTGATATTAAATATTCACAATAGGATTTTTTTTTTTATAGCTTCCTCACCCACGAAGGAGATTATTACTTAAAACTTCTTTCTAATCCTCATATTTAACTTATGTAAAATTAAAGAAAGCATAACAAATTTTTGTTTAAACCCAAATTAGTTAAAAAAATCATATAAAAGAGGAATGATTTTTCAAAGTGGTTTAGAAGGACCTAAATGTTAATATACCTTCAAGCGAATTAATGTAAGTGTTTTGATCATATTTAAATTTCTCTTAACTCAAAACATCCAATTTTTATTATATTTTTTTTCTACTTCTAAGGTTGAAAGCACAATTGTGTTAGACTCTGGTTTCCTAAATGAAACAAAACACCTTAAACATGAATTTAATATACAAACTAGCTTAAGACACTCCAACCAAGTTTTAAAAGAATTTTTGAATCTTATAGTTGATGAACTTTGCTTCAAATGTTTTAGTTAGATAGATTTTTCTCTAAAGTAATCTTCTAGATGCTCAATAAATGCTTTAAACATATGCATGTAAAGCCTCATAAGTTGATTTGGAGGCATGTATGTAACTGTATTTAAAAGAACCCTTAACTTAGTATAAGAATGACCTCATCAAGGTTATAATAGATATCTTAGCATGACACAAATAAAGTTCCCACAAAAGTGTGCTCATAAGTGGATTTGTAGTCATGGATATAGTTCTAATTTATAGAACTCTTAACTTGGTATATGAAGGACCCAAAAAAGGTTGTAATAGATATATCAATAAAACACAAGTAAAATTCCCATGAAAGTGTGAGTTGAAGCCTTAATTCCTACCTTGAAAGGTGTGCTTATGCATTATCAAGTGATATTGAGAATCTTTAAAAGATGAGGAGGATGTGATAGATTGAAGTGGTTGTCCTTTGTATTTGCAAAAACTAAAGAAAAAATCAACAATAAATAACTTATTATATCCTTCCACAATGAAGGAAACGAATGACATGATGATCTAGTAAGGCATGGAGAAATGTGTCAATTGGATCTAGAGTATGAAGAAAGATGAGAGAATAATGGTATATATATGAAGAACTTGGTACACATGAAGAGGTGCACCCTCTCCATTGTTCTAGTTTTGTTTCATTGTTAACGTTAAATATTCTTAATTTTGCAACAAGTAATGTAGAAATATAATACAAAATATGTATTGCCTGGATTCTCCTAATCTAACAATTAAAACACAATAAAAATACAGAATTTCCATTGTTAAATACACAATCTCTTCTACAAAATATTTTTGGAATTTAAAACACAATCGCCAATAGCAATATCATGAAGAAATATCAATCACATATAACACAGATAATTTACTGGGAAAGCATAAAGCTAAAAACCCCACTATCTTCTATTATTTATTATATCAAGGATCATGAAACAATTACATACAAAGCTCCAATCCAAGAGCTCTTAGTACAATGGCTAACTGTCTCACATTGTCATATTGGAAAGCTCCTTAGCCAATTTACTGCCTCCAGACAACCTGCCTCTACTGCGCAATCCTAGCTAATAGCAATCCCTGAATGAATGGAATCCTGCTTGCCTTGACTGTGAAATCCTCATTGGCACATCCAATGTGTGTGTGTGGTCGCATGTGTGCAACCAATAATGTCACAACTAATAGTCAATATATCCCTTTCACCTACATCTCAACTAGGTCTCCACTGGATCTGATATGCATGTAGTTAATAGTAGTAAATCTTTAGTTGCATGTGAGACCACTGATTGTGAATTAATTAATAATTAATTCACTTGATCTCTCACTAGTGTATCTCCAGTTACAACTAGCACAACTAAGTTTAACTCACTTAACTCCATTAAAATATTTTACAACTTTCATAAATACACTTCCAACGATGTTACAACTTTGAATCACTCAGTTACAACTAAGTCAACCTACATGTCTCACCAACCAACCACTCAACTCAAAATTCCTATAGCTAACTGATTTTTCACTTCAATTAACTATTTCCAAGTGCTCATTAAGAATATATTATTGTTTATTGTCCAACTAATATTAAGGGATAATAATAGTCGACATGCATCTATAAATAGACATGCAATCTATAGATAGAACTTGAAAATACATCTATAAATAGATTTTTCTCAGGCATCTATAAATAGAAATCCACCTAAAAATAGCCTGAGGCTCCATCCTAGTGTAGGTGCATAATTTTCACTAGGATCTTCTTGTTGAATCTCAACACTCCCTCTCAACAAGAAAGGGATTATCCTTCACCTCGATCCTATCTCTACGGTATTCGAATTTGTTCCTGGTGAGCACCTTTGTTAGAATATTTGCATCCTAATATTCCGTAGGAATGTACTGAAGCAACATGATCTTCCTCTTCACACAATATCTAATATGATGATACCAGATATCTATATGCTTAGATCTATCATGAAACACCGGATTAATCAAGAATTTAATGCAACTCTGATTATCGCAATGAATCACTGTCAAATCTAAATGAGAACCAAAAAAACCAACCAAGACATTTCTCAACTAGATAGCCTCACATGCAGCTTGAATCGTTGACATGTATTCCACTTCTACTGAACTGAGTGCCACGGATCTTTGCTTCATGCTGTACCAAGAAAAAATTGTAGATCCAATGCTAAATGTCCACCATGATGTGCTCTTTCTGTCTGATGGGATGCCTGCCCAATATGCATCCATGAAGCCATGAAAATTCACCTCATCCATCTGTCTATACCATAAAACATACTCAAATGTGCCCCTCAGGTATCTCAGGACATGTTTGCCTGCCTTCTAAAAGAGCTTGGTAAGCTTAACCATCGCTTGACTCAGCTGGTTAACCACATAGCAAATGTCCAGTCTCGTGTTCACTAGATACATAAACAAACCCACTAATTGTCGATAGACAGTAGAATCCACTACCTCTCCAGAAGTAGCATCCTCTTTCCTCCAGTTTCCTGGAAGAGGAGTATCCATGGGTTTGCATCACTCCATGTGAAACTTACAAATTATCTCCCTTGCATACTTGCCTTGAGACACAAAACGTTCACCATCTCGCTGCCATATTTACAATCCAAGGAAATAATGAAGGAGGCCCATATCCTTCATCTCGAATTCCTTTGCAAGGTCTTCCTTGCATGAGTGTGTCAGTTGCTCATCACTAGTCAATATTAAATCATCAACATAAAAAAAAATGATTAAAAGCTTACCCTCCACCACAATTTGGCATAGGTTTTCATACGCTTCACTTTTGGTGAAGCCCAGTCCAGTGAAATAACTGTCTATCTGAGTGTACCAAGCACAGGGTGCTTGCTTCAGCCCATACATCGGTCTTTTGAGTCAGCACACATGTGACTTGCTGTTGAAGATCTCAAAGCCTTCAGGCTGCTCTATGTACACCCCATCCTCAATGATCCCATTGAGAAACACAGTCTTCACATTCATTTGATGAATGCGCCAACCCATCTGCATTGAGAGAGCAAGGATGGTCCTTATGGAAGAATACCTTGCGACAGGTGAAAAGGTTTCTTCATATTCTATCCCCTCGATCTGTGAGAATCCCCAGGTCACAAATCTAGCCTTGTATTTCTCAACACTCCCATCAGCAGCTAGCTTTACCTTATAGACCCATCATGAACCTACGATTGATTTATCAACCGGCCTTGGAACAATTTCCCAAGCATTGTTTTTGACAATGGAGTCATACTCCTCCATCATTGCATCTACCCATGTGGGCTCCTACACTTCTTCCTGAAAGGAGTATGGCTCAGTCACAATACATTTTCTCATGAGAGCCATGTATCCAGTAAATCGATCAGGAGACTGTCTTTGTCTGCACTGTGAAGTTGGGGTTCCTACATTCTGTTCAACATCAAATCTTAGCCTATCGGCTTTTGTGGTATGCTTTCGACCAGTTCTGATGGTATGCTCTACATGAGTGGACTCCTCCACTCCATGAACCTCCTCCTGTGGCTGATCTACATCTAGAGACTCATCTTTCAGAACCAACAGTTCCTCCTCCGCATGCAAGTCTAGCTCTCTCTCAAGCGACAATCACATGGCTTTCCCCTCATCGAATTTTATATCCCATCGCACCACAGTCATTCGACTATTTGGCAAATATAAATGATAATTATGGGGTGTTTCTATGTTCCCCACAAATATCCCAACTTCAGTAGTTGACTGCAAATTCTTCCTGGCATCCTTGGTCACATGCACATAAACAGATGAGCCAAAAATATTAGTGTGTGAAACATCTGGTTTCTTACTAGTGAAAGTTTCTTCAGGTGTACTCATGCCAAATAATCTATAAGGACAATGGTTTTGCACATAAACTGCAGTGTTGCATGCTTCCACCCACAAATGCATTGGTAGGCCTTGATCATCCAACATCGCTCGTGCTGCACCCACGATCGTTCTGTTATTCCTCTCCATGACCCCATTTTGCTATGGGCTATGGGGTTCTATGAGTTCTCCTGGAATTCCTTATTTGCTGCAAAAGTTCTTGAATTCGTTAGAGATGTATTCTCCACCATTATCGCTCCTCAGATCCTTCACTTGCTTCCTTGACTCTTTCTCCACCAATGCTTTAAAATCACAGAACTTTGAGAATGTTTGATATTTCTTCTGCATGAAGAAGATCACAGAATTTACAAGAAAATTCATCAACAAAAATAGCATAGTACTTATGTTTTGTTGTTGAAGAAACTGAGAATGGTCCACATACGTCTGTGTGAACTCTCTCAAGGATCCCCGAAGCATAGTTCTCCTTTTCATGAAAGGTGGACTTTACATACTTCCCCATGGTGCAACCCTTGCATTGATCTAACTTAGCAAGTGTTCCCATTAGAAGTCTAGTAGATATTTGTTGCATGACTTTCAAGGCTCCATGATGAAGATGGCCCAATCGGCTATGCCATAATTCACCCTCATCCCGACTCACCACTTTTTCTACATTTACCATCATGGAAGCGCAACCATCTACCTCCAGCTTGTATATATTCTTAACTTGAATCCATATCCTCTTGGCTTGATCCGTTGTTTTATGTCGCAGCAAAGCTTTTCCATCGCTGAAAAAAATGTCATAGCATATGTCCTCTAACATTTCCACTGAGAACAGGTTTTTCTTTAGACCCGGAACATGCATAAAATATTTCAATTGAAACGGTTTACCCAACACCCTCTGAAAGGTAATGGTACCAATTCTGGTCGCACTATATCGTCCATCGTCTCCCATCTCTATATGCATTTGGAGATCTTTCTCCTCCAAGTCATGAAAAAGCTCCTTATCTCCTGTAATATGGAAGGAAACACCACTATCCAAATACCACACCTATCCCAATGCACTTGACACCATGTATGCGATCAAAGAGAATTCAAGCTCAAATTGCGAGGTAAGGCCCTCACCAGCTGAAGCTCCAGTAGCCTTCTTATTCTTCTTCTTTTGTGGACAGTTAGTAGCAAGATGCCCATGTTCGTGATAGTGGAAACACTTCACCTTGGACAAATCTAGCTTCTTGCCTTTAGACTCAGATTTGGAATGGAATTTCTTCCCCTTCCCCTTCCTTGCCTTGGAATCCAAAGCGCATTCCTCTTCATCATCATGCTTTGATGAAGAGCCATCTCTGGTGTTCCACCTGAAACCCTACTGCACCATATCCAACCACAGTCCTTCCCATACCAATAATTTTTCCTATTCATTGACAGAGTCTTCATAACTGTGCCAACTCTTAGGAAGTCCCAAGAGAGAGAAGATCACCAAATCATCATCAGCAACAATTATTCTCACACTCCCCAGTTCATCCCGACATTCGACAAACTCCATGAGATACTCTGGAATGTTGTCGCCCTTTTCCATCTTGATCTTCCTGAGTTTATCTTTGAGTGCCAATTTCTTATGGTCGCTGCTTCTTTGGAAAAGATTCTTCAAAGCATTCCACATAGCATATGGTGTGGCTTTCTCGTGAAGGCTTGAGATAATGTGGTCTCGTACTCCTTCCTACAGAATCCTCCTCACCTTTGCCACTTTCTTTTGCCATGCATCAAGTAATGCAACATCTGTCGAAGTAGGCTTAGGAACATCATTATCAATGAATTCCTTCAAGCCATTATCTTCGAGTACCACCTCCATACTGTCCTTCCAAGCAATGTAGTTTGAGCTTCCCTCGAGTGCATACTTTAATTGCAATCCATTGAAATCCATTTCGATGTTAAATTAGCTGTAACACCAAGAAATTCTTTCTGCAAATTCAAATTGTTTCCACCAACAAACTCAGTTCCTGCTTCACAATTGCAATCTTCTGAGCTCTGATACCATGTAGGAATTTAATACAAAATATGTATTACCTGGATTCTCCCAATCTAAAAATTATATGCCATTTTTAAATACAAAATCACTTCTACAAAAACTTTGCGGAATTTAAAACACAATCGCCAATAGCAATATCATGAAGAAAGATCAATCACACATAACACAGATAATTTACTGGGAAAGAATAAAGAGAAAAACCCCAATATTTTCTATTATGTATTATATCATGGATCATGAAACAATTACATACAAAGCTCCAATCCAAGAGCTATCAGTACAATGGCTAACTATATCACATTGTCATACGAAAATTGGCAAGTTCCTTATCCAATTTACTGCCTCCAGACAGCTTGCCTCTACTGCGCAATCCTACCTGATAGAAATCCCTGAATGAATGGAATCTTGCTTTCCTTCACTGTGCAATCCTCATTGGCACATGCAATGTGTGTGTGGTCTCATGTATGAAACCACTAATGTCACAACTGATAGTCAATCTGTCCTTTTCAGCTACATCTCAACTGGGTCTCCACTAGATCTGACATGCATGTAGTTAATAGTAGTAAATATTCAGTTTCATGTGAGACCATTGATTGTGAATTAATTAATAATAAATTCACTTTATCTCTCACTAGTGTATCTTAAGTTACACCTAGCACAACTTAGTTTAACTCACTTAACTGAGTTAAACTACTTTACAACTTTCATAACTGCACTTCCAACTTTGTTACAACTTCGAATCACTCAGTTACAAATAAGTCAACTTGCATGTCCAACCAACCAACCATTCAACTTGAAATTCCTATAGCTAACTTATTTTCCACTTCAATTAGTGATTTCCAAGTCCTCATTGAGAATAGATTATTGTTTTTGTCCAACTAATATTAAGGGATAATAATAGCCAACATGCGTCTATAAATAGACATGAAATCTATAAATAAAACTTGCACATACATCTATAAATAGACCTCATATGTAAATAGATTTTTCTCATGCATCTATAAATAGACATCCACTTAAAAATAGCCTAAGGCTCCATCCTAGTGTAGATGCATAATTTTCACTAGGATCTTCTTGTTGAATCTCAACACTCCCTCTCAACAAGAAAGGGATTATCCTTCACCTCGATCCTATCTCTATGGTATTCGAATTTGTTCTTGGTGAGCACCTTTGTTAGAATATCTGCATCCTAATATTCCGTAGGAATGTACTGAAGCAACATGATCTTCCTCTGCACACAATATCTGATATGATGATACCAAATATCTATATGCTTAGATCTATCATGAAACACAAGATTAAGCGAGAGTTTAATTCAATGTTGATTATTACAATGAATCACTATCAGATCTAAATGAGAACCAAACAAACCAACCAAGCTCTTTCTCATCCAGATAGCCTCACATGCAGCTTGACACGCTGCCATGTATTCCTCTTACGCTGAACTGAGTGCCATGGATCTCTGCTTCCTGTTGTACCAAGAAACAATTGTAGATCCAATGCTAAAGATCCCCCCTGATGTGCCCTTTCTGTCCGATGGGTTTCCTGCCCAATCTGCATCCATGAAGCCATGCAAATTAACCTCATTCTTTTGTCTGTACCATAAGCCATACTCATATGTGCCCCTCAGGTATCTCAGGACATGTTTTCCCGTCTTCCAAAAGAGCTTGTTAGGCTTAACCATCGCTTGACTCATTTGGTTAAATGCATAGCAAATGTCCAGTCTTGTGTTCACGAGATACATTAGCGAACCCACTAACTATCGATAGACAGTAGCATCCACTACCTGTCTAGAAGTAGCATCCTCTTTCCTCTAGTTTCCTAGAAGAGGAGTATCCATGGTTTTGTAGCCCTCCATGTGAAACTTACCTAGTATCTCCCTTGCATACTTGCCTTGAGACACAAAAAGTTCACCATCTCGCTGCCATATTTCCAATCCAAGGAAATAATGAAGGAGGCCAATATCCTTCATCTCGAACTCCTTTGCAAGGTCTTGCTTGCATGAGTGTATCAGCTGCTCCTCGCCAGTCAATATTAAATCTTCAACATAAAGAAAAATGATTAAAATCTTACCCTCCACCACAATTTGGTATAGGTTTGCATACACTTCACTTTTGGTGAATCCTAGTCCAGTGAAATAGTTGTCTATCTGAGTGTACCATGTATGGGGTGCTTGGTTCAGCCCATACATTGCTCTTTTGAGTCGGCACACATGTGACTCACTGCTGAAGATCTTAAATCCTTTAGGAAGCTCTATGTACACCTCTTCCTCAATGATCCCATTGAAAAATGCAGTCTTCAAATCCATCTTATGACTGCGCCAGCCCATTTGCACTGAGAGAGAAAGGATGGTCGTTATGGAAGAATACCTTGCGACGGGTGCAAAGATTTCTTCATAATCAATCCTCTCGATCTATGAGAAGCCCCGAGCCATAAATCTAGCCTTGTATTTCTCAACACTCCCATCAGCAACTTTCTTTACCTTGTAGATCCATATTGAACCTACCATTGATTTACCAATCGGCCTTGGAACAATTTCCCAAGCACTATTTTTAACAATGGAGTCATACTCCTCCACCATTGCATCTACCCATGTGGGCTCTTACATTGCTTCCTGAAAGGAAGATGGCTCAGTCACAATAAATTTTCTCATGAGAGCCATGTGTCCAGTAAATCGGTCAAGAGACTATCTTTGTCTATGCTACGAAGTAGGGGCTCGTACATTCTGTGCAGCATCAAGTCTCATCCTATCAGCTTCTGTGGTATGCCTTCTACTAGTTTTGATGGTAGGCTCTGCATGAGTGGATTCCTCCACTCCATGAACCTCATCCTGTGGCTGATCCACATCTAGAGACTCATCTTTGGGAACCAACAACTCCTCCTCCACATGCAAGTCTAGCTCCCTCTCAAGCGACAACCGCATGGCTTTCCCCTCATTGAATTTTATATCCTGTCGCACCACAGTCATTCGACTGTTTGGAAAATACACACAATAATTATCGGGTGTTTCTATGTACCCCAAAAATATCCCAACTTCAACAGTCGGCTCCAACTTCTTCTTGGCGTCCTTGGTCACATGCACATAAATAGATGAGCCAAAAATCTTAAAGTGTGAAACATCTAGCTTCTTACCAGTGAAAGCTTCTTTAGGTGTACTCATGCCAAGTACTCTATGAGGACAACGGTTGTGCACATAAACCACAGTGTTGCATGCTTCCACCCACAAATGCATTGTTAGGCCCTGATCATGCAACATCGCTCGTGGTGCACCCATGATCGTTCTGTTCTTCCTCTCCGCAACCCCATTTTTTTGTGGGTTATGAGGCGCTATGAGTTCTCTTCAAATTCCTTCTTTGCTGAAGAAGTTATTGAATTCGTTAGAGATGTATTCTCCACCATTATCCCTCCTCAGAGCCTTCACATGATTCCCCGACTCTTTCTCCACCAATGCTTTAAACTCATACAACTTTTAGAATGTTTGATCCTTCTTCTACATGAAGAAGATCCAACATTTACCAGAAATTTCATTTACGAAAATAACATAGTAATTATGTTTTATTGCTGAAGCAATCGAGAATGGTCCACACACATCTGTGTGAACTCTCTCAAGGATCCCCGAAGCATGGTTCTCCTTTTCATGAAAGGTGGACTTTACATACTTCCCCATGGTGCAGCCCTTGCACTGATCTAACTCAACAAGTGTTCCCATTGGAAGTCCAATATATATTTGCTGCATGAATTTCAAGGTTCCTTGATGAAGATGGCCCAATTGCCTATGCCATAATTCGCCCTCATCCTGACTCACCACTTTTTCTACATTGCCCATCATGGCAGTGCAACCATCTACCTCTAGCTTGTAGAGATTCTTAACTCGAATCCCTATCCTCTTGGCTTGAACCATTGTTTTATGTCGCAGGAAAGCTTTTCCATCGCTGAAAACAACGTCATAGCCTTTGTCCTCCAACATTGTGATTGAGACCAAGTTTTTCTTTAAACTTGGAACATGCATAAAATATTTCAATTGAAATGGTTTACCTAACTCAATTTGAAAGGTAATGGTACCAATGTCAGTCGCACTATATTGTCCATCATCGCCCATCTCTATATGCATTTGGAGATCTTTCTCCTCCAAGTCACTGAAAATATCCTTATCTCCCGTCATGTGGAAGGAAGCACCCTTATCCATATACCACAATGATCCCACCACTTGGCACCATGCATGTGATCAAAGAGAAGTCAAGCTCAAATTGCGAGGCAAGGGCCTCGCAAGCTGCAGCTCCAACAACCTTCTTGTCTTCTTCTTTTGTGGACAATTAGTACCGAGATGCCCATGTTTATGACAGTGAAAACACTTCACCTTGGAAAAATGCAGCTTCTTACCTTTAGAATCAGATTTAGAATAGAATTTCTTCCCCTTCCCCTTCCTTGCCTTAGCATCCAAAGCACAATCCTCTTCATCATCATGCTTTGATGAAGATTCATCTCTCAAAATCGTTCCCAATTCGGCAATTTTTCCCGTCCATTAATAGAGTCTTCATAACTGTGCCAACACTTAGGAAGTCCCAAGAGAGCCAAGCTCACCAAATCATCATCAGAAATAGTTATTCCCACACTCCCCAGTTCACCCCGACATTGAACAAACTTAATGAGATACTTTGGAATGTTGTCGCCCTTTTCCATCTTGACCTTCCTGAGTTTATCTTTGAGCGCCAATTTCCTATGGTCACTGCTACTTTGGAAAACATCCGTCAAAGCCTTCCACATAGCATATGGTGTGGCTTTCCCATGAAGGCTTGAGACAATGTGGTATCGTACTCCTTCCAACAGAATCCTCCTCGCCTTTACCACTTTCTTTTTCCATGCATCAAGTAATGAAACATCTATTGAAGTAGGGTTAGGAACATCATTGTCAATGAATTCCTTCAAGCCATTATCTTCTAGCACTGCCTCCATCCTATCCTTCCAAGAAATGTAGTTCTAGTTTCCATCGAGTGAATAATCTAGCCACAAGCCATTGAAAGCCATTTCGATGTTAAATCAACTGTAGCACCAAGAAATTCTTTCTGCAAATTCAAATTCTTTCCACCAACAAACTCAACTCCTGCTTCATAGTTTCAATCTCTTGAGCTCTAATACCATGCATAAATTTAATATAAAATATGTATTACCTGTATTCTCCTGATCTAGCAGTTATATGCCATTGTTAAATACAAAATATCTTCTACAAAATCTTTGTGGAATTTAAAACACAATCGCCAATAGCAATATCATGAAGAAAGATCAATCACACATAACACATATAATTTACCAGGAAAGCATAAAGATAAAAACACCACTATATTCTATTATGTATTATATCATTGATGATGAATCAATTACATAAAAGTATCCAATCCAAGAGCTCTCATTACATTGGCTAACTGTCTCACACTGTCATTCAAAAATTGGCAAGTTCCTTAGCCAATTTACTGCCTCTAGATAGCCTCCCTCTACTACGAAATCCTATCTAATAGAAATCCATGAATGAAGGGAATATTGCTTTCGTTGACTGCGAAATCGTCATTGGCACATCCAATGTGTGCGTGATCACATGTGTGCAACCACTAATGTCGCAAATGATAGTCAATATTTTCCTTTCACCTACATCTCAATTGGGTCTCCACTAGATCTGACATGCATGTAGTTAATAGTAGTAAATCTTCAGTTACATGTGAGACCACTGATTGTGAATTAATTAATAATTAACTCACTTGATATCTCACTAGTGGATCTTCAGTTACAACTATCACAACTGAGTTTAACTCACTTAACTGAGTTAAAATACTTTACAACTTTCATAACTGCGCTTCCAACTCTGCTACAACTTCGAATCACTCAGTTACAACTAAGTCAACCTGCATGTCCCACCAACCAACCACTAAAATCGAAATTCCTATAGCTAACTAATTTTCCACTTCAGTTAATGATTTCCAAGTGCTCATTGAGAATATATTATTGTTTATTGTCCAACTAATATTAAGGGATAATAATAGTCGACATGAATCTATAAATAGAACTTGCACATACATATATAAATAGACCTCATCTATAAATAAATTTTTCTCATGCATCTATAAATAGAAATCCACCAAAAAATAGCCTGAGGCTCCATCCTAGTGTAGGTGCATAATTTTCACTAGGATCTTCTTGTTGAATCTCAACAAGCAAAAGTGGCTAGGAAATAACAAGGTACACGTTTCTTTAGCATAAAATGTTTTCAATTTTGAAGCAAGAAAAAGTGGCTAGGAAATCCCAAGGTACAACTTTCTGTAGCATAAAAATGTTGACAAAGAGAAGAGAATCCATATTCTACATGAAAATCAATCCCAATACGATGAAAATAATCCCTCTATATCATTGTGTGAAAATTTTCCATGAGTGTCATGTAATAATAAGGAAGACACTACTCCAATGGACAAGCTAAATCGATAACTATTTGGGGTTATTGTCTGAACGTTTACACCTCTTTCCACAAAGTTCTACTGAAAATAAAGGTAATATCATTGTGATGAATGTGATTAATATGGAATTCATTTAAAATAACTCATGTCAAATTCTATTGACGTAGTTTTCATCCATGTAAAGTGTATCATCCATGAATGACATGTGCATGGTGTATCTCTCAATTGATGTGGACATAATGATTAATCAATAAGACATGTTAACTGATTTCCCCCCTCAATAATGAATTTGAATGAATCAATGTCCCAAATACAAGACATCTATTGTATTAGAAATTTTAAGCATCATGTAAACAAAATATACATTTTAAGGTCGGGTTTAGTGCAAGTGATTTTCCTAGTTGGAATTTCTAGCAATTTGATCATAAGATAATTCAGTAAAAAATAAATAAATAAATAAGTAGAAATAAAATAAATAGATATATAACTAAAAAAATAATTAATTAATTAAAAGATTAAAAAAAGAAAATTGAAAAAGGACAATAAGGGAAATGGTAAAGAAAACATAAAAAATTTAAAAAAAAGTAAGAAAAATGGGAATAAACTTAATATTAAATTATTTTGTTATGAATAAAGTCAAAATAATATTATATTAGTATTATTTTATTATATTATATTAAAAAGAAACAAACAAGGGGAAAGAAACACTCAAGAATATAGAGCAGGAATCCAAGTCCCACTCAATTTCCAACCATCATCTACAACATGTTTCTCAATCTCGATGAATTCCTTTAACTTTCTATGATGGAAGTGGTCAATCCTCGTGATGACATGGGAATTGTCAATGTAGACATGATGTTTAGATTTCTCAGCATGTTCATCTATAGCTAAAGAGTGATAATGATTGTGTCTAATGTTTTTTACATGCTCTTGAATTCTTTGCTTAATGGAACGACCAATTTCCCCAATGTAAGGAATCCCACAAGAGCATGGGATATAGTAAACCTCTTTCATGTCTTTAGGGAAAATAGGGTCCTTAAAAGATCTAAGGGAATTTATAATTGTATTAAGGGGTTTCAATGTAGCAGAAACATGATTCTTTCAAAAGGATAAGAGCAATCTTATCAATGGTCCCTTGGATTAATGTAAGTTAGACATTGGAAATATGTTCATCACCACCATTTTTTATTCTATATTCCTTTCTCGCTCTTTGAAATGATTTGAGACCTGCTGCTTGCTATACCCATTATTTTCAAAGACTTTCACAAGATGAGATTTCTCCTCATCCAAGTGATTCTCATCAGAAATCCTTAAATCACGAGTGGCTAGCATGTTAGGAACTCCAAATTTTTGCGTTGGAAAATGGTGAGAACTAGCATGAATATATTGTTTCGTGTAGGATTTTTTACGAAAAATACGGTGGGATATGGAACCATCTTCCAATGTCGAGAGGAGAATATCAAGTCAAGGAAGGTTTCCATCAACCTCAACCTCCATGGTGAATTTGATAATTATCAAGATTTTAATTGAATCAAATATCATAAAATCAATATGTTTAGAGAAGGGTGGGGATATTAAATATTCACAATAGGAATTTTTTTATAGTTTCCTCCCCCAAGAAGGATATTATTACTTAACACCTCTTTCTAATCCTCATATTTAACTTATGTAAAATGAAAGAAAGCATAACAAATGTTTGTTTAAACCCAACTCAGTTGTAAAAAAAAATCATATAAAAGAGGAATGATTTTTTCAAAGTGGTTTAGAAGGACTCAAATGTTAATAGACCTTGGAGCATATCAATGTAAGTGTTTGTATCATATTTAAATTTCTCTTAACTCAAAACATCCAATTTTTATTATATTTTTTTTCTACTTCTAAGGTCGAAAGCACAATTGTGTTAGACTCCGGTTTCCTAAAGGAAACCAAACACCTTAAACATGAATTTAATATAGAAACTAGCTTAAGACACTCCAACCAAGTTTTAAAAGGAGTTTTGAATCTTATAGTTAATGAAATTTTCTTTAAATCTTTTATTTAGATAGATTTTTCTCTAAAGTAATCTTCTGGATGCTCAATAAATGCTTTAAAATTATGCATGTAAAGCCTCATAGTTTGATTTGGAGGCATGGTTGTAACTGTATTTGAGACAACCCTTAACTTAGTATAAGAATGACCACATCAAGGTTATAATAGATATCTTAGCATGACACAAATAAAGTTCCGACAAAAGTGTGCTCATAGGTTCATTTGGAGTCATGGATATAGTTCTAATTTATATAATTCTTAACTTGGTATATGAAGGACCCAATCAAGGTTGTAATAGATATATCAGTAAAATGCAAGTAGAATTCCCATGAAAGTGTGAGTTGAAACCTTAATTCCTACCTTGAAAGGCATACTTATGCATTATCAAGTGATATTGATAATATTTAAAAGAGCAGGAGAATGTGATAGATTGAAGTGCTTGTGATTTGTATTTCCAAAAGCTAAAGAAAAAAATAATTGTAAATAACTTATTATATCCTTATGCAATGAAGGAAATGAAGGACATGATGATCCAGTGAGGCATGGAGAAATGTGTCACGTGGATTTGGAGTATGAAGAAAGCTGAGAGAACCATGGTATATATATGAAGAAATTGGTACACATGGAGAGATGCACCCTCTCCATTGTTCTAGTTTTGTTTCATTGTTAACGTTAAATATTCTCAATTTCGCAACAAGTTAAAGTGGCTAGGAAATCACAAGGTGTACATTTCTTTAGCATCAAAATGTTTTCAATTTTGAAGAAAGAAAAAGTGGCTAGGAAATCCCAAGGTACAAGTTTCGTTAGCATCAAAATTTTGACAAAGATAAGAGAACCCATATTCTACATGAAAATCAATCCCATCACGATGAAAACAATCCCTCTATATAATTGTGTGAGAGGTTTCCATGAGTGTCATGTAATAATAATGAAGATACTACTTAGATGGAGAAGCTAAATCGACAACTATTTGGGATTATAACTTGAACTTTTACACCTCTTTCCACAAATTTCAACTGAAAATAAAGCTAATCTTGTTGTGATGAATGTGATGAATATGGAAGTCATTCAAAAGAACCCATGTCAAATTCTATTGATGTAGTTTGCATCCATGTAAAGTACAACATCCATGAACGACAGGTGCATGGTGTATCTCTCAATCGATGTGGGCATAATGATTCATCAATAAGACATGTTAACTGATGTTCCCCCTCAATAATGAATTTCAATGAATCATTGTTCTTCCTTTCTCACCCTTAAATTGTCTCTATTCAATCAGGTCCCAAAGACAAGACATCTATTGTATTAGAAATTTTGAGCATCATGTAAACAAAATATATATTTTAAGGTCAGGTTTGGTGAAAGTGATTTTCCTAGCTGGAACTTCTAGCAATATGATGATACAATAGTATTGCTTTCACATTATCATAGATCGTGTTTGCTCGAATTGAAGCTCACTGAGAATTGAAATAATAATGTTATTTCTTATTGTTCTAAAGCATTGCAAAAATATTTGCAGGTGTTGGAATTATGGTAATCATGGTTGTAGCTATTTGATGTTGGTATTGTGTTCATTTTGGCCTCTAGTTCAAGTTGCATTGATGTCTACCCTATGTAGCCTAGTTGTTGCATTGATGCCATTCTTGTAGTATAGTTGCATCTGGTTGAGTTGATATTGAGCCGATTGTGTTGGCATTGATGTCAACCTTATGATGTCACACTCATAATGGTCAAATGATGGCATTGTTGTGGTTGATGGTTCCTCATGTGCCAGTGGTGTTCATGACCTAGGGTAAAAACTAGAGGTTCAGAATAGATGATTGCAAGACATGCTATGATGGTTTGTTGATGCTTCTATAGATAGATGTTGTTGCTACAAGTGTTTGAGATGGTTTCTCAGGTGATATATGCTTTTGAGTTCGCACACTTGAGGTATACTAGGTCTTCATATAGGTCTACATGCTTATGCTCACGGAGATGACTTTTCACGGTGATTTTTTGGCCTATTGATGGTGTTGTAGAGGTGTTATAGGTTTTTTCAAAGGTGTTGCAATTTGTGTAGGTGTCAGAGGTGAGTTGAGAAATTGTTGATAGGCTAGTCAACCCTTGTTTGTTGACTTCTAGGTCAACTTGGCAGTGACACTTGGGAGACATGCTTACGCTATTTGCAGTAGTGAAGGTGGCTTCCAGAGGTCCTACAGAGGCTTTTATTGCTCTGGAAGAATTTTGGGCAAGGTATGAGGTGGTTTGATTGGATTTCTCCCATCCTCTGCCCCAAGTACATAGAGATAAGATTGTACATGCAGTTAAATGCTTTAACCGCATGGAAACATAATTATCCATGCGGTTGCAATTGATAATTGCTAGTCGTGTGGGTGCAGTTATGGCTTAACACAAAAATTCCTTTGCATTCCGCACGTACATCCAGAATAATTCAATTCGGGAATATTGAGAGGCTTCTAGATTAATTGAAAAAGGTCAGAATTAGTTTGAAAAGTATTCTAATGGGTGTGAATGCATTTAGTGCTCAAGTATTGATGGTCGAGTATCGATTTCATCAAATTTTTACACTCTTGATCGTGGGCCAAACATGAATTTCGCCAACATGTTTTATATACTTCATTTTGGAGTTGGGTGAGGTTGATGAAGTTAGTATGTAAGTGAGAAGGCTACAAAGAAGTAGAGGAATGCTTAATACCTGGTCTAGAGCAATGATAGCTTGTGCATGAGTGATAATGGAAGAAAATTGAGCATATCTATTTGCTAAATCATAGTATTGATGCAGAGTTTCATATTGCAAATCAGAGACAGAGAGATGTAGTAGAGTTGTTGGTACAAATGGAGAGATTGATATAGATCCAAGTTTATGAATCTCACATTTATTTTGTAGGTGTTGTTGGTGCATTTGCAACATAGCCATTATGTTTTATGATGTTTATTGTATTATGAAGTAATTATATTTTTAGAGTGAGGGTTTGTTATTATGATGAGTATGAGCAATGTTTATGTTGTTGGTTGATTATGTTATTTAGAGTTGATGCATTAATTGTGGACACTATTTGCTTGAGTAGAGAGCATGTTATGGTAGTGTTTTAAATTATAATTTGTAGAGAGTCTTGTTCCTAGAGTTCATATTGCACAACTTGATTTAGAGCAGAGTGTCTTGGATCCAGTCTGAAAATTTATGAAACAAGTTCTGCATGGAGTAAAGGAGTAATGAATTCATGATATTGGAGCAGTGAATTCAAAGCTTTAGATAAAGGAACAATTTATTCATCCAATTGGAGTTGGATATTCCAATGAGAGTTGGGTGAGGATTTTTGATCATGGTGGCTTTCACTGGATGGTAGTCCGTAGATTCATGTGAGAACATATTCTTTTGAGATAATTAATAGAATCGAGGGTCCTAGCTAATGGAGGTCAACTAATTGTATTTGAGGTCAAGTCTCCTAGCTGTTGGGAGTCAACAAATCTATGTAAAATACAACATTTTCTTAATAGAATATTCCGAGCAGTGCAACAATGACAAGGGTGATTATTTTCCTGCTTAAGGATTTTTCACCAGATATATTGTGTCTCTTCTGTGATGGTTTTTGTGTTTGTGTTTGATGGAATTTTTTTGTAGTGTTTCTATCATGGCTATTTGATTTATCTACTTACATTGTTTATGTTCATGTGATGATATAATGTGTTTTTGGTTAATATATGTGATTCAGTAGAGAAATTTAAATACGTGAATTTTTTTAATAAGACACACTATTGATTCACCTCCCCCCCTCTCAATAGTGTTCAAATGTTTCCAATGACAAGTTTGGTTGGGTAAATTATTATTTCCAAACCTAAAACATGGTAAAATTTCACCGATTAAGGAAGCCCTTATGATAAGAAATCATAAATTGGTAGTAAACTAACGAGGGAACATCATTTTCCTAGTATTTTATGTTGTTCACTGACTAATCATTTTTTTAAATCCATATTGAACTATATGTTGTCATTAAAATGGAAAGTGGGAAGTTAGAATTGATAACTAAATCAATAACTACTAGAATACTCGTTCAAACAAGAAATATCATAGAAATGAAAGCATTGGTTGATTGAATTCTACTAGAATGACATATAAAAATGCTAAAAATTGAATGAGTGTGACTCCAACATTAAATTTACAGTGGGGTGAAAGGGACGAAGTTATTGATTATCATGTCATACAAGAGTTGAACAAGGGATATACCTTTTCCAATTATATTGTATGGTATCGAGAAACAAAGGAAAATTCTTAATGTTTATTGATGTATCACAAAAGAAATCCAAGATTTTGTTCGGAAGTTAGTTCAGTAATTATTGAGCTTCTATATCATGTATAATAATCTCCTTAAATAAAGATAAACACTTTATTTAATCCCTCAAGAACAGGTTCACCTCGACTGGCTTTCCTGTATATGGAAATTGTACCTTGCAGGCTACTCATTTCTCACTCGCAACCTCACCTTCAAATCCTCATATTTCTTTCTTCACAATTTGCTTTGCTCTTCACTCTGTGAAGACTATGATACCATGTGATAGTAATGAAACTAATTTGAAACACACGGAGCATCGCACATCCTTCTCATTACTAAATAAATTTTATAATAAATAAAGAATAATATATAATTTTTTAATATTAACAACTTCTAATGATATCAAGAATTTTTTTAAAATATCGAGATGACCATCATCTAAAATACTGGAAACTATCTAGCTAGATCAATTAATAGGACATATTATTTTTAGCAGCATGATACAGTAGCACATATTTAATAATGTGTTGATATACACATATTGGTGTATAAAAGGTGGAAAATTCCACCGCCCAACATATATCAACCAAATTAGTGAATGTGGTTGTGCTAGGTACAAACAATATGCATGGGGTGGATTCATTCACCATGGTTGACCATGCTTGACAAGGGTTCATGAGGTTGATCAAGGTTGAAGAGGTTGACCTTGGTCAAGCTTACATTCATTTTAATGCTAATGTTACAAAAATGGTTCCATTAATGATTGAGATAGTTGATGGGGTTGACCATGGTTAAAGAGGGTTGACCATTATTGAATATATTCAACCATAGAGATCTTGATTGATTGCTATGGTTGACCATATTCAACTATAGAGACCTTGATTCACCATGTTTGACCATTCTAGCCATGGTTCACCATGGTTGACCATTAGGATTCAGTATAACATGTAATGTTCTAGGTTGACTATGGATGACCAAATATGACCATGGTTTATCATGGTTCACCATATTCAACCATAGAAACCTTGATCATGGTTGACCATATCCAACCATGCTTGACAATGGTTGAAAATGGTTGTCCATGGTTGAAAATGGTTTTTCATTGTTGCCAACGGTTGATGCTGACATATTATCATTAACAATGGTTAACCATGGTTGACAATGGTTGAAAATATTCAACTATGTTTGACCATGGTTAACCCCATCAACCATGGTCAATGAATCCACCATAAATACCTTGGTTGACCATGTTTTACCATTATAACCATGGTTCACCATGATTGGCAATGAGAGTTAGTAGAGAATGGGATGTTCTGGGTTGACTATGGTTGACCAAAGATGACCATGGTTGATCATGGTTGGCCATATTCATCCATAGAGACCTTGATCATAGTTGACCATGGTTGATCATGGTTGACGATATTCAACCATGGTTGATCATGATTGACAATATTCAACCATGGTTGACAATGGTTGTTACTAGCATATTCTCATTGACCATGGTTAAAAATGGTTGACCATATTCAACCATGCTAAATGATGTTTAACCATGGTTAACCCCATCCACCATGGTCAATGAATCCACCCCACACACATTAACTATAACCAGTACAACCACATTTACTAATGTGGTTGATATAAGGTGATCGACATTATATTTCACCTTTAATATGTTAATCGATGTATGAAATGACGTCGATAAGTGTATATCTACCACATTAGTAAATGTGGTTGTGGTAGTGTATCATGTCTTTAAAAATAATCTCTCATATCGACCATGTTTGGACATGGTTAACCATACTCAACCATGGTTGACAATGGTTGACCATGTGTTATGCAGGAAATACCTTCTTCAGAAAGAAGTGATCCCTCTAGCCCAATGAGTGGGTCTAGTAACAACTGTGACAAAGGATAAAAGCTTACCCGTTTAACATTGAAAGTAAAACGAGAGAGAGAGATGGCCTACCTCACTCATTATGCAGCTGTTTCTTTTGTGTCAACGTTGATCATTTCGCTTCCAGGCTCATTCCTCACTATGCCTTATGCATCCAAGTACCTATAAAGAATATCACACGAAAAAAGATGAAAGATACATAGTATATGCATTTCAAAGAAAACTAAATGACAGATCAAGGAGTATCATTCTAGAAAAATGAACATTAACAAATTTATGGGAAGGAAAGTATAATTTTTATTATCAAATGAACAAATGGAATATTACAATCGACACCTTCATGTTGAAGGCCTCCTTCGGAGTGGTGATCCAAGTCCAAGCCACACTCTTCAATCTCTTCTCCTCCTTCGTCAAATGGGCAACATGTAGGCGGAATCAGGTAGAAGTAAGGAAACCAACAATCACCAACCAAGACTCACTAGCATGGCACTCTCTTATAGTAGAGCTGAGGATGTTAAGGATCCACTAATGAGGGGGAAAGGCCTTATCTCAAAGGGGAAAATAATGCGAGACAAGAACAATGGTAAAAAATGGGAGTATTCGACCATATCCCCAATCAAAAGGTACTAGAACTTCGTTCTTGAGAATTCCATACAACGAAGTTTCTGCTCCATTTTTGGAGAACCTGCTTGAAGAGGACCATCGCGACTTTACTGTTGAATTTTCGTGCTCCCAGCGCAGTTCACAGGATAGGGACATGGTGAGAAGCGTGAGCTTATTAAGAGTAGGATCGTGATGGGCTTGTAAGATAAGGATTTTTACAAAATTTTGTATAAAATATTCAAGGCATTTCTCTTTTAGGTCTTTAGGGATACCTTAAGCATGTTGTCAAGGATGAAAAAGTTTATATAAATTTTGTTGCTTTGTGATGTTTATGATATGGGTGACACAAAATACGACACTTGGGATAATAACTAATGAATGTGACAAAATAATGTCTAACAGATGCCCCCTAAAGCATGAAAGTAGACCCAAAAGTGATGGTTGAATCACTTTATCAGCCATGGGAATAACTTTGGAGAACCAATGTCAGGAGACCTGTCAAACAAACATAATATAATATATCACATCTTTGATATAAGCATTCCTAATGACATATCTCTAAATATTTACCAAATAACACTTGAACCCACAGTATGGGTGAAACTAGCTGTCTAAAAGAGATCATGGAAATAGATCAATGGTATGGTCACAACATCGTTACAAAAAGGATCATGTGTGCAATCATGAATACTCAATAACTCCACGCAGCCTTGCTAATAACATATGTGATCTATGGTATTCATCTCTATATCTATCTACCCACTATACAAACCTAACCATGTGAATAGATGCGTTTATGTCAAACATGGTAGAAACCACCTGATTACCGATTAATGATGTAAACTATTAACAGAAGCGAGAGAAACCACCAATAATGATTATGCCCCTCAAGGTATGACAACACAATCTACAAGTGTGAATGAATGAGTTTAGTTCAAACACTTGTAGAATCATTCAATCGAAGCCCAATGAGGTGAACATGCCATCGAACGCGAAGAACTTTTCATTGAGGCATGCAAGCTCCAAGGTATTGAAAAGGATTTTCTAAATCATATTCTTGGATAATGAGCCGAAGTCGACAAGAAGTGCTCCGTCGAAGGAGGGCCATAATGATTCCAACATCATTGACACAAAACAAAGGATTTCTCAAGATGATAGGAGTAATTCATGATTATCACAGAGAGGGTGAAATAAGTGGATGATGTTTGGATTTTATAGATAGGACTTCTGTTGAACATATTTATGACACGACTCTAGAGTTTGGCAGCATTTGACTCAAAATGGGATCAAAGGTCATGGTGATAGATGATTATGATCAAAGGAGGGGAAAATTTATTTCCCAAACCCAGGAAGGAAAGTGAAAAATGAAGGATATTCCCAACCTGACACGAAATGCAGATGAGTGTCATGTTCAAGAGTGACATGGTGATTTTGGTATAGAACACAAAATGTACTTCACTTTCATTTTACCCCGCTAATTTCTAGCGAGTGCCTATTTATTTTTTATAGAAAGATTGAAAAGGATACCATATGCTTAGCATATAAGTACACTCTTCAGATGAATCCATCCTAGTAAGTTTAACAATCCCTAGGAAGGAGTAGCTTGGTCTCATCATGGTGACAAGTCCTTCGTCGATTAACTTTTACGAGTCTGACATAGGGGTAACTTGGTATATTTTTCATATTTAGGGAGTTTGAAAAAGAGACAGAAAAAAAAACTCCAAAAGGTCCCTTTTCATAAATAGTCTCTCGAATCTAAAAAGGTAGAAAAAAATTATTTGAGAGAACCTCTTGATCATTTTTTACCAAGGTATTCATTTTTTGTTAATAGTCAATCTCAACTCGAAAAATGGGCAAACATATATAGGGATTACGTCAATTCATTTATTTTAGCAATATCTAAAGGACAAGTGCTTGATAATCTTTTCATATTTTGGGAGTCTGAAAATAGTTGAAATATAACTCCTCTTAGAGGAATGAGTGGTATAAAGGGTAGCAACTGGTTCCTGTTATGATGAACTGCTCAAAACGTGTAAAGGTCAAGAGTCTAGCTAACAATACCGCTCATCGCAGCGTTCCCTTAGGAAAGGGTAAAAAAACCAAGTGAAAGTGTATGATCAACCAAATATATGGTGACGATGGAATGAGGAAACAAAGGCTCATCTGGCAGAAGAGACAGAAAAAATGGAAATGACAAGAGGTGTATAAGAATGGTTTCATTTTTACAGAAGCTTGAAACATGGGAAAATATGCTCAAAATTGGTTTCATTTTTTTAGAAGCTTGAAACATGAGACAAAATATGCTTGAAACTGGTTTGCATGGCCCCAACATGGTGAGTCAATTTGAGGTACGTGATCCCCAAGCTTCAGTTCATTCACCTAAGTAGAGTAATGGTTACTAACAGGTGGATGGAATGAAGGTTCATTTCGAGATCAAGTGAAAGACTTGACTGGAAATTTATGAGATCTAGTCAAAGACTCGAATTGAAAGGGGATTTGTTTCATTTTTTAAAGAGGTTGACATAGTAAAAGAACCATCCTCATATGTACCTATTTCATTTTTTAATGAGTTTGATATAGTAAAAGAATTAACATCATGGCACCTTGTTTCATTTTTTAACGAGCTTGACACAAGAAAATGAAATTTTCGCTGACACCTTGTTTCATTTTTTAAGGAGCTTGACACAACACAAGGAAATCTACTCTAAAGATTCTTGATTCATTTTTTAAGGAGCTTGACACAAGAAAATGAACTCTACTTTGAAGATCTTGTTTCATTTTTTAAGGAGCTTGACACAAGAAAAGGAACTCTGATTTGAAAACTTTTTCATGGCCTATAAGAGGTCATGGCCTCCAAGAGGTTCTCACCAGATGGGAGAACAACACGCTGGAAATTAGGGTCCAATTCCCTCAATACATGATGCACTATATCAATGAAAATATCATCAGTAGACATGGGCATGGAACGGGTTGCCACATAATTAACTTGTGGCACGAAATATACCACTTTCATGTAAGGGCCATTAAGGGATGATGGTTTATTGGGAGCCAGATTAGGAGCAATGAATGGCATCTGATCAATGGTCACAATTATTCCTTCGCGTGCGAAACACATTAGATGAAAGAGAGAAGAGAAAATACCTCCGATGAAATAAGTGTAGTCACGCCCAAGGAGTAAGTTAAAGTAAAAAGGGCCTTGGACAACAATAATGTATATATAGATAGTGTTTCCTCCCAAATTAAAATGAAAATTAGGAAGGATACCTAACGATTGACTCTATTAAAGGCAACATATTTTGGGTAAGAGGCACAAGTTGCGAAGAACATAAAGTTCTCTAAGTAGTTTAGGACATAATACTAACATATGCGACTTCATCTATTATCATGCTAGGTACAACCACATTATAGGATTCTACTATGAGCTCAAAGGGAACGTAAGAAGGAAGACGATATCCTACCAGTTGACACTAATCAAATCAAGAGACCGTACTACTTGGAGGGGGTACCGTGGGAAAAAAAGAATTTCTCCCTTGTTTTATAGGAATAGGAGGGTCACCCTCCTATACTGTGGGAACATGAGTATTTCCCTCCCATTCATGGGAGTTTTAAGAAACAAAAATAACTTTAGTGGTATGAGGTTTACTCTATAAAGGACATAATGGAAGATTTTTCAACATCAGTTGCATAGGTAGTGATGGTTGCTTGGTTGCCCCCTTACTTATTTTTCTTCTTCTTAGCTTCCTGGTTACTAGAATCCATACTTTCACTAGGTGAACAGGAAGAAAGGGGTGAAGAAACAGGTGAAGAATGTGAGGGGTCAACTTTACGGTCAACATGAGGTTGACATTGTTTAGGCGAAGGCGAACTTGGTTGAGAAGAAATTTGGACATTTGGAACCATGTGGATTGAAAATAATTAAACTAGATACCAATGGTTAATCCTGAAAGGGAGAACATTTCCATATATGGAGCACCAACATTACTAAAAGAAGGAAAAGGGCCAGGATTCTCATCTAAGGGGATTCCTTGATTGGTAAACTCAAGAACTATTTCCATTAGGCTCAACCTAAGATATACCAAGCATTTTTGCATGGGTAAGATGTTATTCAGTGGTTAATAAATTTTTAATTAAAAAAAAAATCAAAAGGGGTAATCTAGAAAAAAGGGATTACCAAGTATCCATGAAATCAAATATACACCTTGGCAAATCAAGGACTTTAATTACAAAATCTAATCTCCCCTAATGTTGTGTTCTGTGTATCATGTCTACAAGGCAACCGACTCAGTTACCTATGGCAGGTTTGCAGCCTAGTGGAGTCTCCCAAAATATACTCGATGGTACGTGGGCGTTCAGTCCGTAGAAGCATTGTCGAATGTCTAACCGTTCGATGAGAGCATACCCATATACTTACCATATGTGGAGTATAGTCCTATATACTTCTATACGTGAGACAAGATATCACACCGAAATGAAACATAGGTTGTTACTGATAACTGTTAGCTTAACAATGTCGACACACATCTCTAGCCTAAACCTCTAGATGTTTGCATTAATTCCAAATTATCCTTAGGTTAATTTAGGTTTATTTTAATGTTGATATGGGATTAGGTTTCGATTTTGGGCTCAAAATGATGTCCCCTGAATCCTAAGATGTAGTTAAATGAGAAAAAGAATTATTTTGATTTCAATGAAATTTAAAATAATAAGGGAAGAGATCGCAAAAGAGTGATGCATCAAACAATAATGTAGCAAACAAAATTTCCCCTAAATACCTTTTATCTTCACTATCCCAAATGGAACTTATTCAAAATTAAAATTATTTCTACTTTCACTAAGATGCACTTAAATAAAAAAAAAATGTTTTTCGCTTTGAATGATGAAAATGAAACTCATGAAATTAGTGCACTTAAAAAGCTTTCACTGATTGAAAAATTGTAATCTATTCTCAATAAGAAACTTCAAAAACTAGCCTTTTAATGCAAGTGATCCTATGCATTTTAACGAAAAGTAATTCTTGAAATGAAAACTAAACAGATGCAAAACCGAACTTCTTTGAGAAAGCACAAAGTTCATTACTTCCTTATAGTAGAGAATCAATATTTCTTGATTGAAACAAGAAGTAAAAAGAGTTTTTAATTGAATTGCAACAACAAGACTCAACCAAAACAAGAATTTTACTACTTAAATCACAAGAACAATTTGCACTTCTGAAAGAGATTGCAAATAATCAAAGCAAGAAATAATGTAATCAAAGCAAAGAAAACACTTCAAAAACCTAGAAACACTAAGGGTTTTTGAGAAGAAACCTAGAAATATCTATTTTATAAGACCAATGTGGTCCACTTGTTAAATCCAATGGTCTGAAGCACGATTGTTCCATCAAAAACCAGTGCTGGCAGCGCGACTGTGTCTATAAAAACACACGTTGAGAAAGGAAAAGAGGGATAAGAAAAGAAATCTCTAAATAAAAACTCTAGAATTGATACTTTGAGAAACTAACAAGCTAGACTACAGGATGGAAAACAAGTCAAACAAGAGATCATTAAGTGGTTGGCCAAACCAAGCATGAATAAAAAACCAAGAAGGAGGTGAAAAGGGTGTAAGTTTCCCTAATGGAGTCACCAATTTGTTATGCATGCAGTTCCTTCTTCGGAAAGAAGTAATCCCTCTAGCCCAATGAGTGGGTCTAGTGACAAATGTGATAAATGATACAAGTTTTCCTAGTTTAACATTGAATGTAAAATGAGAGAGAGAGATGGCCTACCTCGATCCTTATGCAGTCGTTTCTTCAGTATCAATGTTGATCCTTACGCTTCCAGTCTCTTTCCTCACTATGCCTTCTACATCCAGGTACCTGTAAATAAGATCACACGACTATTATGGGAAAAGATACCCTAAGGCCTTGGGTTGAGGGACCTAACACAACAGATGGCATGTCATCACAAGAAGGACTCTAATTACCATTTTTTATGCTTTAAACTAGAAAATGGCGATTGTGGACCTAACCCATTTATCCTTCGTTTGAGGTCGATCCCGTACGGTGCAAACCCTCTGCTACTCCTCGTGCTCCAAAACCTACAAATCAGTTAAGAACAAACACACAAACTAGTTGTACAAGATATATGTCCTAGATTTTATCATATTAGCATATATAATCTCATAAAGATAACATGAAATAAACTATTCAATATTATTAAGCATGTATAAGAGACACATAACACATGAACAATAGGAACAAGATGGTAATTATTTTATTGATAACATGTAAAGAAAATAGTGGAGAAATCACCTAAGATTTTCCATGACCTTGAGAAAAACCATCCTCCGGTTTTGTCTAGTCCTAGCCTCACAAAGCTTCTTCCATAAATGGTGCACAAAGGATGTCACATAGAATGAGGGTGATCATCACAAGGAAAAAAGTGTTTCTTGAACCTCGGAAGTGTAGGAGGCATAGGGGAAATATTAGACTTGATCAGGGCTATAACAAGCTATAATATCAATAATATTCTCTCTCTCCTCTCTTAGGCCATTCCCTTGAGGGGTATTTATACTTCCTCAAATTATTTTTTTCAGTTGGGGAACAATTAGGCCACGGGCTGGGGTAGTTAAGTTATAGGAAAAAACCGTAAACCCCACCTCATTAATAGGGATTTATATATTTTTTAACATTTTAAATAGCATATGCGGGTCAGCTATGGATGGACCCGCGTGTGCACGCAGAAAAAACTAGGCAAAATCACGTATGGATTTGAAAATATTGTTTTTTTGAGAATTGTGACCAAGTATAAATGGAAGGGCTACCCAAGGCCAATGCATAAGTCATCAAGTATATAGAGGTCATAAATGATGCTATAACAATGAGAAAAGATGAAAGATACATATTATATGTGTTTCAAAGAAAACTACATGACATAACAAGGAGTATCATGCTAAACCAATTAACATTAGCAGATTTATGGGAAGCAAATTATACT
This sequence comes from Pinus albicaulis, assembly GCA_034641835.2. NCBI lineage: Eukaryota > Viridiplantae > Streptophyta > Pinopsida > Pinales > Pinaceae > Pinus > Pinus albicaulis. Next base: position 232,795,213 of record CM076570.1, on the reverse strand, counting down.
TTGTATTACCAAATGAACATAGGGAAACTTACAACCGGTGCCTTGATGTTGAAGGCCTCCTTCGGAGTGGTGATCCAAGTCCAAGCTCACACTCTTCAATATCTCCTCCTCCTTCATCAAATCGACAACATGTAGGCACAATTAGGCAGAAGTAAGGCAACTAGCAATGACCAACCAAGACTCACTAGCATGGCACTTTGTTATAGCGAGTTAAGGAGGTTAAGGATCCACTAATGAGGGGGAAAGGCCTTATCTCAAAGAGGAAAATCTTGGGAGATACTATCAATGGTAAAAAATGGGAGTATTCGACCATGTCCTCAACCAACAAGTACCAGAACTTAATTCTCGAGAATTTTAGAGGCCAAAGCTTTTGCTCCATTTTTGGAGAACCGGCTTGAGGAGGACCAGCGCGACTTTACTGTTGAATTCTTGTGCTTCCAACACTGTTCACAGGATAGGGAAAAGGTGACAAGCATGAGCTTATTAAGGGTAGGACCATGCTCGGCTTGTAAAATAATGTTTTTAACAAAATTTTGCAAAAAATATTCAAGGCATTTCTCTTTCAGGTCTTCAGGAATATCTCAAGCATGTTGTCCAGGATGTACAAGTTTATACAACTTTTGTCACTTTGCGATGTGAGTGATATGGGCTACACAAAAGACGACACTTGGGATAAGAACTGAGAAATGTGACAAAATATTGTGTAACACCATGGTTGACAATGGTTGTTAACCATTCTTAATGCTAACATATTCTCACTGACAATAGCTGACCATGGTTAATTTTAACATCATTGGAAATGGTTGACCAAGGTTGACCTTATGTAACCATGTTTGACCATGATTAATCATGGTGGATCATGGTGGTCCATGGTTGACCATGGTTGACCATAGATACCACGATTAATCACTATGATTGATCATATTCAACCACAAAGACCTTGGTTAACCATGTTTAACCACTCTAACCATAGAGATCTTGATTTACCATTATGGTTGATCATGGTTGATCATGGTTGATCATGGTTGATTATGGTTAATGTGGTTGATAATGGTTGACCATGGTTGATGATGGTCAATCATGTTCAATCAAATTTTACCATGGATGACCTTTTATGACCATGTTCGACCATTCTCAACACGTTGATCTTGGTGAACCTTGGTTGACCATAGTTGACCATGTTTCACCATTCTAACTATAGAGATCTTGATTAACCATTATGGTTGATTGTATTTGAACATTCTAACCATGTTTATCTTGGTTGGCCTCAGTTGAACATTGTTGATCATGGTTAACCATGGTCGACCTTGGTTGACCATTGAAACCATGTTGATCTTTGATGACCTTGTTTTACCATTTTTTATCATGGTTGGCCATGGTTGACATTGGTTGACAATGGTTTCTCATGGTTGACCATATTCAACCATGGTTGATCATGGTTTACCATGGTTGACAATTTTTGACCATAGAGACCCTGATTTACCATTGTGGTGGACTATGGTTGACTTTGTTTGACTATTTTTGTCTATGTTTGACTATTGTGGTTGACTATATTTGATTATTAATATTAATCAATATCATTAAAAGGCGATTATGTTTAACTGAAGTTCAAGAGTGTTGACAATCAAACATAGTCAAACATAGTCAACAACATTAGTAAATGTCGTTGACTATTTTTTAATGTCTCATTGCGACATTAAATAAATTACAATGTAATGTAACAATGTGATAATGTCTATCACATTGCAATGTTGAATAGATTTATGTATTTTTCTAGAATCACGAACACGTTTGATTAAATTAATATTAATCAACAATATTAACAGGCGATCATGTTTAACCGAAGTTGAAGAGTGTAGATTTTCAAACATAGTCAAACATTGATGAACATACTCAACTACATTACTAAATGTGATTGACTATTTTTTTAATATCGCATTGCGATGTTGAATAATTTGCAATGTAATGTGACATTGCCACAATATTTGTCACATTGCTACATTGGTTAGATTTATGTACCATTCTGACATCACATTATTATTATTATTATTATTATTATTTTTATATCAGAGGAATCCAACAACCCACCTCACACATAGCTACTAGTAAAGCTTTAGAGGTTTACGACCTATCCTACTCTCTACAAAACAGGTCACAATCGAGGGGATTTGAACCTTAGATCTCTTAGTTTTCTCAAAACTCACATTAATTCGATCACCGATTGAGCTGCCCCCTTAGGACATTATTATTATAATTATTATTAAACTTTTTAAAAATTAATTTTGTTATTATTAAATATTTTTAAATCTTGATTGTGACCCACCAATGATGACGATCAAGCATGGTTGTCTATAATTCGCCGAAGGTGGTTTATATCGACCCTTGGTGGTTGAACCCATGTTCAATTTTAGATGGATGGCCAATATTTATTATCGAGAGAATATGCTTCGCCTCAACATTTTTCTATGTTTTTCATTTGAGGAGTGCGAAGGGTTACATAATGTGTTAGCTCGTGTCCTTTTCCTTCATGTCGCTTGTAGAACATTCTCTGGAAGCCTTCTTATGCCCCGATTTCCTCTTACCGGATGGCAACATCCTTGACACCGAAAATTTATTCTCTTTGATAGATTTCCTGCAGCTTGCGGTAATGTGGCTTCTCTAGCTTCCCAAAAGGGCTCACAAACAATTAAAAACAATATTAATGGTTGAGAGAAATCAATCATTGTAAAAAAATGTATTAATAACAAAGAAATGAGGTATTTCCACAACAAACATCATTACATAAATCGAAAATATTTCAGGTACATCAACCTGAAATTGAAGTACGCGAAGTGAGATGTCCAAGAAAATGAGGTCGATCTTGTCCAGCAAATATTAAATCTTTCCGTATGAAAATAAGTTGAAGGTACTCCAATAAATGAGAAAAATCACACTCCATATCTATAAGAATCTTAACCAATTACATTTTTTGTATTTATGTTTGCTTCCTTTGAGATTTTTTAGTGGATATTAACAAATGATTGGCCATTGGACACATGTAGAGGCGAAGTTACCCACTATTGAAAAGGTTGCTAAGAAAGAGAGGAGAAATGGGAGGGGATGCAGTAGCTCGTGGTATGCAAGTGATTCTTTTTGGAGGCTACTTAGTGGGTGATTTTTTTTCGGCTTTGGATTGGTTTTTAGCTCCTATTTTCAGTGTGAAAGAGGTATTAGAGCCGTTTGGGGCTACCGCTACCTGCAACTCTAGTTCATAACCAAGGAGTAAAGGTTAAGCACCTCGAGCTGAAATTAGGATCATTTTCTCAGTAGAAAATATGGTAAGGGTTTTTTTTGAGCTAGGTAGTGAAGCTCAGGTTTAACGGGGGGGACATTTATTGGGGGGGATTTTTCCTCAATATATATTGGGAGATTACTATATGGTTTCTAGATTTATCATGCCTGAAACCATGTAGTGCTTTCAAAGTCTAGCTCTCTCATCAATGGTGGGAAGTGAGTAGATGCATCTTTTGTATCTTTTGTTGTTGGAAGTGAGTGACTGATTTTGGCTCTTGACTGGTCTTGGGTATCTGAGGGATTTCTAGGCCAATAGTTCAGAGGAGTTTTATTTTTGTCGGGTTGTTGAGGCTACTTAGTGAGTGATTTGTTTCGACTCTGGACTAGTTTTTGGCTCCTGCGGGCAACTGACCAGTATTTCTGGGGGAGTATTTTTTACAGGCATATATGATTGGATTTCTGGTGTACGTTTTTAAATTTGCGCAGTGGTGAGTATAAATGGAGGCTACGGAGGGTGTAGATGATTGGGATGTCTCACCTATACAAGTAAAAAGGCATTTATGGCGATCATCTTGGGGAAGGATCTTGACGAACACTAGCGGTGGGAGTTTTTATTCATTGGGATCCCGAATATTCCTTTGCATTTGCCAAGTTATGTCGAGGTCGATGTAGTATAGGTGGTAGAATGTAAAGGTTTTATGTGTGACGGCGGTAGACTTTTATTGTCTCTGACATGATTTCGAGGGGAGCACCTATGGACACATGGAGGAACTATCAGCGTTCCTTCATGAGCTGGATTTTCTGGAGGAGATGGAGGCTTTCATTCAAGTGGCAACGGTGGAGGAAGCCGGTAGAAAGTTTAACATTTCGGTTGACAACCTTCCTCCGCAGTGTGCGCATGAGGATATATGGAAACCTCAGGAACAGGTTATCGCAAAGGATTCCTACCAGTTACGAAGGTTAAAAGTTTCTGGCATAAATTCACGGGGGGATTGTCCAGATAAACCTTTCAAACTGCTTGCGAAGGGGTGTTTATTGAGCTTCAGAAAAGATATTATGTGGGAACGAGTGGAGTGCCTTCAGACTAGGACGCTGGTGGGCAGATGGGTATATGAGAAAATGACAAATGCAAACCTCCTTCAATGGCTGACGGATGCTTAGATATAATTTCTAGGTTACCCTCCAAAGATATGCTGGCTTCAAAATAACTGGTGGAGTTTTCATTTTATGAAAACAAAGAATGTTGGGGAGGTGTATAGACACACATGGGTTCATGGCTATGTTTTCCTGGTGCTGCATAAATGGTATATGGGGTTTAATCCAATTCGGGATACTCTTCCAAACCACATGGTTTGGGTTAATCTTCTTAGATTGCCACTGGATTTTTGGATGATGCAGGTGTTGTTTGTCATTGGAAATTCAATTGGGACTTGCAGGTTTTTTTATCCAAAATGCCTTAGAATCTTTGATAAAAGAATGGCATGGGTTTTGGTTGAGTTTTCATTTTCAGGTGGGTTGTCGGCTTATGTAGAACTAGAATGGGAAAAGAGAATCCATAGACAAATCATTGATTATTGGCAATTACCGTTTAGGTGCCATTTGTGCCACCGGACTAGCCACCTTCGGAGGAATTGCATCATGGTGCAATAGGTTTCACACAAGCCTATGAAGTGGATGGGACCGGTTGATAAAGCTCGAACAAAGGATGATGCACCAAATTCTCTGTGGAGAAACTGGTCACCGGGTAAGTTGAAATTGCAGCACGCCTCCAAGACTATTGAATCCAAATTGTTTGTGATTGATGGTCTATGTGCCTCTGTAGGTAGGGGTCATAGAATTGAACGGTCTAATTTGTCGGATGGGAAAAGAGAGTCTTTGTCTACACATAAGGTTTCTTTATGCACTTCTATGATGTGAGAGATTAATGGAGTTAACCTCAAGGTCCATGCTCTTACCCATTCATCCCCAACTTTACATATCGATGTTCTACCGGTTCCTTCCTCACCGGGCATGGAATCAGGTGTTTTGCCTCTTTCCCTAAGAAACTTGGTGGGTAGCAATATAGAACTCTTACTCTCAAATATGGAGACCAAGATGGTCTCTCTGCCTGTGTACTCTGGAAAGAACCCATCCCCCCGATTATCATTAGTCTAACATCTGCCTCAAACATCACCTTGTGGAAAGGGCGGGGAAGACTGCGACAAAAGAAATTGTCATTTGTTTTAGACTTAAAGGATTCGGATTTTTCGGATGGTAGTTTCAAGGATGTCCTGTCACTCTTGCACTAGATAGGGTACTTATAGCCCTAAAGACCTCAATGTCGATTATTGATGATACTGTGCTCACATAATATAAGGGGGTTTGGGGGGAAGACCAAGTTTTTGTCTCTTAAGGATCTTTTTCTGAATTTAAATCCATGCCTTATATTCATCCAAGAAACTATTTCCAGTGGTGACAAATCTATTTTCTATTTCCAGAACATGTTTCCATATTGGAACATTACCGCGAAGGATGTGGATGGGAAATCTGGTGGACAAGCCGTGTCATGAGCCCCGAGATGGGCAACACTAAAGGCTTTTGCATTTTTTGGTGGTTTACTAGTTACTAGCCATTTGGGAGGCCTTCAAAATATACTACATATGATTAATCTATATGCCCCTTATCAAAATAGAGAGGGTTTTGGAAAAGGATGGAAAAATGTGGTTTTCTTTCACTCGATATGTCTCTCCTGGTGGGGGATTTCAATTTTACTTTAAGTAGTAAGGAGATATAGGGCTCGAGATGTGGGGATCCATTATCAAAATTCCTGTCTGATCTGTTTAGGGACAACTGTTTAGAGGATATACAACCAATGGAACTTGGACCAAATTGGTATAACGGAAGAGGGGGTGAGGACTTTATTGCCAAGAATTTGGATAGGGCTCTGTTTCAGGAGCTTTTGCTTTCTTATATGGGAGGGGTTGAAGTAATTGTGGAGCCTCTGATGATATCTAACCATCACCCTATAGTAGTAAAATGGAAGTTTGAGAAAGTAGTGATGGGATATCCATTTAAGTTCAATAGGGCATGGTTGGAGGATGCGAGTTTCAACTCTTTGGTTAGGGATTACTTTCAAAACTATAGATGGGATCAGGGATCCTCCACAATGGAATTCCTATCTAAAAGCCTTCGAACTCTAAAATCGAAGGTAAAATCTTGGGAAAGAGTTAAAAAAAGACAAAGGGAATACATGATGCTGGTGATTAAGGAACAAATTGTGCAGCTATTGAAATATATCGAAAATTGGAAATAGAGAGATGAGGCATGGAAAAAGATAAGGGTACTAGAGTCTGAAAGGAAGAATATATTACAGTTTCAGGAAGATTCTTGGCATTTAAAAAGAAGAGAAACATGGCTAAAGGCTGGGGATCGTAACACCAAATATTTTCACAATTTTACAAATGGAAGAAGGAGGAAGAATGCCATTTGGCATATTTTGCATGAGGGAAGGGATTCATATACCACTAAAAGTATACAGCATGAGGCTATCAAATATTTTGATGATGTTTATAAGGCTAGAAAGGGAGATTTCATTCTAGATCAATTATAGGTAGTTCGGATTACCCTAAGATGTTTAACGAAGAGGAAAACGAAAAGTTTTATAGAGAATTAAGTATGGCGCAAGTTGAGGGTATCCTAAAATATTTCAAGCCATATAAGAGTGTAGGCCCGAACAAATAGACCCCTGATTTCTTTTTACACTTTGCTGATCTACTACTTAAAGATGTGACGGATATGGTGGAAGAAATTAGAAAGAAAGGGATGATTCTGAGATCTGTTAACTCCACTTTTTTGGAACTCATCCCTAAGAAGAATGGGTCCAGCTCCTTTGATGACTATAAACATATTTCTCCATGTAACACACTATACAAGATCACTTCCAAATTAATTGCTGAAATATTAAAAGGGATTATGGCCAGATATATCACTAAAGAGCGATCTGGTTTTCTAAATGGACGAGTTATTCAAGATGTGGTTGCTACAGTACATGAGGTGATGCATACTATACATAGCAGAAAATCTGAGGCTATCATCATGAAAATGGATTTGTGCAAGGCATACGATAGAGTTGACTGGGCTTTTCTAAGAATGGTGTTATACAAGATTGGATTGCACAACAATGCTGCTGAGTGGATTATGTGTTTTGTTACAACATCCATGATGGTGGTGATAATAAATGGGACAATCTCAAGTTTCTTCAAACCTGGCAGGGGATTGCACCAGGGATGCGCTCTTTCTCCTCTAATTTTTGTATTAACCATGGATGCACTGAGCATAAAATTAAATGAGGCAATGGAGCAAGGTATATTCAGGGGGATTAAAATCACTGATAGAAAGAAAATTTCTCATAGTTTTTTTGTGGACGACACGATGTTCTTTGAGATGTTGAAAAGAAAATTTTGAATGACCATGTATCAAATTTTTCACAGGTTTAGTTTAGCTACAGGAATGGTAGCTAATAAACATAAGTCTTGCATATTTTATGGAAATGGAGAACTGATAAAAATAAATGAGATTGGAGAAATTTTTCATTTTAATTTGAAAACTTTATTAGAGGGGCTCACATATTTGGGTTTCAGAATCAAACCGGAAACTTACAGAGTTAATGACTGGCTATGGATTGTTGAAAAATACCACAAGCGTATACAAGGGTGGACACTAAAGTGGCTATCAAAAGGTGGAAAGTTGATCCTAATTCAGGCTGTCTTACAACAAATCATGGTATACTGAGCTCACCTATACCTGATCCCAAGAGTTATCATAAAAAGGATCAAGAAGTTTGTGACAAGTTTTCTATGGAACGGGAACAAAGGAGAAAGAAATTTTCATTTGGCTTGCTGGGATCCCATAGCCACTCCAAAAGAGCAAGGGGGCTGGGCATTACTTAACATTGAACAATTTTGGAAATCCTTACTTATGAAATCGATGTGGAGGAGCATTCAAAAGGATGGTGTCTGGAGAGATATTATTCGGTATAAATACATGAGAGTGCAGGATCTCGAAGATGCCTTCATAGGCGGATGGATAAAAAATGCAACGTCTTCACAGATCTGGAAGGGATTTATCAAAATATGGCCATGTTTCAAAGATCACCTAAAATGGAATTTTGGGACTGGACAAAAGATCTTGATTGGGGATGGCTCTATCCGAGGTTTCCTGAATGATCCAATTCTGGATGAGCATATCATAAATTTGTTAAATAGAAGGGGAGTATTTTTATTGTCACAGGTTATTCAATCATGGTAGGATGAAGTCCCAATCTGGAGTGATGCCAAGGTGCTTGTTATACTGATATTGATGCCATTTCAATGGACAATGTATTTGGAAAAATTCATAGGGATGGGCTGGAAGCAATCCATAGAAGGCGATACTATTACATGTGAGGCACCTATAAAAAGGGAAACATAAGTGCACAAGATACTTACAAGGAGATTATGAAAAGCCTAAATGGACAGACGACCGACTACTGGTTTACAAAGATGTGGAAGGTAAATACACAGTTAAAAATTATCAATTTTTTTGTGGTATGTTTGGCGAGATAAAAACTTAACATGGTGTAATCTCAGAAAGAGAGGCATGATAGGTTGAGGGAGATGCTCTCTATGTAAATTAGAGGAGGAAGATAATCAACATCTGTTCTACAAATTCAGTTTCTCTAGGGAAGTTAGAGATAATTTATGCAAAATACTCAATTTTCGAGTCAATGATAACCAATCGGTCAGAGAATGCACGAACTGGTGGGTTTCTTAGGGCAAGAATTATCGCATCATTCCCCTTATATTCCATTGGAAAATATGGAAGTGCAGAAACGTAATTATCTTCAAGGATCGTAAAGCGCATCATTTCGAAATTGCGTCACAAATGATCTAGCATTGGGAGAGCTATAAACCAATGCAGAAACCGTCGAGGGACCTATCGATCAGAGGGGGGCCATTTGAAGTTACCTATCCTATATGGTTTTTTGACGGTGCAGCTCAGAATGGAAGATGTGGGTGCGGTGCCTGGTTGATGATCAAACCCTTATGCCATTATAAAATTTATTGGTATGGTGGCCTGGGTACAAATACAAGGGCTGAGACATTGGTGATATGGGGACTGCTTTGGTTCACAAAGCATCTGTGTATTGATTCCATCAGGATTTATGGTGACTTGAAGGTGTTAATTGACCTACTAAATAAGAAAACCAATCTGGCACCCGTTCAATTATCATCATGGATTGATCACATCTGTGATATGGCTCTCTCTTTCGCCTCCATTACTTTCTCTCATATCTACAGAGAAGAAAACTCGACTGCTGATCAACTTTAAAAACTAGGACTGAGTGGATCTTTAGGTATCCCTCATTATCAAATGTTTGAGACAATGGGTATTGGGGCCAGGGGCATAGTGCAAATTTTCTAAAATTCTAAAATAAATATTATTTTAGAATCATGGAGGGACGATATAACAGGTATGGGGTTTCTTTTTGTATATGAATTGTGTCTTTAATAGGATTTTTGTTTTTGGAGATGGATAGTGGGCTCTGGGTGGAGAAGAGAGGGTTACAGTATTTGATAGAGGAAAATATTGGAAAATATCAAAACAAAGATAGGTTTTTTGTGGTTGTCGCAGGACAGGATAGAAGTTTTATTATAAATACATGATCCACTTTTTTGTGTGGAAAGAAATGCTGAAGACAATCTACAACTCCAGAATGTTTTCACAGGGAAGAGAGACTGATATATTGACTCATAGAATCATTATTTATTTTTGATATTTCCCTACAGAAAATGTATGATTTATATGTGAAACATTTTTTGAATTTTTGTACTGGTACATTAATGTACACCAGACTTTTTTCATGCTGAAAAAAGAAGAAGTTACTCACTATTATTTTCCTCTGTGTTAAGATTACAGAAAGTACAATAGACATTTGTTTCATATTGTGTGGCTGTATCCACAATTGGCATAACATTTTTTTATTTTTTCCACAAGTTACATCAACGTTTTGTCAAGGAATTGAATATCGAATGTAGCATTAAAATTATGAGATCGAAGCAAATTTTTTGATGAATGAGTTGGCTAAACATGGACGATGGATTAAAGGGTTGATATTCCCTTCAATAGAAATTACGATGAACTTAACTGTCATGTGCGTTTGTAATACATTTGTAATATGTCATAGGGCGCAAAATTACCGTAATCGATGGTAATTTTTAATATCTGATTCTTAAAGATATGGTAAATTTTACCTTCAATCATGTCCCAATAGATTGAACTACTAATATTAAATGTGATAAATGGTTAAGTTAAATATGGGATTGAGAGATGCCCGCTCATTATTTTGTGTGTGATTCTGATGGAATCTAGGCCATCCAAAGGGCCATCATCAAGCCAGTGGGTAATGAAATAAAGACTTTTTAATTAATTATTGTTAATTAATAATAATTAATAATTAATTAATTGATTAATTAATTAATTATTGTTAACAATTAATGATCAATTAATCTATTATTGATAATATTTTATATTTTATTAATTTATTATTGATAATTAATTAAAAATCAACAATTAACAATAATAATTAACAATTATTAATCTCTGTTAACTAATAATTAATAATGGTTAATAATTAATAATTAATAATATTTCACATGTTTTGGATAGACGGTGATCAGGTGTTCTGTTAATGCATTCATTAATGTGAAGTCACCAATTCAATTTCCTGCCCCGATTGGGGTGATATATTAGACATGTTGAAAATGTAGTCGTGCCAAGCTTACTAATAATAATAATAATAATAATAATAATAATAATAATAATAATAATAATTAATTGTTAATAAAAATAAAAATATTTTAATTTTTTGATAGTCCGAGAGGCATCTCAATTGGTGATCGAAGTAATGCAAAATCTATGAAAAATGAGAGATCCAAGGTTCAAATCCTAGTGTTTGTGACCTTGTTTACGGAGAGGGGGACATGTCCTAGACCCTAGAGGTTTACGAGTAGTTACATGTCACGCGGACTATTGGGTTCCTCCGAGACACAAATAATAATAATAATAAATAATAATTAATAATAGTTAACAAATTTCTATTAATAATAATAATTAATTGTCAATAATAATAATAATAATAATAGTAATATTTTTTATTATTAATTAATAATAATAATTAATTCTTATTAATATTAATTATTAAATAGTTGATAATTAATTATTATTATTAATACTTGATTGTTAATAATGATAATTAGTAATTAATTAATCAATAATTAATTATTAATTATTAATAATATTTGATTATTTATTAAATATTAATTATTATTAATTATTGATTGGTTAAGTATGGTCAATCATGGTTAACCATGGTCAACATTGGTCCAATGTGATATTATGACGAAGATTGTCTTAAGATGAAAATCAACCATGGTCAACAATGGTTCAATGTCGCATTATGACAAAGATTGTCTCAATATAAAAATCAAGCATGGTCAATCATGGTCAACCATGCTTAACCATGGTCAATAATCATGGTCACATTGTGATAAATTTACGCAGCAACAAGGTGAAATGGCCCCAAGGAGAAGTTGGTCAACTTCGAAGTGGCCCAGTTCTGTTGCTCTTCCTTTTCTCCTATGTGGTATTTTTATTCTCTCGGCAATTTTATTTGTCAATTTTAGGAAAATTGATAAATAAATATAATTGGCATCTTTTTAATGTTATATATCTGAATTTGTATAAATAAACCAACATTCATAAACCAATGTCTAAGCTTTCGGACCTTATATTAAAATCAACATTCTGTGAATAAATAATTCATAAACAGACCTTGGCTCTGGGCCCCGCCTTCCCAATCAATAGCCAATCAATTGTACGCTGTACCTTAGGTTAATTTTCAGGCATCTCTATTCAATGATCACCCTCCGATGCGCTTGCACCAGATCGACGACTCTTGGCAATTTCGCTCGGCGTCGTTAGTCGAAGTATAACGTGCGAAATGTATGGGAAAGCGGTTTTTGAACGGTCCGCTCCGCCACGTGTCGATTCCTCTATGGAATCGCTCCTCGACCCCGAAATACCACCTCCGTACCCAAAGTGGTGCGAAATGGGGAAATTCTCTCTCCAAACCTACTTGCGGTTTTTCCACAGTGTTTAACCAAGGTTAATGTGGTTTGCGTTCTCCTTCATATTCATTAACTCGGTTTCTTGACTATGGTACAGGATTTCTATCTTGCGACCAACAGCGTCGTTTCCCTGTATAACTAGATTCGACAGAGTTCGTCCAACCATTTAATGGAATTTACACCACAACACAGACAGCGGATGTGGAGAGATTTTCACAGTGTTCTCTTATAGTAATTACTTTCAGGAACAGAGGTTTCAGTGCTTCGGACTAAGCGATAGCGCATACAAAGACAACTTCGTTAAACTTCAGGTACTCAACAGGCCACACATATATTCAAGCAGAGAACAAATGTTAATTACATACGATCTTCCTGTTAAATCTCCCCTCTCTCTAAACATCTGAAGGATACAATTATATACATTTACAGAGTGACTCTTCGGTTCTTTCGTGAGGACTGTTTAGAAAACCAACAGTCTCCTTACAATAATTCAGTGTAACTGATGTATGACAATTGGACTAACTAGACTATTCGACTTCTATGACTCTAATTAATCTAAATAATTACAATCAACTAAGGTATTGACACCTAGCTGCAACATTCGAATATTTTCAAGCCCTCCTAGCCACAACACGTGGGAAAAACTTCCTACATTGCTGGCTAATGTCTAATGCCCCTGCATCAGACTCCCGAGGGCAATCTTCTTCATGGGCTCCTATCCATGAGCTCTTCCACTGATCTGCCTATCTTTTGCAACATTCCTTCCATCATCCAAGTGGCATCTTCCTCTGGTTTGTCCTTCCATTTAATCAAGTACTGGAAGTACTCTTGTCCTCTGGTCCTTCCAAATGATCTTTTATCCAATATCTTCTCTGGTTGCAATGGCTGTGCTGGAGGTAGTTGTTCTTTCCACTCGATCTGTTCCTTGTCTACTGATCTTTCTTCTGCACCCTCATCTTCATACTTGTACAAATCTACAACATTGAAAATGGGAGATATTCCAACATCAGGAGGTAATTAAATCTCATAAGCATTTGCAGAAAACTTTCTAAGTATCTTGCATGGCCCAATCTTTTTGAACTTCAACTTATTGTACTGCTTCTTAGGGAATCTCTCCTTTCTCAAGTGTGCCAAGACCTAATCTCCTACTTCAAATTGAACTTCTCTTCTGCTCAAGTCTACTCTGGTTTTATATTTTATGCTGCTACCCTGTAGTTGCTGTTTCACTTGTTCATGTATGGCCTGGATCTCTGAAGCAAATTCCTCACCATCTGCACTCTTGAGCTCTGCCCTTCCCAGATTTCTTAATTCTGATATTCCTCTGGGATGCATTACATAAACAATATGAAATGGACTCTGCCCTGTGCTCATGTTTGGTGAATCATTATATGCATATTCTTCCTGGGGAAAAATATGATCCCACTGCTTGGGATGCTCTCCTGCAAGACTTCTTAATAAATTTCCCAGACTCCTATTCACTACCTCAGTTTGTCCATCAGTCTGGGGATGATAAGCTGAGCTGAAACTTAGTTTGGTACCAAGTTTCTTCCACAATTTCCTTTAAAAGTACCCCACAAATCTGGTGTCTCTGTCTGAAACAATGCTCCTAGGTAACCCATGCAATCTAACAACTTCTTTGAAAAATAAGTTAGCAACATGGGTGGCATCACTAGTTTTATAACATGGAATGAAATGTGCCATTTTGGAGAATCTGTCCACCACAACAAAGACTGCATCATTCCCTCTCTAAGTCTTGGGAAATCCTAGAACAAAATCCATTCTCACCAAGTCCCAAGGCCTGTCTGGAATAGGCAAGGGAGTGTACAATCCTGCATTCTGGCTCCTTCCTTTAGCATACTGACAGATTTTGCAATTCTTCACAAAATTGTCTACTTCTGCTCTCATCTTGGGCCAGAAATAAAAATGAATCAGCTGCCCATAAGTCTTATCAGTACCAAAGTGTCCAGCAAGTCCACCACTATGCTTCTCTTTGATCAAATTTTCTCTCATGGAACATTTTGGTACACACAGTGGGTTCTTCCTGAATAGCAAGTCTTCCTGCAAGAAGTAATCCAGCCACTGGCTTCTATCTGTTAAAACAGGGTTACTACATCCCTCAAATGCTTCTTTACAATTAGGATCTATTTTGTACAATTCTTTCAGAAAATCAAACCCTACAACCTGAAAATTATTTTCTTGAACAAGCAAATGTCTCCTACTAAAAGCATCAGCTACTTTATTGGCTTGGCCACTTATATGTTTCAAAACAAAATTAAAACCTTGGAGATACTCAACCCATTTAGCATGCTTATGTTTCAACTTGGGCTGTTGTACAATATACTGCAAAGCATGATTGTCAGAATATAACACAAATTCCCAGGACATCAAGTAATGTCTCCACTTCTTCAGTCCCTGAACAATTGCATAGAATTATTTCTCATAAGAGGAATAATTTCTTCTGGTATCATTCAAATTTTCACTGAAATAGGCTACAGGCCTATCATCCTGACTCATCACAGCTCCAATGGCTTCCCCACTGGCATCACATTTCACTTGAAATGGTTTAGAAAAATAAGGCAGAATTAAAACAGGCTTCTCTGTTATCTTTTGCTTCAATAACTTAAAATTTCTTTCTACTTAAGCAGTCCACTTAAATCGTTGTTTGATCTTCCTTATGGTCTCAATTATGGGTGCATTAATCTTACTGAAGTTCCTTATAAACTTTCTATAAAAACTGGCAAGTCCGTGGAAACTTCTTACCTGAAAAATACTCCTGGGTGAAGGCCATTCCACAATTGCCTTAACCTTTTCTGGGTCCATCTTCAATCCTTCTGCAGAAACAACAAAACCCAAATACACCAACTCTCCCTTCATGAATGAGCATTTCTTCAAATTTATCATCAGTTTCTCCTGATGCAGTTTCTTCAAGACATGATTAAGATGCCTTAAATGTTATTCTTTAGTTCTGCTGAAAACTAATATATCATTTAAATACACTATCACAAATTTCCCAATAAATTCTTTCAATAACTCATTCATAAGTCTCATAAAAGTGCTTGGTGCATTGGACAACCCAAAAGGCATTACCATCCATTCATACAATCCTTCATTTGTTTTAAAGGCAGTCTTCCACTCATCACCCTCTCTTATTCTAATCTGATGGTATCCACTCTTCAAATCTATCTTTGAGAAATATTTAGCACCACTTAAACAGTCCAATAAATCTTCAATTCTGGGAAAAGGGAATCTGTACCTGATTGTGATCTTATTGATTCCTCTGGAATCAGTACACATCCTCCAGCCTCCATCTTTCTTTGGGCTCAAAACTGCTGGTATTGCACATGGACTCAGACTTTCTCTGATCAGTCCTTTTTCCACCAACTCCTGAACTTGTCTCTTGATTTCCTCATTTTCCTTGGGAGTCATTCTGTAGGCTGCCTTATTTGGAAGATTTGAACCAGGGATAAAATCTATCTGATGGCTGATCTTTCTCACAGGTGGCAGCTCATTAGGTAAATCATCCACAACAATGTCACAATAATCATCTAACATCTCTTGTATCTCTACTGGTAAATCAGAAATCTTTGTGGAAGTAAGAACTACTTTAGGTTTGCAAACTAAAGCAAATCTTACCTCTTCTTCTTCTATCTGCTGTAGATATTCCTTCCCGCTTACCAACAAGGTCTTTGGATCAATCACTCTGTTGGATGGCTCTCCTTCTTCCATGGGTATCAAGGTATGATGTACCCCATCTTTGAAGAACCTGTAAGTGTTCTTCTTGCCATCATGCACTGCTGCTCTGTCAAACTGCCAAGGTCTACCCAGCAGTATATGACACACATCCATGGGCATTACATCACACAAAACTTTGTCCTTGTATTTTCCCATTTGCAGCTCCATCTCACACTGTTCTTTCACAACCAGCTGGTGCCCCTTATGCAGCCAGGACACTCTGTAGGGAGTTTGGTGCTCCCTTGTCTTCAGCTTCAACTTTTCTATTACCTCAGTGGAAACCAGATTGTCTGTGCTACCACTGTCAATGACTAGCTGGTAGCATTTCCGTTGGACTTTGCATATGATCCTAAACAAGGTCTTCCTCTGTGCAGGCTCAGTGACCTGTTTAGCTTGCTTCAACAGGTCCTTGTTTACCACCAAGGATTCTCCCCTCTCCAGAAGAATTTCTTCTTCAATTTCTGCCTCTTCTCCAGCCTAGGCTACAACAACATTCCTTGGACCAGCACCCACATTTTCTGGACATTCATAGTGCTTGTGTCCCACCTGCTGGCATCTATAACACCTCAATTCTCTACCTCTACCTCTATCTTTTCCTCCTCTTTCCCTTCCTCTATAAGAACCCCTTCTGCCCTTTGCATCATCTTCTGTAGATGCATTCTAAGGTGAGCTACTGTCAGCTCCATTCCTGGGTGTAGGCTTTCCTCTACCACCCTGAGTTCCCTTCCCACAGAAAGTACCTCTCTTCTTGGTAGATTGTTTCCTCAGGAGTTTCTCCTCTGCTTTCAAGGCCATCTGGTATGCCTCTTCCACTGTCTTGGGAGACAGAAGACCAATCTCATCTTCGATCTCCAGTCTGAGACCATTTACATATCTGGCAGTCTTCTCGGGTGTGTGTTGGAATTGCCTAGCTCTTATGCTCACTCTGTAGAGCTCCTCTGTATATTCCTTTACTGTCAGCAACCTTTGTTTCAGGTTCTGCATTTGTTTATACAATGTCAGCTGGTAATCACTAGGTAAGAATTTACCTTTCAATTTGGCCATCATCCTGGTCCAGCTTTTGATAGGTTGCTTGCCAACTCTCCTCCTTTCTGCCTGCACTCCATCCCACCAAAGTGCAGCGTCTCCTTTCAGCTTTGTCACTGCAAACTTGACCTTTTTATCTTCGCTTATTTTTTCATAATCGAAGCACTTGTTCAATTCATTTATCAAGTCCACCAGCTCCTCTGGATTCAGTCCCCCTGCATAACTCGATACTTCAATTCTGGGTTTGACTGCAGACCCCAGAACAGTTCTAAGGAGCCTCATGTTAGGAGGAACTTCCACAATTTCTTCTACTTCTGTCTCAGGTTCGCTGATGTCTTCAGGATCTCTGGTCTGTCTTCGCTCCACGGCATCCATCCTGGCCTCGACCCTCTACAACATCTCCAACATCTCTGCGTTGGCTATAGGTCTTCTTCAGCCAGCACCTCTTCCAACTCAGACCGCCATGTCAGCAAACAATTTCGGAAAACGGCTCTGATACCACAAATGACGCAGCAACAAGGTGAAATGGCCCCAAGGAGAAGTTGGTCAACTTCGATGTGGCCCGGTTCTGTTGCTCTTCCTTTTCTCCTACGTGGTATTTTTATTCTCTTGGCAATTTTATTTGCCAATTTTAGGAAAATTGATAAATAAATATAATTGGAAGCTTTTTAATGTTATATATCCGACTTTGTATAAATAAACCAAAATTCATAAACCAATGTCTAAGCCTTCGGACCTTATATTAAAATCAACATTCTATGAATAAATAATTCATAAAAATGCCTTGGCTCTGGGCCACACCTTCCCAATCAATAGCCAATCAATTGTACGCTGTACCTTAGGTTAATTTTCAGGCATCTCTGTTCAATGATCACCCTCCGATGCTCCTGCGCCAGATCGACGACTCTTGGCGATTTCGCTCAGTGTCGTTAGTCGAAGTATAACGTGCGAAATGTATGGGAAAGCATTTTTTGAATAGTCCACTCCGCCACGTGTCGATTCCTCTATGGAATCGCTCCTCAACCCCAAAATACCACCTCCATACCCAAAGTGGTGCGAAATGGGGAAATCCGCTCTCCAAACCTACTTGTGGTTTTTCCACAGTGTTTAACTAAGGTTAATGTGGTTTTCGTTCTCCTTCGTATTCATTAACTCAGTTTCTTGACCACGGTACAGGATTTCTATCTTGCGACCAACAACGTCGTTTCCCTGTATAACTGGATTCGACAGAGTTTGTCCAACCATTTAATGGAATTTACACCACGACACAGATAGCGGATGTGGAGAGATTTGCATAGTGTTCTCCTATAGTAATTAATTTCAGGAACAGAGGTTTCAGTGCTTTGGACTAAGCGATAGCGCATACAAAGACAATTTCGTTAACCTTCAGGTACTCAACAGGCCACACATATATTCAAGCAGGGAACAAATGTTAATTACATACGATCTTCCTGTGAAATCTCCCCTCTCTCTAAACATCCGAAGGATACAATTATATACACTTACAGAGTGACTCTTCGGTTCTTTCGTGAGGACTGTTTAGAAAACCAACAGTCTCCTTACAATAATTCAGTGTAACTAATGTATGACAATTGGACTAACTAGACTATTCGACTTCTATGACTCTAATTAATCTAAATAATTACAATCAGCTAAGGTATTGACACCTAGCTGCAACATTCGAATATTTTCAAGCCCTCCTAGCCACAACATGTGGACAAAACTTCCTACATTGCTGGTTAATGTCTAATGCCCCTGCATCATAAATATTTTCTCTTGGTCCAACGTCACATTATAACAACCATGCTCATGTATGGTCAGCCATGGTCAACCATGGTCCAACATCATATTGTGACAAAGATTGTTTTAATATGAAAATCAATCATGGTAAACCATGGTAAAACATGGTCCAACTTCGTATTGTAACAAATATTGTCTCAATATGAAAATAAACCATGGTCAACGATCGTCCAACATTTCATTCTGAAAAATATTGTCTCAATATGAAAATTAACCATGGTCAACCATGGTCAATAATCATGGTCACATTGTGACGAAGATTATCTCTTCCTCCAACGTTACACTATGAAAACCATGGTCATCAATGGTCCACCATGATAAAAAATGGTCCAATATCACATTGTTGCAAAGATTGTTTCAATATGAAAATAAAACATGGTCAAACATGGTTCAACATATTATTGTGACAAAGATTGTATCGATATAAAAATCGATCATGGCCAACCATGGTCCGACATTGCATTGTGACAAACAATATCTCAATATGAAAATCAACCATGGTCCAACATCACATTGTAACAAATATTGTCTCGATATGAAAATTAATCATGGTTAACAATGTTCAAACATCACACTGTGACAAAGATATTGTCAATATCAAAACCAACAATGGTCAACCATTTTTATTTTAGGGTTTATAATATTTATCATAGGGTTTATATACCTTGCGTTTATAATATTAAACCCAAGGGTTTAATATTATTCACTCAGGTTTTTAGTATTAATGTCTTGTGTTTATTAGTCCCTTGGATTTATAATATCAATCCCTTGTTTTTATTAATGTAAGGGTTTATCCCTTGGGTTTAATATTATTCACTTGGGTTTATAATCCCTTGGGTTAATATTACTCCCTTCGGTTTATAATATTGATACGTTTTGTTTATTAATCTAAGGGTTCATTTTCCTAGGGTGCAATATTATTCATAGGTTTTAAAATATAAAACCTTCGGTTTAATATAATCCATTTGGTTTATAATCATTTTCGACCATGGCTAATCATTCTCCAACATCATATTGTGACAAATGTTTTCTTAATATGAAAAATCAAACATGGTCCAATGTTGCGATGTGAAAAAGATCATCTTGATATGAAAATAAACCATGTTTAACCATGATCAACCATGGTCCAACATCATGTTGTGATAAATATTGTCTCAATATGAAAATGAATCACGGTCAACCACAGTCAAGAATGTTTATTTTAGGGTTTATACTATTTATCTTAGGGTTTATATACAATATTAATCCCTTGGATTTAATATTATTCCCTTGGGTTTATAATAACTTGGGGTTTTAGAATTGATCCCTTGGGTATATTATGCCCATGGGTTTATAATATCAATCCCTCCGGTTTAATAATCTAAGAGTTCATATTCATAGGGTATAATATTATTCTTTGAGTTTAATATAAATTCATTAGGTTTATAATCATGGTCAACCATGGTCCAATGTCACATTGTGACAAATATTTTCTCAATATGAAAATCAACCATGGAAAATCATCATAATATAAATTCCCTCATTTACAATCATGGTCAACCATGGTCAACGATGGTCCAATGTCACATTTCTCCAAAGCTTGTCTCAATATGAAAACCAACCATGGTCCAACACTGCATTGTGACAAAGATTGTCTTATTATGAAAATCAACAATGGTAAAGAACAATCAACCATGTTTATTTTAGGGTTTATAATATTTATCTTAAGGTTTTTATGCGTTGTGTTTATAATGTTTATCCCTTGGGTTTAATTTTATTCTCTTGTGTTTATAGTCCCTTAGGTTTTTAGTATTACTCCCTTGGGTTTATAATATCAATCCCTTAGGTTTATTACTCTAAGGGTTTATATTCCTAGGGTATAATACTGTTCATAGGGTTTATAATAATAATATTTGAGTTTAATATAAATCCATCTAGTTTATAATCATGGTCAACCAAGGTCCAATATCACATTGTGACAAATATTTTCTTAATATGGAAATAAACCAATTCCGCATTGTGAGAATGATTATCTCAATCTGGAAATCAACCATGCTCAATAACCATGATGACATCGTGAAAAATATTTCCTCTTCATCCAACGTCACATTGTTACAACCATGGTCATCCATGGTCAATCATGGTACATCATCGCATTATGACAAAGATTGTCTCAATATGAAAATCAACCATGGTCAACCATGGATAACCATTGTCCAACGTCACATTTGTGAAAAATGTTGTCTCAATATGAAAATCAATCATGGTCAACCATATTCCAACGTCGCATTGTGAAAAAGATTGTGTCAATATGAAAATCAACCATGGATAACCATGTTTATTTTAGGGTTTATAATATTTATCTTAGAAGGTATATACCTTGGGTTTATAATATTAATCCCTTGGGTTTAATATTATTCCCTTGTGTTTATAATGCCCTAGGGTTTTAGAGTTGATCCCTTGGGTTTATTATTCCCTTGGGCTTTTAATATCAGTCCCTTGGGTTTATTAATCTAAGGGTTCATATAAATAGGGTATAATATTATTCATAGGGTTTATAATATTAATCTTAGGGTTTAATATAAATCCATTGGGTTTAGAATCATGGTCAACCATGGTCATTGATGAGAAGTCTAATGTCACATTGTACCAAATATTGTCTCAATATGGAAATCAACCATGGTCGAACGCCGCATTTTGACAAAGATTGTTTCAGTATGAAAATCAACAATGGTAAAGCATGGTAAACCATGTTTATTTTAGGGTTTATAGTATTTATCTTAGGGTTTTATACCTTGGGTTTATAATATTTATCTCTTGGTTTTATAATCCCTTGGGTTTATTAAATGAGGGTTTATATTCCTAGGGTATAATATTATTCTTAGGATTTATAATATTAATATTTGGGTTTAATATAAATCAATTTGGTTTATAATCATGGTGAACCATGGTCCAACATCACATTGTTACAAGAATTTCTCAATATGAAAATCAATCAATGTCACATTGTAACAATGATTATCTAAATATGGAGATCAACCATGGTTAACCATGTTCTAATGCCACATTGTAACAAAGAATGTCTCAATATGGAAATCAACCATGGTCAATCATGTTCCAACCTCGCATCATGACAAATGTTGTCTCAATATGAAAATCCATCATGGTCAATCATAGTCCAATGTCGCATTGTGACAAAGGTTATGTTAATATTAAAATCCACCATGGTCAACCATGGTCAATCACATTTATTTTAGAGATTATAATATTTATCTTAAGGTTTATATACATTGGGTTTATAATATTAATCTCCTCGGTTTAATATTATTCCCTTTAGTTTATAATACCTTGGGATTTTAGAATTGATCCCTTGGGTTTATAATATCAATCCATTGGGTTTATTACTCCAAGGGTTCATATTCGCGCAGTATAATATTATTCATATGGTTTGTAATATTAATCCTTGGGTTTGATATAAACCCGTGGGTTTAGAATCATGGATAACCATGGTTAACGATGGTCCAATGTGACATTATGCCAAATATTATGCCAATATGGAAATCAAGCGTGGTCAACCATGTTTATTTTAGGGTTTGAAATATTTATCTTAAGTTTTATATACCTTGGGTTATAAATATTAATCACTTGGATTTAATATTATTCCCTTAGGCTTATAATATCAATCCCTTGGGTTATCAATCTAACGGCTCATATTCCTAAGATATAATATTATTCATAGTGTTTGTAATATTAATCTTAGGGTTCAATATAAATTTTATGGGTTTAGAATCATGGTCAACAATGGTCAACGATGCATTAGGGGAATTTTGAGGTTTAAAATGGGCCTCCTAAGGAAAATGTACAATCAAAATTCACTTTATGAGAACCAATCACATTTTAGGGGATGACATCATCCTTAATGATTGAGGTGGTATTGTTTGAGTTAAAGGTACTGACATGTCATATTCCCAATGGTGGATAGAAACTCATGGTTAACCATGGTAGTGTTCTAAGTGCTTTTATAGTCATAAAGTAAAGTACTCATAATAAATGTCATTTCACACTTTTTGAATAAAATATTATTATTGTCATTTCATATTTTTTGAAAGAAACAATGCATATCCCTACACAATCTTCATGTCTTTACACACTTTTGAATAAATATTATATTTGTCTATTTTATTATATTTATTTTTAAATTATATATTAATCTCATTTTATTTAATATTACAATTTAAATCTAATTATAAGTTAATATCTATAAATATATATTATGCATATAAAATCAAAATAAATAAAAAATTAACTTTGTAATTTTAGGATAAATCAATTCTATAAAGAATATTATTATAATAATGATAACAATATTAAAATATTAAAATTAAAGAAAAAAAAAACATTTTAGTTTTGTATAATGAAAAAATGTATATTAGTTTTGTATGTTGAAAAAAGTTATATTAGGTTCAATATAGTTTGGAGCAAAAAAAATTCTAAATTTCAATGTATATAAATCTTATATTATACTTATAATTCTAATTAAATTTATTTCAATACTTGTTTTCTTTAATTTAAAATATAACTCAATTCATTTCATTATGATTATATTAATATTATATATTATTATTTATAATAGCATGAAAAATAATCTAAATGATATAGAGTATATATTATATTCCTTTTTATATTATATTCCTTTTCTTCTTGTGTTATAATAAAATCAATTTAATATGTAATATAAAATTTATACATAAAATAATATATTACATTTATTATATTATATTATATATTTTTATATAATAGATTAATTATATGTTATTATACAATCTAAATAATATAAATTTTAATTAATAACATATTATATAATTACGAATTTATGAATTTATATTTATATTTTGTTTTAAGTTATTTAAGTACAAATGACAAATGCATTAGTTGTTCAATGATAATGATTTTTTCTTGAAAAGCTCATTCTTATTTATAGTCACAACAATACAAATTTTTTTATTAATTTTATTTTGGTACAACTTTTGAATTGAATTTAACCATGGTTACATAGATTGTGGTGCAAAAAGTAAATTACAAATTCATAAATATTATTTTTTTGGTTTAACTATTATTTTATTATTTCCTTAGGAGGCTCATTTTTTACCTCAAAATTCCCCTAATGGGTCCAATGTCACATTCTTCCAAATATTTTTTCACTATGAAAATCAACTATGGTCAAATGTCGCATTGTGACAAAGATTGTCGCAGTATGAAAATAAACGATGGTAAATCAAGGTCAACCATGTTTATTTTAGGGTTTATAGTATTTATCTTAAATATTTTATACCTTGGGTTTATAATATTTATCCCTTGTGTTTAATATTATTCCCTTTTGTTTTTAGAATTAATCCCTTGGGTTTATTATTCCCTTGGTATAATAATAACAATTGCTTGGGCTTATTAATTTTTCTCAATACGAAAATCAACCAATGTCGCATTGTGACAATGATTGTCTCAATATGAAAATAAACCACGGCCAACCATGTTCCAACATCACACTGTGACAAATATTGACTCAATATGGAAATCAACCATCATCACATTGTGACAAATATTGTCTCTTGGTCCAACATCACATTATGAAAACCATGGCCATCCATGGTCAACCGTGGTCCAACATATCATTGTGAAAAATATTATCTCAATATGGAAGTCAACCATGGTAAACCATGGCCAACCATTGTCCAACCTAGCATTGTGAAAAATGTTTTTCAATATGAAAATCAGTCATGGTCAACTATAGTCCAATGTCGCATTGTGATAAAGATTGTGCTAATATGAAAATCAATTG
The DNA here is from genome assembly GCA_034641835.2 of Pinus albicaulis. Classification (NCBI taxonomy): domain Eukaryota; kingdom Viridiplantae; phylum Streptophyta; class Pinopsida; order Pinales; family Pinaceae; genus Pinus; species Pinus albicaulis. The sequence continues at coordinate 232,770,421 of CM076570.1, read as the reverse complement.
TGGTCAATGATGGTGAACCATGTTTATTTGGGTTAATAATATTTATCTTAAGGTTTATATACCTTGGGTTTAATATTAATCCATTGGGTTTAATATTATTCCCTTGGGTTGATAATAGCAATCCCTTAGCTTATTAATCTAAGGGTTCATATTACTAGGGTATAATATTATTCATAAGGTTTATTTAATATTAATCCTAAGGTTTGATATAAACCCCATGGGCCTGGAATCATGGTCAACTATGGTTAACGATGGTCCAATGTCACATTATGCCTAAAATTCCATTAATATGAAAATCAACCGTGGTCAACCATGTTTATTTTAGGGTTTATACTATTTATCTTAAGTTTTATATATTTTGGTTTTATTATATTAATCTCTTGGGTTTAATATTATTCCCTTGGGTTTATAATTCCTTAGGGTTTTAGAACTGATCCCTTAAATTTTATAATATTAATCCTTGGGTTTATCAATTTAAGGGTTCATATTCCTAGGGTATATGTTATTTATAGGGTTTATAATATTAATCACGATGTTTGATATAAATCTTGTGGGTTGAGAATAATCATCAAACATGGTCAATGATGGTCCAATGTCACATTTTTCCAAATATTGTCTCAATTTGAAAATCAACCATGGTCGAACATTGCATTATGACAAAGATTATCTTAGTATCAAAATCAATGATGGTAAATCATGGTCAACCATTTTATTTTAGGGTTTATAATATTTATCCCTTGCATTTAATATTATTCCCTTGGGTTTTTAGAATTAATCCCTTGGGTTTATAATATCAATCATTTAGGTTTATTAATCTAAGGGTTCATATTCCTAGGGTATAATATTATTCATAGGGTTTATAATATTAATCTTTGGGTTTAATATAAATCCATTGGGTTTATAATTATGGTAAACCATGGCCTAATGTCACATTGTCGCAAATATTTTGTCAATATGAAAATCAACCAATTTCACATTGTGACAATGATTGTATCAATATGAAAAGAAACCATGGTCAATCTAACATTGCATTGTGACAGAAATTGTATCAATATGGAAATAAAACATTGTTAATAATGGCCAAACATGGTCAATAATCATGGTCACATTGTGACAAAGATTGTCTCTTGGTCCAACGTCACATTGTGACAACCATGGCCATCCATGGTCAAGCATGGTCCAACGTCGCATTGTGACAAAGATCATCTATATGTGAAAATCAACCATGGTCAACAACACCCAACCATTGTCCAATGTTGCGTTGTGAAAAATGTTGTGTGAATATTAAAATCATTCATGGTCAACCATAGTCTAATGTCACATTGTCAAAAAGATTGTGTCAATATAAAAATCAACTCCGATCAACCATGGTCAACCGTGTTTATTTTAGGGTTTATAATATTTATCTTAGGATTCATATACATTGGGTTTATAATATTAATCCCTTGGGTTTAATATTATTCCCTTGTGTTTATAATACATTGGGGTTTTAGAATTGATCTTTTGGGCTTATTATTCCCTTGGGTTTATTATTCTAACGGTTCATATTCTTAGAGTGTAACATTATTCATAGGGTTCATAATATTCATCCTAGGGTCTAATATAAATCGTTTGTGTTTACGCTCATGGTCAACGATGGTCCAATGCCACATTGTGCCATAGATTGTCTCTATTTGAAAATCAACCTTGGTAAACCATGGTCTAACATCGCATTGTGAAAAATATGGTCTCAATATGAAAATCAACGATGGTAAAGCATCGTAAACCATGTTTATTTGAAGGCTTATAATATTATATTATGGTTTTATACCTTGGGTTATAATATTTATTCCTTAGGTTTTGAGTATTAATCCATTGGATGGATTATTCCCTTGGGTTTATAATATTAATCCCTCGGGTTTATTAATCTAAGGGTTCATATTCCTAGGGTATAATATTATTCATAGAGTTTATAATAGTAATATTTGGGTTTAATACAATTATTAGGGTCTTTATACCTTCGGTTTATAATATTTATCCCTTGGGTTTAATATTATTCCCTTGGGTTTTTAGTATTAATCCATTGGGTTTATAATCATGGTTAACCATGGTTGCTTCGATTTTTAGTACTAATCCTTTGGGTTTTTAGTATTAATCCCTCAAGTTTATTATTTTCTTGGGTTTAAAAACGAGTTAATTAATTATTATTGATTTTTATTAATTAATAATATAATTAAATTTATTTAACAATAAAAATAACAATATTAATCAATAACTGTAGTAATATTAATTTATAATTATAATAATAATTATACGCCTTTGTCGTATATCAACCACATTTACAAATGTGGTTGTGCATGTGATTACGTCTTCAACCACATTATTAGTAATCCCTTGGGTTAAAAATGAATGAATGAATTATTATATATATATATATATATATATATCTATAATAGTAGTAATATTAATTTACAATAATAGTCTAGTTATCCTCCCCTCTGTAAATCGGGTCACAAACAAGGGGATTTGAACCTTGAATCTCTCACTTTTCACACATTTCACTTTGCTTCGATTACCAATTGAGATGACCACCAGAACTATCAACAATTATTATTATTATTATTATTATTATTATTATTATTAATTATTATTAACAATTAATTATTATAATTTATTAATTATTAATTAACTATTTTTAAAATTTGATTATTAATTATTGAATTATTGATTAATTAAATAAATAAATTATTATTATTAATAAGTCTTAATGATGAATCACATTGAGTGGTTTGAAATGAGTTGAATCTAGATTTTGAAATGTGATTTACCTCAAGTTTTTTCTCATAACAATTAATAATTAATAATAATAATTAATTATCAACTATTTATTAACTAATACCAAAATATTAATTATTAATTAATCATAACTTATAATTATTTATTGTTATTAATGAGTTTTTTTTATTTTATGTTATTAATTATTAATTATTATTAAGTATTAACTAAATATTGATTATAGATTATAAATTATTAATGGATTTTGAAGTTGGGCTCAACATAGACAGCACAACTACCAACGTTGAAGAGCAACGGAAAGGGATGGAGGAAGCTGGGCTCAACATAGACAGCATGTGTAGGAGACTAAGCTTGTAGTATCCACACGTAATCATACTTTTTAGAAGGTGGCCTGAGTCATGGTATAAGAGGTTGGGCAATGGGTAAAATGCCACCTTTTAGCAGTTATCAAGGTTTATAGTTTTAGAGCGGCAGTGATGCATCAGTGATATGACGATCCACAATAACTGTTAAAATAAAGTTAATATTGATGGACTGAGGTATGATTCGAATATGAAGCATTAATGTTTCTATGTATATGGTTGATACTATGTGTATGTGGTGATAGTATTCTTCTCTTCTGTCACTTTGTGATCTAATGTCAAAGTCTAGGAGGTGACGGGACGTAGGAATAGGAGATGAACCATGTCATCTGATACTTATGTGCTTGGTTAGATTATATTATTGGGTTTAATTGCTATGATCATTCTACATGCTATTATATCCTTCCATGAGAGGCAGTATATGAAGGTGACAAATGCAAAATAATGACACTTGGAGCCCATCTCAGGAGACACAAAAAATAGAGGGGAACATTATATCATGGTACCAATCTATGTGTTTTTCTCTTTGGCGTAAATGGATTGAATCATTTATTATTTCTCGTCCATGCCAGGATTTTTGGTTCCAGCTCTGTCACAGATGGTGGCACTGTAAAGGATGCATTTGTTGTTGTTGTTGCGAAGTGTGATGTTTGGGAAGTTGCAGGGGTCTGGTTTTTCTGGTGCCCTGTGCTGCCACTTTGGCTAACATCCGACCATTTAGGGGGACCATATTTTTTTAAAATACTTATTCCGGCTGGGGTGTTTAGGCACTTGTATCAAGAGCATTGATGATGATCTGAATATTTTATCCATTTTGTGATCTAGTGTGATCGGCTATATGACAGTCATTAAATGATGGGATTTCAGGGTAGATTTGTCTTCGGTATTTTATGTCAAGGTGGTATATGATCCAGGGTGTACCGGTTTGGGTTGGTAACTTCCATTTATGGGTTTAATTCCTCCTTCTGTCATAATCTAAGAGTGTGCCTTTTCGGAGATTGTGGGTATAACCATCTTGTACTTTTTGTACATGACCCATTAACACTTCTGATGTCATGGTCATTGGGGTTGATATTTCTCTTTAAGACTTAGTAGGGTTTATGACATTCTATCTTGTATTGGTTGTTTATAATATCTAAATTTCCTGTTCCATTAATGGACATCGATGATCATGTTATGGATGAAATTTGTGAGGGGGCTCATTCTGTATGTCTTGGCTCTTGTATGGTAATGAAAATCTGACATTGATTGGTTGGTGATCCTCACTTATGAAGCGAGGGTATTTTCAGTGACTCAACTTTTGAGCTGGTCTGCTAAAGGGTTTCTGTATTTATCATGTCTTATTTTTAAAGTTGGGCTTGTATTGTTCTGACACAAATTTCATCACGATGGCTGGTGCTGTTTATATCCTCTTATCGAATACATCGACACACGAGGTGCTCATAACTGCCACATTGAGGGCAGAGAAGGATCGGGTGGAAGGAATTGAGCGTAGTCTATGGAGGGGGGTATCAGAATGTAGAAATTATATAACATATGCATGTATATATCTAAATTATTCTGATCTAACAATATTTATCTTCTTGCTAAATATAGAATTCTTCCACTGTTAATATTTTGTGGAAATTTAAACTCAATTGCAAACACATGAAGCAATAAAAAAAATCACACATAACACAGTTGTTTAATGGGAAAGCATGAAGCTAAAAACCCCAAATATCATATATTATGTATCATGGAGATCATGTAACAATCTCATACAAATCTTAGTACATCAAGCTCTTAGTACAATACAATCGTCACACACTATCATGAAGAAATTTGCATCTCAATGCACCAATTTCTTGCCACCTGATAGCCTGCCTCCACTACGCAATACGTACTGAAGAAGACCCCTGAATGAATTCGAATTGGCCCTGCCTTGACTGCGAAATACTCATTGGAAACTCCAATGTTTGTGTGATGCAATAAATGCATCACTATAGTCACAACAGATAGTCCATCTCACCCTTTCACCTACCTCTCCACTGGGTATCCACTGGAACTGACATGCATTACAGTTAAATGCTATATTTGTTTAGTTGATCAATGAGTTATTATCTGTGAATTAATTAACTAATTAATTCACTCCACTCTCACTAGTGTATCATTCAGTTAGACTAGATACAACTAGCTCAACTGAGTTTAACTCCATTAACTAAGTTAAACTGAATAACAACTCCATGAAATACTCTTCCAACTCTGTCATATATTTTCCACTTCAGTTCTAATTGAGTCCTCCATGCATGAACCACCAGCAAACCCTAGGAATTGTGTAATTCCTTCAGCCCACTGATCTTCCAAATCTTTATACTGAAATAAAGTGCTCCAAGAGAATAAGTTGATATTTAGACTCTGATTATTATTAAGGGCTAATAATAATCAACATGCATCTATTTTTAGATTGACGATCTATAAATAGACTTCGCCCAATCTTCTAAAAATATAATTTCATCTATTTTTCCAACTTGACCAACCATCCACAAATAACATCCTGCAACTTCTAAAATATGATCACCATGTCTAAAAATAGACATAGTCTAAAAGTATACTTACACCTAAGAAGAGTCTGTGAGCCCACTTAGTGAAGGTGACTGATTTTCACTAATCTTCATCATCTTGTTGAATCTCAACACTCCCTCTCAACAAGATAGGGGTTATCCTTCACCTTGATCCTGCCTCTATGGTATTCGGATTTTCTCCTGGTGAGTGCTTTCGTCAGAATATCTGCATCCTGATCTTCTGTAGGAATGTACTGAAGGAACATGATCTTCCACAACACACAATATATAGTATGATGATACTAGATATCAACATGTTTAGATCTATCATGAAACACATGATTAATCGAGAGTTTAATGCAACTCTGATTATCACAATGTATCACTGTAGGATCTAAATGTGAATCGAGCAAACCGACCAGGATCTTCCTCATCTAGATAACCTCACATGCAGCTTGAATTGCTACCATATATTATGCTTTCGCTGAACTGAGTGCCATAGATACTTGTTTCTTGTTGTACCAAGAAACTACCGTAGATCTGATGCTGAAAATACCTCCTGATGTGCTCTTTTTGTCCATTGGGATGCCTTCCCAATCTGCATCTGTGAAGCCATGCAACGTCACCTCATCTTTCTATCTATACTATAATCCATACTCAGATATGCCCCTGAGATTCCTCAGGACATGCTTGCCCGCCTTCCAAAAGAGCTTGGTAGGCTTAAACATCACTTGTGAAAGATGGTTCAATGCATAGCATATGTCTGGTCTTATATTAACTAAATACATGATAAAACCCACCAACTATCGATAAACAGTGGCATCCACTAACTGTGTCGATGTAGCATCCTCTTTCCTCAAATTTCCTAGAAGAGGAGTGTCAATAGGCTTGCAGCCTTGCATGTGAAACTTCTCCAGTATCTCCTGAGCATACTTGCCTTGAGACATAAATAGTTCACCTTCCTGCTGCCATATTTCCAATCCAAGGAAATAATGAAGGAGGCCCAAATCCTTCATCTCAAACTCCTTTGCAAGATCTGCCTTGCATGAGTGTATCAACTTCTCATCACCTGTTAGTATTAAATAAACAACATAGAGAGAAATTATTAAAAGCTTACCTTCCACCACAATTTGGTACAGGTTTGCATCTGCCTCACTCTTGTTGAACCATAGCTATCATTCCGAGTGTACCAAGCATGAGGTGCTTGTTTAAGCCCATACAACACTCTTTTGAGTCTGCACACATGTGACTCACTGCTAAAGATTTCGAATCCTTCAGGCTACTCAATGTACACTTATTCCTCAATGATCCCATTAAGGAATGAAGTATTCACATCCATCTGATGAATGTGCCAACCCATCTACGCTGAGAGAGAAAGGATGGTCCTTATGGAATAATACCATGTGACAGGTGCAAAGGTTTCTTCATAATCAATCCCCTCGATCTGTGAGAAGCCCTGGGAAAAAAATCTTGCCTTATACTTCTCGACACTCCCTTCAGCAGCTTTCTTTACCTTCTAGATCCATCTTGATCCTACAAGTGATTTACCTGCCAGCCTTGGAATAATCTCCCAAGCACTATTTCTGACAATGGAGTCATACTCCTCCACCATGGCATCTACCCATGTGGGCTCCTGCACTGCTTCTTCGAAATAAAATGGCTATGTCACGATACACTTGCTCATAAGAGCCATGTATCTAGTAAATCGGTTAGGTGATTGTCTCTTTCTGCGCTGTGATGTAGGGACTCCTACATTCTGTGCCGCAACAAGTTTCAGTCTCTTAGCTTCTATGGTATGCTTTCTGCTAGTTATGATGTTTGGATCTGCGTGAGTGGACTCCTCCACTCCATGAACTTCCTCCTGTGGCTGGTCCACATCTGGAGGCTCATCTTTCAGAACTAGCAGTTCCTCCACTGCATGCAAGTCTATCTCCCTCTCAAGCATAGCCTGTGCAGCACCCAAGATCATTTTTTTCTTCCTCTCCATGACCCCATTCTGCTGTGGGTTATGAGGCACTATGAGTTCTCTTCGAATTCCTTCTTTGCTACATAAGTCTTTGAATTCACCCGAGATATATTCACCACCATTATCACTCCGTAGAGCCTTCACTTGCTTCCCCGAATCCTTCTCCACCAATTCTTTAAACTCACATAACTTTGAGAACGTTTCGTTCTTCTTCTGCATGAATAAGATCCAACATCTATGAGAATAGTCATAAAAAAATATAACATAATACCTGTGTTTTGCTGTTGAAGCAACCGAGAAAGGTCCACACACTTCTATGTGAATTCTCTCAAGGATCACCAAAGCACGATTCTCCTTCTCATGAAAGGTGGTCTTCACAAGCTTACCCATAGTACATATTTTTCATTGATCTGACTGTGCAAGAGTACCCTTGGGAAGTCTAGTGGAAATCTGCTGCAAAATATTCAAGGCACCATGGTGAAGATGGCCCAATCTCCTGTGCCATAATTCGCCCTCATCCCGACTCACCACTTCTTCAGCTTTTCCCATCATTGTAGTGCAGCCATCTACCTCCAACTTGTAGAGATTCTTCACTCAAATCCATATCCTCTTAGTTTTACCCGTTATTTTATGTTGCAGGAAAGATTTTCCATCGTTGAAAACAACATCATAACCTCTGTCTTCCAACATCGCGACCAAGACCAAGTTCTTCTTCGAACCTGAAACATGCATAACATCTTTCAACAAAAATGGTTTACCTGACTCCCTCTGAAAGGTAATGGTCCCAATGTTGGTCGCACTGTATCGACCATTGTCACCCATCTCTATATGCATTTGGAGGTCCTTCTCCTCCAAGTCACTAAACAACTCCTTATCTCTTGTCATATGGAAAGACACACCACTATCAAGATACCACACTAATCCCATAGCACTTGAAACTAAGCATGCGATCAAAGAGAAATCACGTTAAAATTGTGAGGCTAAGGCCTCACCTGCTATAGCTCTAGTAGCCTTCTTGTTCTTCTTCTTCTATGGGTAGTTAGTGGTGAAATGCCCATGTTCGTGACAATGAAAACACTTCACCTTGGACAAATCCTGCTTCTTGCCTTTAGCCTCAAATTTGGAGTGGAATTTCTTCCCTTTCTCTTTCCTTGCTTTGGAAACCAAGGATAAATTCTCTTCATATTCATTCTTTGATGAAGAACCATCCCTCATACTTTGCCTTATCTCCTCCTGCATAAGATCTGACCAAAGTCGCTCCCAACCTGGAAGTTTCTCCCATCCATTGACAGAGTCTTCGTAGCTATGCCAACTCTTCGGAAGCCCAAGGAAAGCCAAGATCACCAAGTCATCGTCATCAATAGTAATCCCTGCACTTCCCAGTTCATCCCTACAGTGGACAAACTTCGTGAGATATTTTGGAATACTGTCGCCCTTCTCCATTTTTATTTTTCTGAGCTTATCTTTTAGCGCCAACTTCCTCTGGTCGCTGCTGCTTTGGAAAAGATCTATCAAAGTCTTCCACATTGCAAATGGAGTGGCTTTCCCATGAAGGCTTGACACAATATGGCCTTTCACACCTTCCAACAAAATTCTTCTTATCTTTGCTACCTTCTTTTGACATGCGTCAAGTACTGCAACATCGCTAGAAGCAGGCTTCAGAACATCACTATCGATGAACTCCTTTAGTCCATTATCTTCAAGAACCGCCTCCATCCTATCCTTCCAGGCTATGTAATTCGAGCTTCCCTCAAGGGCATACTTCAATCACAACCCATTGAAAGACATTTCAATGTATACTCAACTGTCGCACCAAGAAATTTCAGCAGCAAATTCGAATTGTCCACCAACACAAACTCAACAATTCTTCACAATTGCAATCTTCAAGAATTAACACTAATCTGATACCATGTATAAATTATATCACATATGGATGTATATATCCATATTCTCCTGATCTAACAATATTTATCTTCTTGCTAAATACAGAATCCTTCCACTGTTAATCTTTTGTGGAAATTTAAACTCAATTACAAACACATGAAGCAATAAAAACAATTGCACATAACACAGTTTTTTAACGGGAAAGCATGAAGCTAAAACCCCCAAATATCATATATTATGTATCATGGAGATCATGTAAAAATTTCATAAAAATCTTAGTACATCAAGCTCTTAGTACAATACAATCGTCACACACTATCATGAAGAAATTTTCATCTTAAAGCACCAATTTCTCGCCACCTGATAGCCTGCCTCCACTGCACAATCCCCGCTGAAGAAGACCCCTGAATGACTTCGAATTTGCCTTTCCTTGATTGCACAATATTCATTGGAAACTCCAATGTGTGTGATGCAATCAATGCATCACTATAGTCATGATAGATAGTCCATCTCACCCTTTCACCTACCTCTCCACTGGGTCTCCTCTGGAACTGACATGCACTGTAGTCAACTGTTGTATTTGTTCAGTTGATTAGTGAGTTATTATTTGTGAATTAATTAACTAATCAATTCACTCCAATCTCACAAGTGTATCATTCAGTTAGACTAGATACAACTAGCTCAACTGATTTTAACTCCATTAACTAAGTTTTAAACTGAATAACAACTCCATGAACTACTCTTCCAACTCTGTCATAACTTTTCCACTTCAGTTCTAACTGAGTCCTCCATGCATGAACCACCAGTAAACCTAGGAATTGTGTAATTCCTTCAATCCACTGATTTTCCAAATCCATATACTGAAATGAAGTTCTCCAAGAGAACAAGTTGATATTTAGAGTCAGATTATTATTAAGGGCTAATAATAATCGACATGCATCTATTTTTAGATTGATGATATATAAATAGACTTCGTCTAATCTTCTAAAAATAGAATTTCATCTATTTTTCTAACTTGACCAACAATCCACAAATAGCATCCTACAACTTCTAAAATATGATCACTGTGTCTAAAAATAGACATAATCTAAAAATAGACTTACACCTAAAAATAGCCTACGGACCCACTTAGTGAAGGTGACTGATTTCCACTAAGCTTCATCATCTTGTTGAATCTCAACACATAAAACATTTTTGATCTGTCTTGGATAGAGTTTTAGAAGGATGATTTGGGATGGCAGGATCTTGAAAACTCTTCTTGTGGGGATGAGATGCACATTGCTGCAAAATAGGGATTGACTAGATGGAAGAATCATTCAAAGGACCAGTGTTACAAACCTACTGCATGTGTTAAGCAAGTTATTTTGGAGTACAATGATCTCTGGGGTAGAGTGGCTAGTTTGCAAAAGAGGGCACTAATTGTGAGATGGTTATTCCCCGAGGATGGGAATGTTGACATGATTGAGTGGGTTAAGACTTTCTGGTGTCCAATGCTTGGATACATTCCGAAAGTGAGAAAAATCATGGGGAATTGGTTCAGTGTTCACTTTCTACATGAGGATGACTGTAAAAAAAATTATGGGTCATACCTGGGTTAGAGATAGAAGCTTCATCCAGCTTCTACCATGGTTTCTGGGATTTAATCCTATTATTGAGGCACCTAAGAGTAAGTTGGTATGGGTAAATTTTCCCGAATTGCCTCTCGAGTTTTGGACTATAAAAGCCCTTCAGGCCATTGGAAATTATATTGGTACGACAAAGCACATTGACCCTCTAAGCATTGGTACATCTGATAAATGCATTGCATGGATTCTTGTGGAAATGTATTTTCAAGGTGGGTTGCTGACTGACGTCAACTTGATTTGGGGGCAATGCATTCATCGAAAAAGGGTGGATTACTGGGGGGTTCCTTTCCACTTGTTGGTGTCTCGTGTTTTGATAGATTGGCTAACCAAAAGACAAGGCAACATCAGAAACAATATTTAGAGTTCCAAGATCTAGTCCTCCTGTTTTCAGAGAGGGATCTCTCAAATTGTTTGCAAAGGTATGTCTTGTTTGCTTTTAAGTATGATTTTAGACTAGTTATTAAGTGCAAGTGTTTGTTTTGTTTGTTTGTTTGGTTGAATTAGTATAGCAGAACATGAAAGGTCTAGGTAGTATAAATAGAAAGAAGAAGTGTTAGATTCATTGGGGAATAAATTCAAGAAGAAGTAAATAAAAATCTCATTAATGGATATGGGATATCAAAGGGAAAATCTAACTTGGCGACAGGATCCTTTAGTTTTGTGAATGAGATGGACATTAATTATTTTGAAAGAGATTTTGAATTCTCAACAAAGGAAACTTAAAAACATAACTTGAACATAAAGAGGTATTTGATAGACATGGCTAGCCATGAATTCTAAAAACCACACTTTAAGCAAATGATGACTTCAAGAAAAATTTTAAAATGAAATCTAATATTTGGGAACACACCCTATCTCCTCATATATTTTATTTCAAAGGACTTAGAAAACATAAAATATTAACTGATAATTGTAGTCATAGAAGAGGGAACACCTAAAAACATCCATGATTACAATTATAAAGACCTTTAAAACAATTTTTCAAGCAGGGACAAAGGGTATGATTGAAACAAACCTCCTTGGCTAACTGTAAACAATGGTACTTCAAAGGGAGACTTCTAAAACAATTTTCAAGTGGCAGCAAACAAGCAGGGAAAACCATAAATCATGCCGGAACCAACTATTCGAACTATTTGAGAAATAAACAAGCATAAGGGTTCAAGAGATTGATTAAAGACTCTAAAATGCCTTAGCAGAAGAAAACATAAAAAAGTGAAGGATAAACAGGTCTAAGGTGCTCCCAAGAGTCATTTCTTAGCTTAAAAGTTTCATCCTACTGTAGTAAGAATTTATGGAACAAAATGAAAACAGGAAAAACAACAGACAGTTCAGAATACATCACCAAAAACCAAGCTTAGGGATCCAATGATAGAGCCTTCTCAAGAACAAGCATGTCAAAACGTCATCAAGCTTCCAAGACTTCAATTTCTTCTTCAACTTCAAACACGCTATGTATTATTTCAGAGAGTTTCAATGTTACAACTAGTGACCAACCAACCAAACTCTCATCTTCTTCAGAAGTATTTATAGAAGAAATGAGGAGGTGGAAGAGTTTTGGGATTTGAATATCATTAATGCTATGTTAAATGCAACTCCTAGCCTTGAAAACCATGCAAGGCAGAAGGCAGGAATTCATTTAATTCTAACTCTGTTTCATTAACTCTGTTTCTGCTTTTTTAGGCTTAATGGGTAAAAATATTGACTTTAAGGCCTATTTATCTTTTACAATAACTTTACTAATAGTTTGAAATATATTCCTTTGTTTGAAATAAAGTTTCAGCTGTCTTTAGGCAAAATATCACTAACTAGGCAGTAACTATGCCTTCTTTTGATTTATTGAGGCTACAGGTGGCACTTTGGTAGATGAAGAGGATAAATGACCTCTGATGTGGCAGTGGAGGCCTCTTTTACTAATATTTTTCTCTATTTTTCCTTAAAACACCTTTAATCTACTTTTGGTCCGTGTTTAGTCTTAATTAGGCCTTGATATTAGTGTTTGGGTCTTCATTCTCTGATATTGTCTTTGTTTCCTTAAATCTATGGATTAAAAATCTGATTTTCTGGCTTTGGCTTTAATCCCTTCACTGTTAATCCTTCATTACTAATACACTTTGTATGGCTTGTTTACACAGGTGGCTTTATGCTATTGGAGGGTTTCTGTTAAACCCTGGATAGTGATCTTAATGATTTAAAATTGGACTTCAAACCTCGCAGCTCCTTTTCCTTTGATTTTAAGCCACATAATCATCATTCTGAGCCCTTTTGTCACCTGAATGTGACTGGGAAAAACACAGAGAAAACACCATTTAAAACCCTGCAAAACACCAAAAATTCATTAAGAAATCCTGTGGAATTTGGTTAAGGCTGCTTCATGGGTTTAATGGAGGGGATGGAGCTGTGCAAAATGGAGAAATTTGCAGCAAAAAGGGAGAAAAAACCCTTGGCAGAAGCGAAACAAGTGCAAATGGAGTTTGGGCATGAAAGTGAATAGGGACCGTTAGATTAGAACAATCAACGGTGGAGATTGTCTAATGGAGTCGTTCGGGAGATTAAATGGAGGCAAATGAATTGGGATCGAGATATAACGTGAGCCGTTCGATCTTAGAGATCGACGACCAAGATTAAAAGCACAAATGTTCATTTGATGAGGGCAGCGATTTTTGGAAAACCATTGATGGTTATCGCGCAACGTTCGAGTGGTTTCAAATTTTGGCCAAAAAAACGCGATTCCATACATCACGCAACACCTGTCCTTTCAAAACCACCCATATCGCGTAATTTTGGAATGTTAATGTTCAGGCACAAAAATTACACGAAATGCAGCATAAGCCATCAGATCATAGGTGCCAGATCTGACGGTGCAGAAAGCGCGCGATGGAGGGCAAGCTACGCGGACGAGGGATGGTGGGACCAATGGTTTTGTCGCGTAGCAGGTGGGTTTGTTGGTTTATCGGGTTTTAGTCCCGATCGTCGGATTTTTTTGGATGGACAGTCTGGATCAAAAGGAGGAGTGGGTTATTGGATGGAAGAAAAGGTAAAGCGGGAAGTATGAAAGGATGAATGGGGCCTGATGGCCGTTGATCTACAGAGATCAACGGTCAATATTCATCTAAAATTTAAACATCGGGGAAACAAAAATACAAGGAAATAAGGTTTCAGAAAGGGTCTTTAGGCCTTTTAAGCGCCTGATTGCGGGGCTTCAGCCACATGAGGCGGAGGGGCTAAAAGAAATAATCCCTCGGGGGCTTAGGACCTATATAATGTAAAAAGGGTGTTTTAGGCCCAAAAAAATTGTTTTTAAAGCCAAAATTGGGGTTTCGATAAGAGGAAAATGGATTTTTAAAACCAAATAAAAGGGGGGATATAAGGTTTTAAGGCGGTTTTGATGATTTTGAAGCCAAATGAAGGTTAATAGAGGGATTTTATGAAGGAAAAATGGGTGAAAATGGAAGTGTTGTGGGAGTGAAATGAAGAGGTAAATGGTGAAAAATGGAGTTTTAGAAGCAGTTTCTTTGGTTAACAGCAAGGTTATTTAGAATTAAATGGAAACAATAGTGAAGATTAACTCAAAGGATAATAATCATCATTAAAACTTCAAAATATGATAAGTTTTTCAAAAGGAACTATCTCTTTGAAGGTTTGAAAAACAAAATTAGCCACCATTGGGTATAACAAAATTTATAGGTGGCTAACAGTGGCTCCACTTCGGGAAGACAACTGGTTCTTTAGGTGTCTAGAACCTCAGCTGTAAATCTCTGGCTTTCATTAAACCAGTGCCTTAATCCATTTGGCAGCAACCGTTCTTTTATTTTGGCTGACCTTCTTTAGATCTAGTGATCTCTACAGCAATCTGAAACAATGGAATTCTATCAAAACAACATCTCTACCTACCCATTCCTAATGATCCTAACATTTTTTCTTCTTTTAGAGTGCATTTGGACTAGAAAACTCTCTTCATCAACATTTTATTCTTTTGAAAAAACAGGAAACTAATTTATTTCTACTCTTATTCCTCCACGAACTCAGTTTAAACAATTGAGTTCATAAATTCTCTACCTAACTACTATCTATCAGGTTTAGACTATCTGACAGACCTTTATTCTCTAAATTCTAAAACAATAAATTCAAAAAAATCCAAGCCAGGATTGAATAGTCTAACTTGCTGCTGATCTATGGCATAAAAACAAGCTGCACATAGACTAAAATTTGTAGAAAAGTAAAACAAAATTTTTGAAGGCTCAAGATATGAAAAATAAAACATCCTTCATTATCTTTTCAGCTCTAATTTTGAATTTGTTTTAGCTTTCCTTTCTCTCTTTCTAGTCCAAGTTTTGAGCATATTGGGACCAGCTTGTTTTCTATCTTTGGCTCAAGATAAATCTAATTAGAGCCATTCTTCTTTTGAGATTCATAGGTTTAGATTTTGAATTTGTTTGAACCTTTTGTTTCCTCTATCCTAATTTACCTTACTAAAAAGCCAAGATTGTGCTGTTTGGCTGATCTAATTAACTAACCTATCCGCATTAAATTGAAAAGCTAATTAATCATGATTAGGCTATATGACTAACTAGAAGTGTGTTTTTAGGAGTGGCATTTGCGCTTGCACACTTTTAGACTTTGTCTCTATTTTTGGTATGGGGTTGTACCTTTCTTATTTTTATCTACCCTCTTTTCTATTTTTCTCATTTTTCTTCTTCAGAGAAATAAAGATAAAGACTAACTAGATGCTCAAGAGCTGAGCTTTATTGACATTCCTACCTACCTTAATCTAACTTGGAATATTTACATGTTTAGCTGATGAACTCTCTTTTCCAGCACAACCAATCTAGTAAACGATTCCATGATTGGTCCTTCTTCATCTCTTTGGACCGGCTGGATAAACAGGGCCACCCCCATTCCTTTTGTTTCTTAGCAGCAGTGCTAAAAAATATTCTTGCTTTCAGTAATACACTGCTCCCAATAACCTTTATCCCTTCTTCAAATGCCTTTAAGAAGTGAGCATATGGATATTGAAACAATGCCTGGTTATGAATATTCATAAGATAGGTTTCAACTAGGATTACCTCTTCTTTCTCCACTAGATTGAGATAAAGATTTTCTTGAGAAAGAAGAACTTCTTCATCTTCATTATTATCTGAACTGGAGGACTCATCATATATTGTAGTGTTATCCTCTTGTAGTCTTGGTATGCTCTGATTCAATGGACTATACTCTGTGAAGATATCATCATGTTCTTGAGCAGGGGTATCCTTTATTACCTCAATCCTATCAGGAGAAGGCTCCTTATCTTCATCCTACTCAAGAAATTCCTCTTCCTTTACAATCCCAACCTTACAACTGATAGATTGCTGACTTCCCATTATGTGAAAGCTATCTTTTATGGACTGGCTTTGTTGATTGCTGCTTTCAAGCTGATGATAATGAAATTCATGACACCAATCAATTGCTGGTTGACCTGCATGATTAGTTTCTACTTGAAGCTCATCATCATCATCAGATTGATAAAAAATTGGAAAATCATTAGTATAAACCATATCACCAATCAAGCATATTGGGTTATTAGTTGGCTTTTCTTTAAGCTGTTCTACAAGTTTATTTTCTGGTTCAAGACAGCAAGTTTCAATGAGTGGATGAGCTGAAGTGTTTGTTTTATAAAATATTTCAAAGGCTGACTGTTTGTTTAACATTTGATCAATTTCTTTTTCTGTCAAAAGAGGGCTTTCTTTTTCAGCATGAATAGAAGAATAATAGTCCTCTTTCTCTTGTGTTAACTGGTTTGGAGACTGGATGTCTTCTTGAGCCTCTTCTATGGGATCTTCATTTGTGCTTGCAGGGAGACCTTGAGGATTTTCTAATGTTTCCTGATCTTCTTCTGTCTCAAACAATTCCTCATGATTACTATGGAACTCAGTTCGGATACAAGGCTCATGAGTTGTTTTTTCTACGTCATCAAGATGCCCCTCTTCTTGTGTAATCGAAAATGAGTCATGATCTAGAGGGGGAGTTCCTATATGTTTTGGTTCTCCTTCCACATCAGATTCTGTGTTTTCTAAGTGGCTACTTGTTTCCTCAAAGCATTGCTCACTTTTTTCATTTGCATTTTGGTCATAAAGATCTCTCAACAACATAATACAAGATAAAGGTAGGCTATCAAGACTTTCTTGATAACCCTCTTCATTGTTTTCTCTGTAATCTTGCTCATCATAGATATTTTTCTTGTTGTATATGTCTTGTAGTGGTTGAGTTTGTGTTTGATCAGGGAAAAGCATAGGTTGCTCTAGATAATCAACATCTGTATCAACCTCATGCCTATCCAATCTTTTATCAAGTATGTATAGTATTTTTCCAATTAGGTCCAATAATGTGTTCAGTTTAGCTTCTTTTTCTATACTTGATTTCATGTTTACAAGTTATAAAGAGGTCAATGCATCTTTCTAACTAGTTCAGAGTCTTCTTCTAGTGGATTCATTAGGTCTTTTGGGATTGTGGAGTCGCCAGGTGGAAGATTTTGAACTTTGCTCTCCACCAACAGCATGATTGAGTTTGCTCAATGCATTCCCAAGAGAGTTTACAAGGACTAGTGAAGTAATAGGCCTATTGGAGGCCAGTGGAGTCACCAGGTGAAATTTTTTTAGCTTTTGTGAAGGTAAAATGTTTTATGGTTCCACCACCATGTTTATTATGAAGCCAATCTAAAATATTTTTGGATTTTGTATATTTCTATGGTTATGAGAGTGTCCTATGTCTGATCTTAACACTTAGCTAAGGTGCTCAAACAAACAGAGTCTACTCTATGGCTTACTCACTAAATTTGTTAGAGATTTATAGGAGTAAAGAGTTTATAATAATTTTCTAAGCTATCATAGACTCAATAGGTCCTACCGTGATTGCCATTATGTTGGTGTCCTGTGTTTTGATAGATTGGCTAAACAAAAGACAAGGAAAAATTACAACCAACCTTTAGAGTTCCAAGATCTAGTCCTCATGTTCTCAGAGAGGGATCTCTCAAATTGTTTGCAAAGGTATGCCTTGTTTGCATTTAAGTATGATTTTAGACTAGTTATTAAGTGCAAGTGTTTGTTTTGTTTGTTTGGTTGGTTGAATTAGTATAGCAGAACATGAAAGGTCTAGGTAGTATAAACAGAAAGAAGAAGTGTCAGATTAATTGGGAAATGGAGTCAAGAAGAAGTAAATAACAAGCTCATCAATGGATATGGGATATCAAAGGGAAAATCTGACTTGGCCACAGGATCCTTTAGTTTTGTGAATGAGATGGACATTAATGATTTTGAAAGAGAGTTTGAATTCTCAACAAAGGAAACTTAAAAACATAACTTGAACATAAAGAGGTATTTGATAGACAGGGCATGAATTCTACAAACCACACTTTAAGCAAATGATGACTTCAAGATAACTTTTAAAATGAAATCTAAGATTTGGGAGCACATCCTATTTCATCAAAGATTTTATTTCAAAGGACTTAGAAAACATAAAAGATTCATTAATAATTGTAGTCATAGAAGAGGGAAGACCTAAAAACATCCATGATTACAATTATAAAGACCTTTAAAACAATTGTTCAAGCAGGGACAAAGAGTATGATCGAAACCGACCTCCTTGGCTAACTGTAGACAATGGTACTTCAAAGGGAGACTTCTAAAACAATTTTCAAGTGGCAGCAGACAAGTAGGGAAAACCATAAATCATGCTGGAACCAGCTATTTGAACTATTTGAGAAATAAACAAGCATAAGGGTTCAAGAGAATGATTAAAGACTCTAAAATGCCTTAGCAGAAGAAAACATAAAACAGTGAAGGATAAATAGGTCTAGGAAAAACAACAGACAGTTCAGAATACATCACCAACAACCAAGCTAAGGGATTCAATGATAGAGCCTTCTCAAGAGCAAGCATGTCACAACATCATCAAGCTTCCAAGACTTCAATTTCTTCTTCAACTTCAAATAGGCTATGTATTATTTTAAAGAGTTCCAGTGTTACAACTAGTGACCAACCAACAAACCTCTCATCTTCTTCAGAAGTATTTATAAAACACTGTTACCGATGAAATAGGTAACCACACTATTACCTACTTTTTTTTGGTAGCATAAAAAGCACCCGATTTTGAAAAGTGGTGATGCAGAATCACCCCCTTTTTTTTGTGCACATTTTTGACACTCTAATATTTTTATTTATGAAGTATGAATATTTGTTTTAAAATGTTAGTGATTTTTTTTCATGCTAATTTTGAAACGTATTGATGCGGCACTCAACCTTTTTTTTTTTTCGAGTGGTGATTTTCATGTTGGTAATAAAACACAAAACTTAGATAAATATATATATATATATATATATATATATATATATATATATATATATATATATATATATATATATATATATATAAACAATAAAAAAACTAATAAAAATGTAAAAAAAACAAAATTGACTCGTAAAAATGAAAAATTTAAACAAAAATAAATAAATAAAACATAAAAAAAAAAACAAAAATATTCAAAAATTATATCAAAATAAATGACAAAATTTGAAAAAAAAAACACATAATTTAAAGAAAAAAAACAAAAATTAACCAAAAAAGTAAAAAAAAAAAACATCAAAAACATTTTTTTCTAAGTTATTAAAAAAAACCATATAATTAAAAATTATTTAAATTACAAAATTAAAATTTAGATAAAAAAAAATAAAATACAAAAAAAGAAAAAATGAAATTTAAAAATTAAAATTAAAATAATAATAATAATAAGAAGAAAAAAGAAATATAAATTTTAAAATTAACAAAAAAGAAGAAATTAAGAAAAAAAAGAAAATTTAAAATTGAAAATGAAAATTAAAATAAAAAAAATATCATTAAAAAAGAAAAAAAATGAAAAAAACCAAGTGCAAATAATTAAAAAACAAATATCCATAAACTTACTATTTTTTTTAAAATTAAACAATTCATAAAATTTAAAAATGAAAAACTAAATAAACTAAAACATTAAAAAAAAAAAAAAAATTAAAATTTAATAAATTTAATAAATAAATTTTAAATTTTAAAAAATAATTAATCCAAAATATTAAATTATAAACAAAATTAAAAAAAAAAACAAAAAAATTAAAACAAATTAAATTTAAAATAAAAAATTTGAATTAAAAAATAATAATTGTAAATTTTTTGAATTGAAAAAAATAAAATAAAATAAATTATATTAAAAATTAAAAAAATTAAAAAAATAAATAAATTTTGATCGTGGTGGTGCCGCCAATCAGCCTCTGGCCCAGGTGGCGGCGGAGCCCGATCGCTTGGTGGGCGGGGAGGCTGCATGCAACCCCTCGCCCGCCTAGCGGCCGGCCTCCGCCGCCACCTGGGCGGGAGGCCGATTTCGAGAATCGGAGTGGCTTTCCCATGAAGGCTTGACACAATATGCCTTTCACACCTTCCAATAAAATTCTTCTTGTCTTTGCTACCTTCTTTTTCCATGCATCAAGTACTGCAAAATCGCTAGAAGTAGGCTTCAGAACATCACTATCGACGAACTCCTTCAGTCCATTATCTTCAAGAACCGCCTCCATCCTATCCTTCCAGGCTATGTAATTTGAGCTGCCCTCAAGGGAATACTCCAATCGCAACCCATTGAAAGACATTTCAATGTATACTCAACTGTCACACCAAGAAATTTCAGCAGCAAATTCGAATTTTCCACCAGCACAAACTCAATAATTCTTCACAATTGCAATCTTCAAGAATTAACACTACTCTGATACCATGTAGAAATTATATAACATATGCATGTATATATCCATATTCTCCCGATCTAACAATATTTATTTTCTTTCTAAATACAGAATCCTTCCACTGTTAATCTTTTGTGGAAATTTAAACTCAATTACAAACACATGAAGCAATAAAAACAATCACACATAACACAGTTGTTTAACAGGAAAGCCTGAAGTTAAAAACCCCAACTATCATATATTATGTATCATGCAGATCATGTAACAATGTCATAAAAATCTTAGTACATCAAGCTCTTAGTACAATACAGTCGTCACACACTATCATGAAGAAATTTGCATCTCAAAGCACCAATTTCTCACCACTTGATAGCCTGCCTCCACTACACAATCCCCGCTGAAGAAGACCCCTGAATGACTTCAAATTGGCCTTTCCTTGACTGCGCAATCTTCATTGGCAACTCCAATGTGTGTGTGATGCAATCAATGCATCACTATAGTCACGACAGATAGTCCATCTCTCCCTTTCACCTACCTCTCCACTGGGTCTCCTCTGGAACTGACATGCACTGTAGTTAACTGTTGTATTTGTTCAGTTGATTAGTGAGTTATTATTTGTGAATTAATTAACTAATTAATTCACTCCACTCTCACAAGTGTATCATTCAGTTAGACTAGATACAACTAGCTCAACTGAGTTTAACTCCATTAACTGAGTTTTAAACTGAATAACAACTCCATGAACTACTCTTCCAACTCTGTCATAACTTTGCCACTTCAGTTCTAATTGAGTCCTCCATGCATGAACCACCAGTAAACCTAGGAATTGTGTAATTCCTTCAACCCACTGATTTTCCAAATCCATATACTGAAATGAAGTTCTCCAAGAGAATAAGTTGATATTTAGACTCTGATTATTATTGAGGGCTAATAATAATCGACATGCATCTATTTTTAGATTGATGATCTATAAATAGACTTCGCCCAATCTTCTAAAAATAGAATTTCATCTATTTTTCCAGCTTGACCAACCATCCACAAATAGCATCCTACAACTTCTGAAATATGAAACACTGTTACCGATGAAATAGGTAACCTGACCTCAAAACGGGAACTCTAACCCAAAAAGACTCAAAAAACATGAAAAAACACCCCAAAAACAAAAAAAAAATGTATTCCAAAATGCACTTGGTTTTTTTTGAAGGTCAAATTTCAACATTTTATAAAATTATGCTAAAAACAAAATTACTTCTTGAAAAAACGATTGAAAAAACACCCTCAAAACAAAACCTGTTGATGCTGGAATATAAAAAAAAAAAAATCGTGTCATATTTTTGACATTTTAAAAAATAGAAATAACATTTTTTAATTTTTAAAATTCAAACATTAAAAAAAACCTAAAAAAAAGATAAAAAAATTAAAAATTAAAAATTAAAAACATTTTAAAGTTTAAAATTTAAAAATATATAGGAATAAAAAAATAAAAATAAAAACAAAATAAAATTTTTAATTCAAACATTAAAAAAAACCTAAAATTTAAGAAAAAATTAAAAAATAAAAAATGAAAAAAATTTAAAGATTAAAATTTCAAAATATATAGAAATTAAAAAATAAAAATAAAAACAAAATAAAAATATTAAATTAAAGAAAAAACAAGTTAAAAAAGGAAAGAAATTATAAAAAATAAAATATAGAAATTAAATTTAAAAAAGAAAAAGAAAATGTTTATTAAATTAGAAAAAAAAATTAAATTTTAAAATAAAAAATTAAATTTAAAGAAATATATTAAATTTTAATAAATTTGAAACTTAAAAAAAAAAAAAACATTATTGAAATTAAAAGTAAAAAAATGAAAAATTAATTAAAAATAAAAAATGAAAAACAAAATACAATAAAAATATTAAATTTTAAAAATACATATTAAAAAAAAAAGATTTTAAAAAATAAATTAAATTTAAATTATAAAAAATAATATATATATATATATATATATATATATATATATATATATATATATATATATATATATATATATATATATATATATAAACTTAAATTAAAAATATATATATTAGATTTTATTAAATTTAAAAAAAAATGTTAATATTAAGATAACAAATTAAATTAAAAAAAAAAAAAAAATATTAAATTTTAATAAATAAATGAATAAACAAATAAATTTTGAAATAAAAAATAAATTTTAAATATAAAGAAAGAAAAAACATTGTTAAAATAAAAAGTTAAAAAACTTTAAAAATCAATTAAAATTGAAAAAAAATAAATTAAAAAAAAAATATTAAATAGAAAATAAAATAAAAAACAAATTAATTTGAAAATATTAAGTTTAAGATTTTTTTTATTTCAATTAAAATTGTGTGTATATATATATATATATAATTTTAATTGAAATAAAAAAAAATATAAAAATTTTATGTAATTAAAAAAATAATAAAAAAAAATAAAAAAATAAAAAAAAAGCATTGAATTCAAATAAATTAAAAAAAAAAAATACAAAATTGACTAAATTTTAAAAACTTAAATGAAAAAACTAAATATAAAACTTAATAATAAAAAAAATATATGAAAAAATTAAAAAAAAAAGATCAATTAAATAAAAAAAAAATACAAAATTTAATAAAAATTTTAACAAAATTTAGAAAAAAAAAAATTAAAAAAAAAATGAATAAAATAAATAAATTAAAAAAAAAAACAAAAAAAATTAAAACAAATTAAATTTGAAATATAAAAATTAAATTAAAAAAAAAATCAAATTAAAAAAATAAATATTAAAAATTAAAAAAATAAGAAAAAAAAAGAATTTTTTGATCATGGTGGTGCCGCCAATCGGCCTCCTTCCCAGGTGGCGGCGGAGGCCGGCCGCTGGGCAGGAGGCCGATTCCGATAATCGCCCTCCCGCGGCAGGAGGGCAATTCCCATAATCGGCCTCAGGGCAGAATCGGCCTCTCGTCGCAGGAGGGCGATTCGTGGAATTGGCCTCGTCCAGTAGGAGGGCGATTCCCGAAATTGGCCTCTCGCGGAAGGAGGGTGATTCCTGAAATCCACCTCAGGGCGATTCCCAGAATCGGCCTCCCGCCGCGGGAGGGCGATTCCCGGCTGAGGCCGATTCCTGGAATCGCCCTCCTGCGCCACGGTAGGGCGATTCCCGAAATCGGCCTCAGGGCGATTCCCGAAATCGGCCTCAAGGCGATTCCCGGAATCGGCTTCAGGGCGATTCCCAGAGTCGGCCTCCCGCCATAGGAGAGCGATTCCCAGAATCAGCCTCAGGGCAATTCCCAGAATCAGCCTCGAGGCAATTCCCGGAATCGGCCTTAGGGCGATTCTTGAAATCAGCCTCCTGCCCAGCGGCCGGCCTCTACCGCCACCTGGGCGGGAGGCCGATTGGCGGTGCAACCACGATCAAAAAATTCTTTTTTTTTGTTATTTTTTTTTTAATTTTTAATATTTTTTTTAATTTGATTTTTTTTTTAAATTCAAAAAATTTAAAATGATTTCTTTTTTAATTCAAATTTTTTATTTTAAATTTAAATTGTTTTATTTTTTTTGTTTTGTTTTGTTTTTTTTTTAAATTTTGTTTTTCAATTTAATATTTTAGATTAATTATTTTTTAAAATTTAAAATTTATTTATTAAATTTATTAAATTTTAATTTAATTAATTAATTAATTTTTTTTAATCATTTAGTTTATTTAGTTTTTCAGTTTTAAAATTTATAAATTGTTTCATTTACAAAAAAAACAAGTAAATTTATGGATATTTGTTTTTTAATTATTTTCACGTGGTTTTTTTCATTTTTTTTGTTTTTTAATGATAGTTTTTTTTTTTTTTTTTTTAATTCTTTTATTTTAATTTTCTTTTTCAATTTTAAATTTTGTTTTTTTGTTAATTTTAAAATTTATGTTTTTTTTCTTCTTATTATTATTATTTTAATTTTACTTTTTAAATTTTAATTTTTCTTTTTTTGTATTTTATTTTTTTTATCTAAATTTTAATTTTGTAATTTAAATTATTTTGAAATTTTCTATTTTAAATTTTTTTTTTTTAATTATATGGTTTTTTTTTAATAACTTAGAAAAAACTGTTTTTGATGTTTTTTTTTTTGTGGTTAATTTTTGTTTTTTTCTTTAAATTATGTGTTTTTTTTCAAATTTTGTCATTTCTTTTGATATAATTTTCGAATATTTTTGTTTTTTTTAATTTTTTTTTGTTTAAATTTTTTATTTTTATGAGTTAATTTTGTTTCTTTTTACATTTTCATTGGTTTTTTTTATTGTTTATATATATATATATATATATATATATATATATATATATATATATATATATATATATATAAATTTGGTGTTTTATTACCAACATGAAAATCACTTCTAAAAAAAAAGGTTGATGCTGCATCAATACATTTCAAAATTAGCATGAAAATCACCGCTCTAAAAAAAAAGAGTTGATGCTGCATCAATACGTTTCAAAATTAGCATGAAAATCACTAACATTTAAAAAAAAATATTCATACTTCATAAATAAAAATATTAGAGTGTCGAAAATGTGCTCCAAAAAAAAAAGGTGATTCTGCATCACCACTTTTCAAAATCGGGTGTTTTTTATGCTACCAAAAAAAAGTAGGTAACAGAGCGGTTAACTATTTCAGCGGTAACACTGTTATGATCACCGTGTCTAAAAATAGACTTACACCTAAAAATAGCCTGCGGACCCACTTAGTGAAGGTGACTGATTTTCACTAAGCTTCATCATCTTGTTGAATCTCAACACAGAACACATTTCTGATCTGCATTCGATAGAGTTTTAGAAGGATGATTTGGGATGGTAGGAGCTTGAAAACTCTTCTCGTGGGGATGAGATGCACATTGCAACAAAACAAGGATTGACTAGATGGAAGAATCATTCAAAGGACCAGTGTTACAAACCTACTGCATGTGTTAAGCAGGTTATTTTGGAGTACAATGATCTCTGGGGTAGATTGGCCAGTTTGCAAAAGAGGGCACTAATTGTGAGATGGTTATTCCCTAAGGATGGGAATGTTGACATGATTGAGTGGGTTAAGGTTTTTTGGTGTCCAATGCTTGGATACATTCCAAAAGTGAGCAAAATTATGTGGAATTGGTTCAGTGTTCACTTTGTACATGAGGATGACTGCAAAAAAAATTATGGGTCGTACCTGGGTTAGAGATAGAAACTTCATGCAAATTCTACCATGGTTTCTGGGCTTTAATCCTATTATTGAGGCACCTAAGAGTAAGTTGGTATGGGTAAAGTTTCCTGAATTGCCTCTCGAGTTCTGGACTATAAAAGCCCTTCAGGCCATTGGAAATTATATTGGTACGACAAAGCACATTGACCCTCTAAGCATTGGTACATCTGATAAATGCATTGCATGGATTCTTGTGAAACTGTATTTTCAAGGTGGGTTAACGACTGACGTCGACTTGATTTAGGGGCAAC
Source organism: Pinus albicaulis (assembly GCA_034641835.2). NCBI lineage: Eukaryota > Viridiplantae > Streptophyta > Pinopsida > Pinales > Pinaceae > Pinus > Pinus albicaulis. The sequence continues at coordinate 232,744,058 of CM076570.1, read as the reverse complement.
GCATTCATCGACAAAGGGTGGATTATTGGGGGGTTCCTTTCCACTTGTTGGTGTCCCATGTTTTTATAGATTGGCTAACCAAAAGACAAGGCAACATCAGAACCAATCTTTAGAGTTCCAGGATCTAGTCCTCCTGTTCTCAGAGAGGGATCTCTCAAATTTTTTCCAAAGGTATGTCTTGTTTGCTTTTAAGTATGATTTTAGACTAGTTATTAAGTGCAAGTGTTTGTTTTGTTTGTTTGTTTGGTTGAATTAGTATAGCAGAACATGAAAGGTCTAGGTAGTATAAACAGAAAGAAGAAGTGTTAGATTCATTGGGCAATGGAGTCATGAAGAAGTAAACAACAAGCTCATCAATGGATATGGGATATCAAAGGGAAAATCTAACTTGGCCACAGGATCCTTTAGTTTTGTGAATGAGATGGACATTAATGATTTTGAAAGAGAGTTTAAATTCTCAACAAAGGAAACTTAAAAACATAACTTGAACATAAAGAGGTACTTCATAGATAGGGCTAACCATGAATTATAGAAACCACACTTTAAGCAAATGATGACTTTAAGACAACTTTTAACATGAAATCTAAGATTCGAGAACACACCCTATTTCCTCATAGATTTTATTTCAAAGGACTTAGAAAACATAAAAGATTCACTGATAATTGCAGTAATAGAAGACGGAACACCTAAAAACATCCATGATTACAATTATAAAGACCTTTAAAACAATTGTTCAAGCAGGGACAAAGGGTATGATTGAAACAAACCTCCTTGGCTAACTGTAAACAATGGTACTTCAAAGGGAGACTTCTAAAACAATTTTCAAGTGGCAGCAGACAAGCAGGGAAAACCATAAATCATGCCGGAACCAACTATTTGAACTATTTGAGAAATAAACAAGAATAAGGGTTCAAGAGAATGATTAAATACTCTAAAATTCCTTGGCAGAAGAAAACATAAAACAGTGAAGGATAAATAGGTCTAAGGGGCTTCCAAGAGTCAGTTCTTAGCCTAAAATTTTTATCCTACTGTAGTAAGAATTTATGGAAAAAAATGAAAACAGGAAAAACAACAGACATTTCAGAATACATCACCAAAAACCAAGCTAAGGGATCCAATGATAGAGCCTTCTCAAGAACAAGCATGTCAAAAAATCATCAAGCTTCCAAGACTTCAATTTCTTCTTCAACTTCAAACACGCTATGTATTATTTCAGAGAGTTTCAGTGTTACAACTAGTGACCAACCAACCAACCTCTCATCTTCTTCAGAAGTATTTATAGAAGAAATGAGGAGGTGGAAGAGTTCTGGGATTTGAATATCATTAATGCTATGTTAAATGCAACTCCTAGCCTTGAAAACCATGCAAGGCAGAAGGTAGGAATCCATTTAATTCTAACTCTGTTTCATTAACTCTGTTTCTGCTTTTTTAGGCTTAATGGGTAAAAAGATTGACTTTAAGGCCTATTTATCTTTTACAATAACTTTAATAATAGTTTTAAATATCTTCCTTTCTTTGAAATAATGTTTCAGCTGTCTTTAGGCAAAATATCATTGACTAGGCAATAACTATGCCTTCTTTTGATTTATTGAGGCTACAGGTGGTACTTTGGTAGATGAAGAGGATAAATGACCTCTGATGTGGCAGTGGAGGCCTCTTTTAATAATATTTTTCTCTGTTTTTCCTTAAAACACCTTTAATCTGCTGTTGGTCCATGTTTAGTCTTAATTAGGCCTTGATCTTAGTCTTCAGGTCTTCATTCTCTGATATTGTCTTTGTTTCCTTAAATCTGTGGATTAAAATCTGATTTTCTGGCTTTGGCTTTAATCCCTTCATTGTTAATACTTCATTACTGATACACTTTGTATGGCTTGTTTACATAGGTGGCTTTATGCTATTGGAGGGTTTCTGTTAAACCCTGGATCGTGATCCTAATGATTTAAACTCAAACTTCAAACCTTGCAGCTCCTTTTCCTTTGATTTTAAGCCACATAATCATCATTCCGGGCCCTTTTGTCACTTGACTGTGACTGGGAAAAACACAAAGCAAACACCATTTAAAACCCTGCAAAACACAAAAAAATCATTAAGAAATCCTGTGGAATTTGGTTAAGACTGATTTAGGGGTTTAATGGAGGGGATGGAGCTATGCAAAATGGAGAAATTTGCAGAAAAAAGGGAGAAAAAACCCTTGGCGGAAGCAAAACAAGTGCAAATGGATTTTGGGTGCGAAAGTGAATAGGGACTGTTAGATTAGAAAATCAATGGTGGAGATCGTCTAATGGAGTCGTTCGGGAGATTAAATGGAGGCAAATGAATTGGGATTCGGATACAACATGAGCTGTTCGATCTCGGAGATCGATAGCCAAGATTAAAATCGCAAATGTTCATTTGAGGAGGGCAGTGATTTTTTGAAAACCATTGATGGTTATTGCGTAGCATTCGAGCGGTTTCAGATTTTGGCCAAAAAAATGCGATTCCATACATCGCGTGACACCTGTCCTTTCAAAACCACCCATATCGCGTAATTTTGGAATGTTAACGTTCAAGAAAAAAAATTACATGAAATTCAGCATAAGCCATCAAATTAGAGGCGCTAGATCTGACGGTGTAGAAAGCGCGTGATGGAGGGAAAGCTGCGCGGACGAGGGATGGTGGGATCAATGGTTTTGTCGCGTAGCGGGTGGGTTTTTTGGTTTATCGGGTTTTAGTCTTGATCATCAGATTTTTTTGGATGGACAGTCTGGATCAAAAGGAGGAGAAGGTTACTGGATGGAGGAAAAGGTAAAGTAGGATGTATGAAAGGATGAATGGGGCTCGATGGCTGTTGATCGGCAGAGATCAACGGTCAATATTCATCTAAAATTTAAACGTCGGGGAAACAAAAATACAAGGAAATAAGGTTTTGGAAAGGGTCTTTAGGCCTTTTAAGCACCTGATTGTAGGGCTTCAGCCACATGAGGCAGAGGGGCTAAAGGAAATAAGCCCTTGGGGGCTTAGTACCTATATAATGTAAAAAGGGTGTTTTAGGCCCAAAAACAGTGTTTTTTAAGCAAAAATTGGGGTTCCGATAAGAGGAAAAGGGATTTTTAAAACCAAATAAAAGGGGAGACATAGGGTTTTAAGGGGGTTTTGATGATTTTGAAGCCAAATGAAGGTTAATAGAGGGATTTTATGAAGGAAAAATGGGTGAAAATGGAAGTGTTGTGGGAGTGAAATGAAGAGGTAAATGGTGAAAAATGGAGTTTTAGAAGCAGTTTCTTTGGTTAACAGCAAGGTTCTTTAGAATTAAAGGGAAAAAATAGTGAAGATTAACTCAAAGGGTAATAATCATTATAAAAATTTCAAAATATGATAAATTTTTCAAAAGGAACTATCTCTTTGAAGGTTTGAAAAACAAAATTAGCCACCATTGGGTATAACAAAATTTATAGGTGGCTAACAGTGGCTCCACTTGGGGAAGATGGATGATTCTTTAGGTGTCTAGAACCTCAGCTATAAATCTTTGGCTTTCATTAAACCATTGCCTTAATCCATTTGGCAGCAACCATTCTTTTCTTTTGGCTAACCTTCTTTAGATCTAGTGATCTCTGCGGCAATCTGAAACAATGGAATTCTATCAAAACAAAATCTATACCTACCCATTCCTAATGATCCTAACATTTTTTCTTCTTTTAGAGTGAATTTGGACTAGCAGACTCTCTTCATCAACATTTTATTCTTTTGAAAAAACAGGAAACTAATTTATTTCTACTCTTATTCCTCCACGAACTCAGTTTAAACAATTGAGTTCATAAATTCTCTACCTAACTACTATCTATCAGGTTTAGACTGTCTGACAGACCTTTATTCTCTAAATTCTAAAACAAGAAATTCAAAAACAACCAAGCCAGGATTGAACAGTCTAACTTGCTGCTAATCTATGGCATAAAAACAAGCTGCACATAGACTAAAATTTGCAGAAAAGTAAAACAAAATTTGTGAAGGCTCAAGATATGAAAACTAAAACATCCTTCATTATCTTTTCAGCTCTGATTTTGAATTTTTTTGAGCTTTCCTTTCTCTCTTTCTGGTCCAATTTTTGAGCATATTGGGACCAGCTTGTTTTCTATCTTTGGCTCAATATAAATCTAATTAGAGCCATTCTTCTTTTGAGATTCATAGGTTCAGATTTTGAATTTGTTTGAACCTTTTGTTTCCTCTATCCTAATTTACCTTACTGAAAAGCCAATATTGTGCTGTTTGGCTGATCTAATTCACTAACCTATCAGCATTAAATTGAAAAAATAATTAGTCATGATTAGGCTGTATGACTAACTAGAAGTGTGTTTTTAGGAGTGGCATTTGCTCTTGCACACTTTCATACTTTCTCTCTCTTTTTGGTATGGGGCTGTACCTTTCTTGTTTTTATCTACCCTCTTTTCTATTTTTGTCATTTTTCTTCTTCAGAGAAATAAACATAAAGACTAACTAGATGCTCAAGAGCTGAGCTTTATTGACATTCCTACCTACCTTTATCTAACTTGGAATATTTACATGTTTAGCTAATGAACTCTCTTTTCTAGCACAACCAATCCAGTAAATGATTCCATGATTGGTCCTTCTTCATCTCTTTGGGCAGGCTAGATAAACAGGGCCACTGCCATTCCTTTTGTTTCTTAGCAGCAGTGCTAAAAAATCTTCTTTCTTTCGGTGATACATTGCTCCCAATAACCTTTATCCCTTCTTCAATTGCCTTTAAGAAGTGAGCATAGGGATCTTGAAACAATGCCTGGTTATGAATATTCATAAGATAGGTTTCAACCAGGATTACCTCTTCTTTCTCCACTGGATTTAGATAAAGATTTTCTTGAGAAAGAAAAAATTCTTCATCTTCAGTATCATCTGAACTAGAGGAATCATCATATATTGTAGTGTTGTCCTCTTGTAGTCCTGGTATGCTCTAATTCAGTGGAATGTACTCTGTGAAGAGATCATCGTGTTCTTGAGCAAGGGTATCCTTTATTACCTCAATCCTATCAGGAGAAGGCTCCTTATCTTCATCCTGCTCAAGAAATTCCTCTTCCTTTACAATCCCAACCTTACAACTGATAGATTACTGACTTCCCATTATGTGAAAGCTATCTTTGATGGACTGGCTTTGTTGATTGCTGCTTTCAAGCTGATGATAACGAAATTCATGACACCAATCAATTGTTGGTTGCCCTGCATGATTAGTTTCTACTTGAAGCTCATCATCATCATCAGATTGATAAAAAATTGGAAAATCATTAGTATAAACCATATCACCAATCAAGCATATTGGGTTGTCAGTTGGATTTTCTTTAAGCTATTCTACAATTTTATTTTCTGGTTCAAGAAAACAAGTTTCAATGAGTGGATGAGCTGAAGTTTTTGTTTTATAAAATATTTCAGAGGCTGACTGTTTGTTTAACATTTGATCAATTTCTTCTTCTGTCAAAAGAGGGATTTCTTTTTCAGCATGAACAGAAGAATAACAGTCCTCTTTCTCTTGTGTTAACTGGTGTTTGTATGAATATTTCGTCGTAAAATATCACTTTAGCTACGCATAACAAATAGCCCTAATATCGATTATGGCTGCAAAATATCTTTAAGTCTGCTACACAAATCCTGATCTAAGCACAAAAGACATTAAGTAGATAAAATATAATATGGCTCCATGCATCCAATAGACAAGACAAGAATAATGTATTTAAAATAATTTTATATTATATTAAAGAATGGGGCACCCGAGAGGAAAACAAGAAAGGTGTTTTCTGGTCTCCTCAATGGGATGGGTTCTTGAAAGTCCTCAGTGTTTCAGATCTAAAATTCCTCTCTCTTATTGGTGTGGAAAACCCAGAAAAACATAGAACTCAATGGGAGCTCACAAAGCAAAAATGGAAAATGGTGACCAAGAGTAGATCCAGAGTGATCTAATGCAATGGAGGTGACTAATGAATGGGGAAAACCCTTTTATTTATAACAAAATATTGGGGTGTTCTAGAACTCGGTGCATGAATAAAATATTATTAATCAAATTCCAGAATCACCCTTTAGGAATATTTTATTATATTTGATGGAGGGAAAAGGTCTTTTGACTTGGGTCAATTCCTTTATCTATAAACAATAAATAAATAAATGATTTATTTATTATTTTAGGGAGATGGTGGGAATATAATTAAATAATGATTTGAATAACTTATTCCTAGTAAATAATTAAATAAATAATGATTTATTTAATCAATTTCCTTGTTTTGGGTTAAATATGACTAGGAAATATAGACAAATGTTATTTTACATGGTGAAAGCAATTTTACTTAGGGTAAAATTGGTCGTACATGGTGTACTTGGGTTCATCTAATGATAATGGGTTAGATGACCAAAAAAATGGTGTAACAGATTGCCCCCCAGCGTATGGGTGATGAAGTGGTACTAGTGTTAAAGGCGGTGGGGGAGGCATACTTATGCCCGCCGAGACAATAGTACAAAGAATAAGGCACCCGGAAAACCACGGAATGTAATAATGAAGCATGTGCTGGCCTAAACATGAGCTAGATAAATAAAATGATGAATCCCACATACATGCGATGCCTGGAATAACCTTCAGGACTTATACAAGAAAAATTTATTACATGAGATACAAATACACCCAAATGCCCCCGACACACGGGGAAGGGCTCACAAAATTTGACTGATACATGTAAATCGAAGAGGTGCTACAAGCGGTTGAGGCCGATATCATCAAATGAGAGGAGTTGCATCAAGGGTGGAAATGAAGAAGTCATCCGGGCATGTGGGGGGCTACCTGCAGGGCCACCCCCTCATGAGGGTTGAGACATCTCACAGACGCCCGGGAATCACCAATTGCTGTTGCTGCATCACTGGACCATTGAGTGTATAGATCATGACCATGCTAGGAAGAGCTCTAACCAAGGTACACTGCCCCGTAGACCTGGCTTCTGGAGTAAATGAGCTGATGTCGATAGAAGTAGGTCCACCATAAGTGAGGCAATAAGGGCACCCCAACTAACGCACAAGGGAAAATAGTAGAGTGACGAACAGATAGACACTAATGATGATGATGGAATGAGGGATATGGAGGAGCGATTGGATGACTTCCCTTGTTAGAACATAAAGGGTGTGAATGGCTTGGCAGCGATTGACACAATATCATGAGGGATAGAGGACAAGGGTACTGAAGGCCGTAATGTGTGACACGAGAGAGGGACCAAGTAAGAAAGGATGGAAGACTATAGCAGGGTACAAAGGGACTCAGGATAGACTCCATAAATGTGATGATAACTCGACTCGGATGCTCTAAATAAGGGTGAATCGATGGTGCTGCCTCATAGTAAAGGTCCAACGGGGGATCATAAAAGCATGAGTACAATAGGGTAGCTCATGATGAAAATCAACACAAATGAAGACGAGTAAGGAGGCAAAGTGGTGCCCCAAGTACAAGTATTGTAAGTGAAGAAATTTTATTTTGAGAAGAGGTGAATAGACCCTTCATGGACAAAATGTGTCATGGTGAAGTATCAAAACATGAAAAACTGACAGATACCCATTTGAGTGCTCGGTGAGAGCTTTCCAAAGGTGCAGATGGTGTGTCAAATGGGGCTACGGTTTGGTCGCAGCGGGTGAAAGAAAAAACAGGGGTTTTCTTCTAATAAGGCATTTTCCCTCCAAAATCATTCATTTGCTTTTGTAGCTGTGGTGAATGTGGAGAGGAGAGAAGGCCCTAAATCTTGCGGCGATCGTAGTGGACAAACCGACCGTTGGAATCGTGATCCGTCAGTTGCAAGTAGGAGGCCTAATCCTACTCTTTGTTTTTGATGGATTCAAATTTTAGATTAGGGTTTTGAATCTCAGTAACTACCCCTACTTCATCATTACGATCGGGTCACACTTTTTGGGGCAAAAGCTGCGACCTGGGATGCAAGTTTTGGCCTGAAAAGTGCGACCTGGCCCAGGATTTGCCCAAAAAGTGCGACCTGTTAGATGTGGGAGGTTTCATTGCTGTTATGGGCTAAGATTCAGTTTTGGTGTAAGTTAATGCAGTTTTGCTGATCTGTAGACTAAAAAAAATGATGGGTTTATGCAGATATGGCAGATATATGGATTAAGTGGAGAGAGAGAGACTTAGGTACATTACGGACGGAAATCCAAGCGGATCAGGGTGTCCATCGTGCACTGGCTAGGTATGGGGTTCTAAAATTTTTGGAGAACCCTTTGATGAGGGCTAGAGAGCCCTTGTTGGCCTGGATTATCAGTTATTGGGATCCAGATCATGAGGCATTTATAGTGCAGGGGCACAGGATCGAGCTGACGGTCCAGGATCTATATATCTTGACTGGTCTCCCACCATTAGGGATGGTGGGAAATACACAGCCAATGTTACCACGGGGGCGTAACATTATGGAGTTTGTGGAGCGACATTGTCGACTAGGTGTCTGAGTCAAAGGGACTCGGATATCCATTGGGGATCTAGAGAGGTTGGAGACCTGGGCAGTGGTCGCAACATTGTTGTGGATCTTGGGCAGCCAGGTGTTCCATCACATCATTGGAGGGCATATGATGATTGTAGAGAGTGTGTTGGGGGGGCCTAGATGATGTTGGTGTCGGTGAAATGACAGCTGTCACTATACAAGCAGCAAGTGAATCATGATTGTGCCTATGGGACGGTTTTGTGCTCTTTCTTATTTGAGAAGATCTCGACCTTGCGAACTCATATACAGTTACCTGATGGAGGTCTGAGAGAGCCCCAGATGCGTTGGTGGGGACGATTACTGTGTAGAGGAGGGGGAGGGGCGATCAGACGGGTGTTCCGACCAGAGTTCTTCGCCCATTGGGATCAGATGCCATTATACATAGACGAATATCCCTAGAGTGGGATGAGTTATTGGGGAGATCCAGACTTGCTGCTTCCACCTGGTCGCGTGTGGGGGCCCGATGGTAAGTGACAAGAAACTAATCTGTTATGTGCATTTTAGAGTTTGTGACTAGTATTCATGGTACTAATCTTTATATTTTTTGGAAAGCAGATATAGCTCCAGTAAAACCAGCTGGATATATGGGACGACCAGCAGCAGTAGGAGCTACAGGTGCAAGTGGATCAAGGACAACACAAAATGAGGATATGGCCACTCAGTTGGAGGACATCTGTCGTAGGTGTGAGGGGCTGCTGACCGGTGTGTCGGAGCGTGGTTGGCAGGATTTAGACGACTAATACATAGAGTTATGTATTGGGCTACCCTCGGAATGGCGAGGTATCATGCGATGCATGGTGATGGCCAGTCAGACTGTGCGTGATCTATGAGCTGCGAGAGCAGAACCATGGCTCGGGATCCTCTAGGGAGTGATTAGATGTAGGGTAGGTGGTGCCCCCTAGTGTTTATGTAGGGGCAAGTGGTGCCTCCCATTTTTGTAGTTTTGTTTTTTATACCATGCTATGGGCATGTCATATGTTTCAGAGCAGATGGACTGTAAAAACACATGTTATATGATATATATGATTTATGTACATTTTTTTGATGATGTGAAATGTTATTGTCTTGTGTGTGATAAATGCCATTCTAGAACATAATTTTTTATTTGATCTACGTAGTGATTTTGACGTCGAGGGATATGGTTGAAAGTAATGAATCTAAATTCACGTATCAAAAGTTTCACTCGCAAATATTGTCTAAACAGGATAGGGTTATGCACACGATAGACACCATTAAGTTGTAAGACAAGAAGCAGGGAATCTAAATGAACATGTAGATGGAGGATGTGATGAGAGAGGGAATCGGCTAAGAGACCACGTACTGCATCATATTCGGCCTAATTATTGGTGGCATTACCAGTGCAGACCCCATTTGCAAGAACTAGGGTATGCAAGGGGGTAAAGATGGCCCATGCTGCCGAAGCGAGATTTTGGGAATGGCGACTTGCCCCATCAGCATAGCCAAGATAATGTGTGGATGAGAGGGCCAATGTAATAGTGTCATAAGACAAGAACTGGGAGGGATGAGAAAAAGGATGGCAGTGTGAGTAGAGGATAGACATCCATTGATGGATATGGGAGGGAGAAATCTAGGTGGGAAGTCTAGGACTCATAGATCGACGAGAGGGAGATGAATGAGAACTATGGGATGAAGAGCGGGAACTCGGGCTGCGAAGAACATCGAAAAATATGGATGGTATGATCATGATTATGGGAGGAAATGGAAGGTTCAAGGAGACCATACGATGCTGCAAAGCTACCTAAATCATCAGTATGGTAAGAGAGGCGCAAATACGGGTCATCACGGGGAATGACAGAAGAATAGGTAAAAAGATGGTCAAAACATGAAGAGCCCGAGAATGTGGCAGAAGGGGGATCAAGAAGAATAGATGGAGTGGATTCAGAGGGAATGTACTCCGTGGGTTGTGCGGAGGATGATAGGTATAGGAGGGGAGCAACAGGTTCTGTCATCTCAACATCAGGGGGAGGAATGTCAATGGTAGTAGGGGGATCCTCGAGTAGACCTAACGCATATTGAGCAAGGATGGGAGAGGCAGATTGATTTTGTTCAACTTCGTACTCGTGAATGACCTCTAAAGAGGCTCGGTAATGCATGAGGTGAGGAAAATGGTGAGAGTAATGGCCATGGATAGCACACAGAGCACAGGGTTTGTTGGTGCGAAGAGTCTTTGGGTTCTTGGTTGCAGATGAGGAAGAAACAGAGGTTTCATGGACCATAGATTCATGGAACACGACTTTAACCATGGGTTGGATACGAGGCAACTCAGGACAAGTATGGGTGGGATGACTGATACCATCACACAAGGCACAAGACTTGGTGGATGGGGGAGGGGTAGGGTTGGGTGTGGTGGCTTTGTCTTTGGATGCCCCCTTGCGAGTTTTTCTTTTCTTGCCCGTAGCTGTCACAACATGAGGAGGGTTCTGCGGAGGGGCTAGGGGCACTATAGCGGTGGAAGGAGCGAAGGGAATCGGTTGCATAGGTGTCACAACAATGTATGGTTTGGGGTGGTCCGGTGGGGTCTCGGCTGGAGGCGTAAGATACCATACTGGTATTCACAGGGTTAAATTAGGGAGGGAAAGGGTGGCCATGACAGGAACCGAATAGATGCCAGGGGGGGGGACCAAGGAAAGGTATCTAACTGGCAGGGTACTGACAAGGAGGGATGGCTCCCATATGATGGAGACCTGAGGGAACCAACTCAAGAGGGTAGGGAGGTTCTTGAGTGTGATTTCGATGGGAAGGTCCAGGCAAAAAAGGGTCGGTCGACTGAAGCGAAGGGCTAGGAGCAGGTTGCGGTGGGAAAGATTGAGGTTGTTGACTAGCCGAAGCAGGCTGTAAAAGGCCAGCCTGAGACGATTGCATCATACAAACATTCGCTAAGCTAGGGTCAGAGACAGGAGCAGGAGGAGGACCAGGAAAAGTTCCAAGTAAGGAGGATTCTTTGTAGATGCCAGGGGAAACACTGGTCAAAGAATCAACAGTTGGCTTATTGGTGACAGAGGAGATGGTGGATTCAGGGGAGGTCTGAGATTTTGGTTCATGGTAAGTCAACTGGTCAATCGTGAAAATTTTTCCATTATGAGGGAAAAACATTTTGCAGTGGACTGTGGATGGGACAGTAGACATGGCATAGGTGTAACTACGCCCCAAAAGAATGTTGTAGTCAAGAGGGGCATCGATAACTTCAACGTCGACACAAACAGTCTTGCCTGCAAGGGTGATAGGAAAATTATGGAATAGGCCAATGCATTGGGAGGCATGGCCATCCCACGCACGAAGGGTGATTGTGGAAGGGGCCAGCTCAGGGGATCCGAGTTGTTTCCAAACTGAAGCGGACATCACGCAGGTAGATGCCCCCTCATCAATAATACACCGAGCAACATTGGCATTCTGGATTTTGACTGGGATTTGGAAAGAAACAGAAGGAGGAAGAGGGGGATGGTCTGATTGACGGGCGTTGAAAACAATCAATTGGTCATTAGCAGGATCTACAACACCCACGGCAGATAGTAGAGCCTTATTTTGAGAAGGACATGACTGGAGGAGTTCCAGTGTTGAAATGGCAGGAGGAGATTGTGCTAGATCATCTACTATGTTGTATGAATGGGTAGCCCGACCAGAGGCAGCATTTTGGCGTAATGGGCCCGTAGGAGTCTTGGTATGAGCCTCATATTTAGGTGGAGGTATTTGTAAGGGACCATTGGGTGTCGACAGAGGCTCTCTAGGACTTGAAGATGAGGATTCGGGGACAGACAAAATGAGAGGCGTGGAATACTGACGGGACTGAGTTTGAAGGTTGAAGTCGACAGTGAGAGGTGAGTCAGAGGCCATCATGAGAATTTGGTAATCAGAGGAACTAGAAGGGGAAGGTTGAGTGGTTACTGGGGCATGAGGTGGTTGAGTGGCCACGAATCCTTGTTTCGAGAAAGGATCGATAAACACAGTGGGTTGAGAAGTAGTTGGGGTGGGAGGGACAGTAGGGGAGGAGTGTTGTCCCCACACGGTGGCCTGAGACTCCCACATTTGCCACATTTGTGGTAATAAGGGACAATCGTGAGTGTAGTGACCATAAAAACTGCAACACGAATAGGGCTTACTGGTGCGAAGCGGCCTATCTGACTTGGGTTGTGAGCCTTGTGGCTGGTTGGTAGTGTTGGAGTCAATACTGGAAGGATTGGGTCCAGGATTACCAGAAGCGGATTGATTGCCTTTTCTCTTTCTTTGAGAAGGAATAAAATTAGGTGCCCCTTGCTGTGCAAATACTTGCCCTGGAGGGGGTAGTAAGTGCGGCTGTGGGGGTGGAGAAGGCAAAGGAGTGGGAGGTTCGAATGCTGGTGGAGCTGGGACACCAGGTTGTGGGTACAGATAAGGGGTAGGATGGGAAACATTGAGGTAAGCAGGAGGGTGGGAAAAAGGATGAGGAATCCCGTATCCTGGATACATGCTACCTGGAGGGGAAAAAGTACCAGAGGGGCTGGCCCCTCCTGGAGGGAAGCCATAGCCCGGGAGAGGTTGGGCAGAGGTATGTGACAAGGCTCCAACGATACCGTCGGCAGAGTGAGATGGCCTCGAGGCACTAGGGCCACCGGGCTTGGGGAGGTCAGGAAGGACGGTATAAACATAACCAGATTGGGCATAGATAAGGTCATATTTCAAGGCTATTTGGAGGGCGGCTTCTTCGGTTTGGGGAAAATGGGATGCGACATATTTTCCAATGGGAGGTAAGAGAGAGAAAAGGAACCAGTCCATATAAACCTGATCTTCAAAGGGGGGAGCGCGACACAAGCTTCGTCTTTGTCGCCATTCCTGGACATGAGTGGAAAGGCGGGTCGAAGAGGATTAACGAAAATAAGTTAAGAGTTCAGTACTAGTGTCGTATCGGAGAGGGAGCTGGAAATAAGATAAAAAGGTTTGGGCAATGGTCGCAAAGGTGGTATGGGAAGAGATGGCTTGATCAACATACCATTTAGAAGCTTCGCTAGTAAGCGTGCGTTGGAACAATCGAAGACAGATGGAGTCATCGGTGATGGAATTGGAGGAACACCACATGTGGAAAGATCGGATATGGTTGGAGGGATCTTCACTAGCAAGCCCTTCAAACTTGGGAATGTCGGAGGGGAGCTTGGTTGGCATAGCAGGCCAACTGACATCGTGGTGAATAGGATCATTGATCAGCTGATTGAAGTCGGGGAGACTGAGGCCGGCCATATAAGGGAGTAATGGGGCAGTCGAGGTATGTCCTGTAGGGGTTCCACTAGAAATGGACCTAGCAGTAGAACTGGGGTTAGGGCTAGGTCCTGAACTAGACATGGTGAAGGTAACAGGTGGGGAACTAGGAGTAGGGGGAGAACCTGAACAATCAGAGGAAGAGTCGGAGTGTGGACTTGGGGGAAGACTTGCTCGATGACAATGGGAAGGAGGAGGTTGACCAACCAAAAACTGAGGATGAAGGCCAAGAAGTCTCCGGGATAGATGCCTTGGAGGTGCAATGATGACGGGAAGAAGAAAACCGATAGGGGCAGGGAGGGGTAAAATCAAGTGAGATCAATGTCGAAACAAGGGCAGAGAGGTGCAGTGTCAATTGATTTTAAAGGCTTTTTCAGGCGGTGTTAACCAGGCTCTTCTTCGCTTAAGGTCAGTGTGTGGCGTGCGTTAAATTTTAATTGTTTAAACCCAGACATTTTGAGAGTAAAAGAAAAAGTGTGCTGCATAACTAAAAATAAATCTGCAGTAAATAAGATTAAAAAAATAGAAAATCAAAAGCTACCAATGCATCAATCTAACCCAAGAAGGCGGGTCTCTCAAAACTAGTCTATAAGAGGGAAAAAAACTAAGCAAAGCATGCTAAAAAGAGGCCAATAGATCTAAGGTCGGGAGGGACAGGGATCTAAAGGAGAGATCTGCTGAAAAGAGGTGCATAGAACAAAAAAGAGGCAGAGGCAAGGTTGCTGCTAAAAAGGAGGAGATGGGCTAAAAATAGAAGGGACAAGGAGGTGGCTTTAGAAATGAACCCAAACAAAACTATATGAGGTGATTTGAAAGGGAGAAGAGCTGATCTAAAGGGATCTGAAAATGAGGTATCAAATCTGGAAGCAAAAGGGCTGAAACCTTGGAAATTCAGACTTCTGAAACAACAAAAACTCGCCCACAAAAAGTGGAGGGTTCTAGAGCCCTAAGGGGAAATATTCCCACTTAGTTGAGTGAAATAGATCAGAAATAGGTCTAAACGGGCAGAGACAGAGGCTGGAAAACCCTGACAGAAGCTTCAGACAAACCCAAAAAAAATGTTGGAAAATTGTAGAAAAAAGTGCAGGTCGCAGGTTCTGACCTGCTTGCAGTCCAGGACAGATATTTAGGGCAGAAAAGTGCGACCTCAAGGCCAGGTCGCACTTTTTGGGCCAATAAGTGCGACCTGTAGATCCGGTTCTCTCGGTGGCAGATTTTAGAAAAAATTGTCATCTCAGCTGCGGCTGATGTCTGTCACCTGCGCAATAAGGCCAGAAACACACAGAAGTTAAAAATTTTACTGTTTGCGGGTTTGAGAGGTGGAAAGCACAATAAAAATAGGAAAAACAAAAAATGGAAGAAAAACCCTAGGGTCTGAAACATCTGGATATGCAGGAATATATGAAACGACAACGGTTGCAAAAGAAAAACCCGTGTGGAGTCGCCAATTGTTAGTATGAATCTTTCTTCGTAAAAGATCACTTTAGCTACACATAACAAATAGCCCTAACATCGATTATGGCTGCAAAATATCTTTAAGTCTGCTGCACAAATCTAGATCTAAGCACAAAAGACATTAAGAAGATAAAATATAATATGGCTCCATGCATCCAATAGACAAGACAAGAACAATGTATTTAAAAGAATTTTATATTATATTAAATAATGGGGCACCTGAGAGGAAAACAAGAAAGGTGTTTTCCGGTCTCCTCAATGGGATGGGTTCTTGAAAATCCTCAGTGTTTCAGCTCTAAAATTCCTCTCTCTTATTGGTGTGGAAAACCGAGACAAACATAGAACTCAATGGGAGCTCACAAAGCAAAAATGGAAAATGGTGACCAAGAGTAGATCCAGAGTGATCTAATGCAATGGAGGTGACTAATGAATGGGGAAAACCCTTCTATTTATAGCAAAATATTGTGGTGTTCTAGAACTCGGTGCATGAATAAAATATTATTAATCAAATTCTAGAATCACCCTTTAGGAATATTTTATTATATTTGTTGGAGGGAAAAGGTCTTTTGACTTGGGTCAATTCTTTTATTTATAAACAATAAATAAATAAATGATTTATTTATTATTTTAGGGAGATGGTGGGAATATAATTAAATAAATAATGATTTATTTAATTATTTACAAATGATTTAATCAAATTTAACTAGGAATATTATTAAATAATGATTTGAATAACTTATTCCTAGGAAATAATTAAATAAATAATGATTTATTTAATCAATTTCCTTGTTTTGGGTTAAATATGACTAGGAAATATAGACAAATGTTATTTTACATGGTGAAAGCAATTTTACTTAGGGTAAAATTGGTCTTACATGGTGTACTTGGGTTCATCTAATGATAATGGGTTAGATGACCAAAAAAATGGTGTAACAACTGGTTTGGAGACTGGATGTCTTCTTGAGCCTCTTCTACGAGATCTTCATTTGTGCTTGCAGGGAGACCTTGAGGATTTTCTAATGTTTCCTGATATTCTTTTGTCTCAAACAATTCCTCATGATTACTATGGCACTCAGTTTGGATACAAGGCTCATGAGTTGTTTTTTCTACGTCATCAGGATGCCACTCTTCTTGTGTAATCTGAAATGAGTCATGATCTAGAGGGGGAGTTCCTATATGTGTTGGTTCTCCTTCCACATCAGATTCTGCGTTTTCTAAGTGGCTACTTGTTTCCTCAAAGCATTGCTCACTTTTTTCATTTGCATTTTGGTCGTAAATATCTCTCAATAGCATAATACAAGATAAAGGTAGGCTGTCAGGACTTTCTTGATAACCCTCTTCATTGTTTTCTCTGGAATCTTGCTCATCATAGATATTTTTCTTGTTGTATATGTCTTGTAGTGGTTGAGTTTGTGTTTGATCAGGGAAAAGCATAGGTTGCTCTGGATAATCAACATCTGTATCAAACTCATGCCTATCCAATCTTTTATCAAGTATGTATACTATTTTTCCAATTAGGTCCAATAATGTGTTCAATTTAGCTTCTTTGTCTATACTTGATTTCATGTTTACAAGCTATAAAGAGGTCACTGCATCTTTCTAACTAGTTCAGAGTCTTCTTCCAGTGGAGTCGTTAGGTCTTTTGGGATTGTGGAGTTGCCAGGTGGAAGATTTTGAACTTTTCTGTCCACCAATAGCATGATTGAATTTGCTCAATGCATTCCTAGGAGAGTTTACAAGGACTAGTGAAGTAATAGGCCTATTGGAGGCTAGTGGAGTCACCAGGTGAATTTTTTTTAGCTTTTGTGAAGGTAAAATGTTTTATGGTTCCACCACCATGTTTATTATGAAGCCAATCTGAAATATTTTTGGATTTTGTATATTTCTATGGTTATGAGGGTGTCCTATGTCTGATCTTAACAATTAGCTAAGGTGCTCAAACAAACAGAGTCTACTCTATGGCTTACTAACTGAATTTGTTAGAGATTTGTAGGACTAAAGAGTTTATAATAGTTTTCTAAGCTATCATAGACTCAATAGGTCCTATCGTGATCGCCATTATGTTGGTGTCTCGTGTTTTGATAGATTGGCTAACCAAAAGACAAGGCAACATTAGAACCAATCTTTAGAGTTCCAGGATCTAGTCCTCCTATTCTCAGAGAGGGATCTCTCAAATTGTTTGCAAAGGTATGCCTTGTTTGCATTTAAGTATGATTTTAGACTAGTTATTAAGTGCAAGTGTTTTTTTGTTTTTGTTTGTTTGGTTGAATTAGTATAGCAAAACATGAAAGGTCTAGGTAGTATAAACAGAAAGAAGAAGTGTCAGATTCATTGGGCAATGGAGTCAAGAAAAAGTAAATAACAAGCTCGTCAATGGATATGGGATATCAAAGGGCAAATCTAACTTGGCCACAGGATCCTTTAGTTTTGTGAATGAGATGGACATTAATGATTTTGAAAGAGAGTTTGAATTCTCAAGAAATGAAAATTAAAAACATAACTTGAACATAAAGAGGTATTTGATAGACAGGGCTAACCATGAATTCTACAAACCACACTTTAAGCAAATGATGACTTCAAGACAACTTTTAAAATGAAATCTAAGATTCGGGAGCACACCCTATTTCATCAAAGATTTTATTTCAAATGACATAGAAAACATAAAAAATTCACTAATAATTGCAGTCATAGAAGAGGGAACACCTAAAAACATCAATGATTACAATTATAAAGACCTTTAAAACAATTTTTCAAGCAGGGACAAAGGGTATGATCAAAATAGACCTCCTTGGCTAACTGTAAACAATGGTACTTCAAAGGGAGACTTCTAAAACAATTTTCAAGTGGTAGCAGACAAGCAGGGAAAACCATAAATCATGCCGGAACCAACTATTTGAACTATTTGAGAAATAAACAAGCATAAGGGTTCAAGACAATGATTAAGGACTCTAAAATGCCTTAGCAGAAGAAAACATAAAATAGTGAAGGATAAACAGGTCTAAGGTGCTTCCAGGAGTCATTTCTTAGCCTAAAATTTTCATCCTACTGTAGTAAGAATTTATGGAACAAAATGAAAATAGGAAAAACAACAGACAGTTCAGAATACATCACCAACAGCCAAGCTAAGGGATCCAATGATAGAGCCTTCTCAAGAACAAGCATGTCACAACATCATCAAGCTTCCAAGACTTCAATTTCTTCTTCAACTTCAAACAGGCTATGTATTATTTCGGAGAGTTTCAGTGTTACAACTAGTGACCAACCAACAAACCTCTCATATTCTTCAGAAGTATTTATAAAACACTGTTACCAATGAAATAGGTAACCGCACTGTTACCTACTTTTTTTTGGTAGCATAAAAAGCACCCGATTTTGAAAAGTGGTGATGCAAAATCACCCGCTCTTTTTTTTGTGCACATTTTTGACACTCTAATATTTTTATTTATGAAGTATGAATATTTTTTTTAAAATGTTAGTGATTTTCATGCTAATTTTGAAACGTATTGATGCAGCATCACCTTTTTTTTTTAGAGCGGTGATTTTCATCCTAATTTTGAAACGTATTGATGCAACATCTACCTTTTTTTTTAGTGGTGATTTTCATGTTGGTAATAAAACCCAAAACTTAGATAAAATATATATATATAAAAGGAAATAAAATGTAAAAAAAAAACAAAATTAACTCGTAATATTTTTTTTAATTTTTTTTTTAAATTCAAAAAATTTAAAAATAAATTTTTTAATTTAATTTTTATATTTGAAATTTAATTTGTTTTAATTTGTTTTTGTTTTTTTTTTTTAATTTTATTCATTATTTTTTTTAAAAAAAAAATTTTCCTAAATTTTGTTAATAGTTTTTTTTAAATTTTGTATTTTTTTATTTAATTGATTTTTTTTTTTTAAATTTCGTATTTTTTTTTTATTATTAAATTTTATGTTTAGTTTTTTCATTTAATTTTTTAAAATTTAATATATATATATTTTTAATTTATTTGAATTTAATATTTTTTTTAAATTTTTTATTTTTTTATTATTATTTTTTTAATTACATAAAATTTTTATATATTTTTTATTTTAATTAAAATTGTGTATTTAAAATTAGATTTTTTTTTTTAATTAAACTTAATATTTTCAAATTAATTTGTTTTTTATTTTATTTTTTATTTAATATATTTTATTTAATTTATTTTTTTCAATTTTTCATTTTTAATTGATTTTTAAAGTTTTTTAACTTTTTATTTTAACAATATTTTTTTTCCTTTATATTTAATTTTTTTTTTTTAATTTCAAAATTTATTTGTTTATTCACTTATTTATTAAAATTTAATATTTTTCTTTTTTAAATTTAATTTGTTATTTTAATATTAACATTTTTTTTTTAAATTTAATAAAATATATATATATATATATATATATATATATATATATATATATATATATATATATATATATATATATATATATATATATATATATATATATATATATATTATTTTTTATAATTTAAATTTAATTTATTTTTTTAAATTTAATATTTTTATTGTATTTTGTTTTTCATTTTTATTTTTAATTAATTTTTTTTTTTTTACTTTTAATTTTTTTTTTGAAGTTTTAAATTTATTAAAAATTTAATATATTTCTTTAAATTTAATTTTTATTTTAAAATTATTATTATTATTATTTTAATTTAATAAACATTTTCTTTCTCTTTTTTAAATTTAATTTCTATATTTTATTTTTTATAACTTCTTTCTTTTTTTTTAACTTGTTTTTTCTTTTAATTTAATATTTTTATTTTTATTTTTTTATTTCTATATATTTTGAAATTTTAATCTTTAAATTTTTATTTATTTATTTATTTATTTTCTTAAATTTTAGGTTTTTTTTAACGTTTGAATTAAAATTTTTATTTTTTTATTCCTATATATTTTTAAATTTTAAGCTTTTAAATGTTTTTATTTTTTTAATTTATTTTTTTCTTAAATTTTAGGTTTTTTTTAATGTTTGAATTTTAAAAATTAAAAAATGTTATTTCTATTTTTAAAAATGTCAAAAATATGACACAAATTTTTTTTTTTGTTATTCCAGCATCAATTGGTTTTGTTTTAAGGGTGGTTTTTCAATCCTTTTTTCAAAAACAATTTTGTTTTTAGAATAAGTTTATAAAATATTGAAATTTGACCTTAAAAAAAAACCAAGTGCATTCTCGAATACACTTTTTTTTTGTTTTTGGGGTGTTTTTTCATGTTTTTTTAGTCTTTTTGGGCTAGAGTTCTCGTTTTGAGGTCAGGTTACCTATTTCATTGGTAACAGTGTTATAAAAGAAATGAGGAGGTGGAAGAGTTCTGGGATTTGAATATCATTAATGCTATGTTAAATGCAACTCCTAGCCTTGAAAACCATGCAAGGCAGAAGGCAAGAATTCATTTAATTCTAACTCTGTTTCATTAACTTTGTTTCTACTTTTTTAGGCTTAATGGGTAAAAAGATTGACTTTAAGGCCTATTTATCTTTTACAATAACTTTACTGACAATTTGAAATATCTTCCTTTGTTGAAATAACTGTTCAACTGTCTTTAGGCAAAATATCACTGACTAGGCAATAACTATGCCTCTTTTGATTTATTGAGGCTGTAGGTGGCACTTTGGTAGATGAAGAGGATAAATGACCTCTGATGTGGCAGTGGAGGCCTCTTTTACTAATATTTTTCTCTTTTTTTCCTTAAAACACCTTTAATCTGCTTTTGGTCCATGTTTAGGCTTAATTAGGCATTGATCTTAGTCTTCAGGTCTTCATTCTCTGATATTGTCTTTGTTTCCTTAAATCTATGGATTAAAACTCTGATTTTCTAGCTTTGGCTTTAATCCCTTTACTGTTAATCCTTCATTACTGATACAATTTGTATGGCTTGTTTACACAGGTGAATTTATGCTATTGGAGGGTTTTTGTTAAACCCTAGATCGTGATCCTAATGATTTAAACTTGGACTTCAAACCTCACAGCTCCTTTTCCTTTGATTTTAAGCCACAGAATCGTCATTTCGAGCCCTTTTTTCACCTGACTGTGACTGGGAAAAACACAGAGCAAACATTGTTTAAAACCCTGCAAAACACCAAAAATTCATTAAGAAATCCTACGGAATTTGTTTAAGATTGCTTCAGGGGTTTAATGGAGGGGATGGAGCTATGAAAAATGGAGAAATTTGCAGCAGAAAGGGAGAAAAAACCCTTGGCAGAAGAGAAACAGGTGCAAATGGATTTTGGGCATGAAAGTGAATAGGGACCATTAGATTAGAACGATCAACGGTGGAGTTCGTCTAATGGAGTCGTTCGAGAGATTAGATGGAGGCAAATGAATTGGGATCGGGATATAACGTGAGTCGTTCGATCTCACAGATCAACGACCAAGATTAAAAACGCAAATGTTCATTTGAGGAGGGCAAGAGTTTTTGGAAAACCATTGATGGTTATCACGCAACGTTTGAGCGGTTTCAGATTTTGGCCAAAAAAATGCAATTCCATACATTGCGTGACACCTGTCCTTTCAAAACTGCCCATATCGCGTAATTTTGGAATGTTAACATTCAGGCGCAAAAATTATGTGAAACATAGCATAAGCTGTCGGATCGGAGGCATTAGATCCGATAGTGCGGAAAGCGCACAATGGAGGGCAAGCTGCACGGACGAGGGATGGTGGGATCGACATTTTTTTCACGTAGTAGGTGGGTTTGCTGGTTTATCGAGTTTTAGTCCTGATCGTCAGATTTTTTTGGATGGAAGGTGTGGATCAAAAGGAGGAGCGTCTTATTGGATGGAGGAAAAGGTAAAGCGGGATGTATGAAAGGATGAATGGGGCTCGATGGTCATTGATCTACAGAGATCAACGATCAATATTCATCTAAAATTTAAACGTCGGGGAAACAAAAATACAAGGAAATAAGGTTTCAGAAAGGGTCTTTAGGCCTTTAAAGCGC
Source organism: Pinus albicaulis (assembly GCA_034641835.2). Taxonomy (NCBI): domain Eukaryota; kingdom Viridiplantae; phylum Streptophyta; class Pinopsida; order Pinales; family Pinaceae; genus Pinus; species Pinus albicaulis. The sequence continues at coordinate 232,721,890 of CM076570.1, read as the reverse complement.
CTGATTGTGGGGCTTCAGCCACATGAGGTAGAGGGGCTAAAGGAAATAATACCTCGAGGGCTTAGGACCTATATAATGTAAAAAGGGTGTTTTAGGCCCAAAAACAGTGTTTTTAAAGCCAAAATTGGGGTTTCGATAAGAGGAAAAGGGATTTTTAAAACCAAATAAAAGGTGGGATATAAGGTTTTAAGGGGGTTTTGATGATTTTGAAGCCAAATTAAGGTTAATAGAGGGATTTTATGAAGGAAAAATGGGTGAAAATGGAAGTGTTGTGGGAGTGAAATGAAGAGGTAAATAGTGAAAAATGGAGTTTTAGAAGTAGTTTCTTTGGTTAACAGCAAGGTTCTTTAGAATTAAAGGGAAACAATAGTGAAGATTAACTCAAAGGGTAATAATAATCATAAAAAATTCAGAATATGATAATTTTTTGAAAAGGAACTATCTCTTTGAAGGTTTGAAAAACAAAATTAGCCACCTTTGGATATAAAAAAAATTATAGGTGGCTAACACCGCTGTCGCATTTACCACCATCCAAGACATTTGTAGAGATATTTTCCTATAAGGCACGAGAAGAAGGGGTGACATGGATATAACTCTTATGGATGTTATCATTGGAAGGTGTCATCTCTTTCTATAGGCTCGGACCATTCGAGTAAGTCGATCCCGCCTTCATTTGATAGTGATAGATCTATCTCTTATGATAAGACTGTGTCTAAAAATCCTCCTACACTTGGTCATCATGTTCCTGTTTCGGATGTTACGCCTAGTAATGATGATGCTATATCCCCACATTCCTATAAAATTATTTCTCCGCACTCGGATGGACATATTGATGATCCACACATCACAGTTTTTTTCTGATAAAAATCACGACTAGTCTCCCTGGTTGTTTCTCCCTCGATGCATCCTTTAGAGTGGGCTTCCCCAATATCCTCTCATGAACCCGAGCAGGTCGAGATTCCAGACCCTCCAAAGAATACTATTGAGAGTGACTTTGACTCCTTACTGGGGAATCCACTGCTAGATATGGAAGCTCTAACTATGTTTGACAAAGTTCCTCTAGATCCTCAACCTTCCATCTCCCCTGAGTCTGCATCCAATATCACTGTTAGGAAGACAACTAATTCTGTCTCTAGACATTTTCGAGGCCATATAAATACCAAAACATTATTCCAGGGGGAATTGTATGACCTGCGAGATGTTCCTATTTTTTCTTCTAATGATTTTCGGGCCATTAGAGCACACAACCTTGATGCTATTCCAAAATGATGTCTGTCTTCTCCCTTAAAATTAGGGGGATAGACGACCTCTCAAAGATTTTGTGCCTGCATGAGATTCCTTATGAAAATCAACCCTCTATGGTCTTTCTCCAAGAAACTCTATGTGGTCGTGCTGTTGCTATTGGCTCTTTATTGAGCATTCATCTAGGATGGCATGCTCTGGGTGTGGATGAAAATAGTTGGGCAGGTGGTATGCTGGTTATTTGGAACCCATTGTTGGTCAACCTTAAGGCTTATAAATTTTTTGGCGGCATTTCTCTACATGGATCCTTCAGAGGGGTCTCGGAATATATTTCTCTTATTAACTTATATGCTCCTTGTCATAATTGAACTGCATTCTGGGAAAGGATGAATCAATCCGGGATACTAAACATTGAAAATCTTATGGTGATGGGTGATTTCAAATTGACATTGGATGGTGATGAATCATGGGGGAAAATATCATGCATGGATCCGTTGTTGATAAAATTAGGCAAATTTTGTACGATTCGGGTATGAAGGATGTTAGGCTTTCTCCCTTGGTCCCGACTTGGACTAAAAAATGCCTTGGAAATGACTTCATTGCCAAATGAATTGATCATGCCATGATAAAGGTATCACTTTTCTAGATTCTAGGGAATATACGGTCTAGAATGATATAATTTACCCTATTTGATCATATGAATCTCATTCTCTCATGGCGCCATGAACCTAAGGCTGTCGGGGTGCGTTTAAAATTTATTCACGTTTGGCTACAGGATCCTACTTTTAACAATTTGGTGGTTGATTTATGGAAGAAGGATGATTATGGCAATGGTATAATGGGATGGGATGAGTTTGCGGTCAAGCTTAGACGCCTAAAGGCCATAGTGAAGAAATGGCAAAAGGAGAAGATTGAGGCTTTACGGGAGGAGCTACATGATATCGAAGGAAAAGTATCACAGATATACATGGAGATGATGGATGCTCCTCCATATTGACAAATTTTTTCCAGTCTTGAAAGGTTGGAAGCATGGAAAATAGAAATATTAAGAATCTAGGAGACATCATGGAAGCTTAAGAGTAGAATCCAATGGTTGAAGGAGGGAGATTTGAATACAATTTTTTTTCATAAATGTGTAAATGGAAGTAGGGATAAAAATTCTATATGGGGGATAAGGGCTGCAGATGGATCAATGAAACACACAACAGAGGATATACAGCTTGAGGTGCTCAAATATTTTTCTGATTTTTATAAAGCTGATTTGGATATTGATCATCAATGCAGAATTTGGGTTCTTGAGCATATGCCTCACATGTTTGATCAAGATGCAAATAATATTTTGGAGGCGGCAGTAAAAAAAGGGGAAATTGAAGCAGTTCTAAAAGCATTTACATATGATAAAAGTCCTGGTCTGGACAGTTGGCCGGCTGAATTTTATCTTCATTTCTACGAAATTCTGGAGGATGCTTTGCTTGCAGTGGTTGAGAAGGTTCGTGTATTGGGGTTTGTACCTGGGGATATTATTTCCACCTTCCTGACCATTATTCCCAAGATTTATGATCCTATTCATTTTGTAGACTTTAGACCAATTTATTTATGCAATGTGGTGTATAAGATTACCTCCAAAATCATCGCTAATAAAATTTGGGGGACTTTATCTTCTTCCATATCAAAGGAGAAATATGGATTCTTAAAAGGTAGGTCTATTCACGATGTAGTGGCTATTGCACAGGAGGCGATGCATTAGATACACGAATATAAAAAGGAGGCTCTTATCATGAATATTGATATTCACAAGGCATATGATTCAACTAATTGGTATTTTATTAGACTTATTCTCCTCAAAGTGGGATTATCGATGTCGTCTATCAGATGGATAATGGCATGTATATCTTCTGTAAGATATGATGTCCTTATAAATGGTTTGCCGACAGACTTCTTCATGGCTGAAAGGGGGCTCCGACAGGGTTGTGTGCTATCTTCGCTTATCTTTATTCTTATAATGGATGGTTTAGTAATCCATTGAAAATGGAAAAAAATGTTGGTTTCTTCGAAGGTCTATCCTTTTCTCCATCGGTATGCATTTCTCACTCTCTATTTGTGGATGATTTGTTGGATTTTGGGAAACTAATTAGAAATCAATGGTTCTATTTGCACTTTATACTCATTCAGTTTGGGGAAGCTACTGGGCTATGCATTAATAGAGATAATCCTTCTTAATATATGACTTGGGAGACATGGATGAAATTAATTTCATTGCTGAGTTTATGGGGGTTCACAAGAATCATATTATGATGGGATTTACATATCTTGGTTTTAGACTTAAACCATGTGAATACAAGATAAGGGATTGGACCTGGTTGATTGACAAAATTTAGAAAGAAGATCATGAAGTGGAAAAATAGGTGGCTCTCACTTGGTGGCAGATACATGATGGTGCAAGCAGTTTTATCCCAATTTGTGGTCTATTGGACTCACTTTTATTATCTTCCGGTGAGTACGGTCGATAAAATAAATGATATTATTGCAAATTCCCTATGGGTGGAAGCCACGGATTACAGGAAAATACATCTTTGTAAAATGGTACATATCTCTATTCCAAAAATATTTTGGGGTTGGGGCCTATTAACCCTGAGAGTGTTTACAAACGCGGTACTGGTAAAATCTTTATGGCGAGCCTTGAAGGGTGAAGGGGTCTGGTCTAAAATAATATGTCACAAATACGTTGATGGGGATCCTATTCATCCTTTGTATTAGGGAAGCTCATGGATTGTAAAAAAAGCGTCTTAGATTTAGCGCAACTTTACAAAATTTACACACATACTGGGACAAAGGTTGGTATGGAAATTTTGAAACAGACTTAAGATTATGCTTGGCATTAATAGATTCCTGGGATTGGAGGGTGCTCTTCGTATTGATCCATGCCTATTGTACCGACTAAACCATAGAGGTATATTTTTTTTATCCCATCTCATATCTTGTTAGAATTTAGGGGCTCCAATTTGGAAATCGTTAAAGATGTTGGGTTTGCAGGGAAGGGAGGCAAGCAAGTGGGAAAGTCTAATTTTTTTTTACAATCCATGGGTTTATTTTTCAGGGGTGAAGGGGATGTAATGGTATGGGGTGGGAAGAGTCATGAAGGTGGTTTATTGGTTAAGGATATTTATGAGCACTCAATTAATGAGAAGATCCTCGATGTATCACTGTCTCCTTTTCATTTAGTATGGGAATTGAATATCCCCACCAATATTTTGTTGTTTGGGTGACTTATAAATCTCTACCCTTTTATGTTTTCTGGGAAATATGGTGTGCCTAGAATCGTATAATCTTTGATGATTTTCCTATAATTCAGTCTAGTATTCATGGAAACATTATGCGATGGATGATTGATCGCTCTTTGCTCCCTCGGGGTATCGTGGATCTATCTATCCAGATCCGTCTGCATCATATTGATCTTCCTGCAATATACTTTGACGGGGCGCAGAAGGATGGAATATGTGGTTATGAGGCTTGGATTAAGCTCTTGGAGAATAAGTGGTATCATATATGTTGGAATGGGGGTGCATGCTCAAATAATAACGCTGATATTATGGAATTATGGAGTGGGATCATGATTTCTTATCATCTCAAATTATCCTCTATACATATCTATAGAGACTCAAAATTCACTATTGACGACATTGTTGGTAGTTGCCGGATGCATTGTCAGAATCTGATAGGGTGGATCTAGCGGATAAAGTACCTTCTCAGAAAGTTCCAGTCCCTCTCGTTGCAGCGTATATACAGAGAAAGCAACTCACATGCTGACTCACTATAAAAAAAAGGCCTGCTGACACCTTTTGGAGTTATACAGATCACTCACTATAGGGATTCGAGTTTGGTGGATTCATTTGTTTTTCCTCTGCCTTAAAGTTTTTATTCTATATGGATCTGTGGCAAGCGAGCCTGATTTATCATACTATGCCTTTTATATTTTGCTTTCACATCTTCCTGCTTTTACCTATAGGAGCATTTATATGTTTTTTTTCTTTTCTTTTTGTCATTAATCATCCGAAACCTATATGATGTTTATTGTCTACAGGAGATTGCCATGTTTTTTTGTCTTGCACTATCTGTCTGTGCATGAGTAATTGATCCAGAGGGCGGTATCTATATGAAGGAATCCAGTGTTTTCACTTTTTTGGCACAGTATGCTCATGTAATAGGTTATAAGGCTCACATGTTGTATGTAAACAGAAGGATTATGTATTATCTATTTTGATGCTTTCGGATGGAAAGCAGTCGCTGGTGATTTCATCATGCTAGTATCTGGACAAGTACAAGCTCTGGCTTAGTTGAATATGTATATGGTTTATGTAGTTTTTATAATACAACAACGTTTTTTCTTCTTGAAAAAAAGTTTCATTTGCAATTAATTAATTAACTAACTAACTAATTGATTAGTTGATTAATTAATTATTAATTATTAAATAAAATTAATTTTATTTAATAATAATAGTTTTTTAATAGTAATTAATAGAATATAAAAAATATTTAATATTTAATGGTTAAATTTACCATAGCTTTAACAATTCAATAATAAGAATCACCATCGATTGTGGTAATTCTTCGGCCTATGATGTATTGGAAATGCACATGACAGTTAAATTCATCGTAATTTCAATCGAATGGAATATCAACCATCTTATCCATCGTCAATATTTAACAAACTCATTCATCCCAAAATTGGCAAAGCGTCGACATTTAACCATCTTTTTAATGCTACAAATTTGATATTGAATTCCTTGACAAAGCGTTGATGTAAATTATGGAAAAAACAAACGTCTATTGTAATTTCAGCTTGAGAATTTTTAGACAATGTCAGCATTTTTTTCTTCTGAAAAAAAAACTTCGCCTCTACATATGAGTCCAATGGCTCATCATTTGTCAACATCGAATGAACAATTTCAAAGGAAGCGAACATAACTACAAAAAATGTAATTGGTTAAGAGTGTGATTTCTCTCATTTATTGGAGCACCTTCACATTATTCTCATACGGAAACATTTAATATTTGTTGGAGAAGATCGACCTCATTTTCTCGGAGATTCTCACTTCGCGTAATTCAAATTGAGGTTGATGTACCTGAAATATTTGCGAGTACTAACTTAAATTTATCTATTTAAGTTATTTTTTTATTATTTTAAATCTAAAATTATATGACAACATATTATTCATTCAAGACTATAGAAAGCCTAAGCTATTTTTTTTTTTATAATTATAAACCTAAAACCTAAAATTACAAATTAGGAAAACCTAATATTATAAAATATAATACTATTAAAATATAATATTATAAAATCCTAATGTTATTAAACTTAAATAAAACGAATGTTGAATAATAATTCTATGGGGCTATTATAGGGTGAGTTAGTGAAACTATGAGGTGATCACATGGTGAGTTATTAGTGTGAAACTAAACGCAACCATGCACGCGCTAATGATGGATTAAAAATTCTTTGAAGGGCACTATCAATGATGGATTAAGAAGGATTTGAAGAGAAAAGCACAAAGACTTATTCAATACACCTGAATTAGATTATTATAAAGTCAAGTCACATTTAATTATTATCAATTCATGTCACATTTAAGTGTAATGTAGTTCGTGTTTAAATTATTATCAATTCAAGTCACGTCTAAATTATTATCAATTCAAGTCACATTTCAATGTAATGTAGTTCACTACCCCCAATAGGGTTGTGAAGTTGGCATTGATCCCCAAGTCAGATCATGATCAAGGAATTAAGAGCAGATCATTACGAAAGGTAGGCTAGCCTCGCTGGAGTTAAGTGTCAAGGTATGGATGGCAATGAAGGCCGTGTGGGAAGGAATGGTTGCACCTTTTGAGGGAGGCACCACACTGTAAAACTATGTAAAACTAGCACGAAGCGTCGCATGGAATTCATTTTTTGGTTTTGGTTTACTCTCTGCATTGCTTGGAGGGTGACAAAGGATAAGAAAGGGGAAGCTTGGAGTGTCGGTCCAGGCCTTTGGAAGCAACAACAATGCTCTTCGGCCCAAGGGTATGTTGTATCAACCCACACATTTTCCCGTCTCCTGTATATGGGTCATGTTAGTATTTGCCTCTTTAACTTTATGCATTCGGTGACTGTGCTGAGAGTCATGGCTTTGCCGCATGAACGAGTGTCTGAGAATGTTTATGGGTTTTATTTTTGGTTGAGACAGTTAATTTCAATTTTGTTTGGAATTATGCTGTGTAAAATGGGGGAAAGGGAGTTGGGTAGAGGGATAGGGTGCTGGGATAACCAGGGAAAGACCGGGTTGGCCACCCAAGCCATAAGGTGGCGGCACCATCCTAACCTTCATGAAACCAAGAGATTGAACAACATCATTGCCACAAGCTGCCATGCCTATAGGAAGCATGGGAATAGTAGCAACAGTCCCACTGGAGGTCATCCAAGGAGATCTTGGAGCATAGATCGGGGCAGGGGAGTCAACTATTAGTTGGGAGGTAACAATGATAGTTGGGTTTCATGCTTGCATTTGGGCTACATTGATATTTCGATGTATTTGTATTTGATTACCACTTCTATTATAGTGACAGAATTGGGAAAAGTGTTGGAAATACTAATCGGGGGGGGGTGGTGAATCAATATTCCTTTCAATTAGAGAATTAGTTAATCTTCAATTATTATTAGTGTTTGCACAATGATAGTAGTAAACAAGAGGAACACAAATGCACACAGTTTTTAAGGTGGAAACCCACTCCGGGACAAAAACCACCTAATGCTTTTCTAATAATTCTTTAATATTCAACTCCAATTGAAAATAAAGCTCCAACTTCCTAGAATCTAGAAAAACATTCTTCTCCAGCTCCCACTGGATGGATGCTCCAATGCCTGAAATTCTTCAGTATTCAACTGAACAGATGCCCCAACACCCAATGAGCTACAACTCACCCTAGCACCACCCTACCACCCTATAGAAGAATAAAAGAAGAATAGACTCCCGTACCAGGGAAAATGGTCCACTTTACAATGATATAGAATTATGTAGAAGAAGAAGATATACTAGATCATAACCCCAACTTTGACAAAACCACCTAATGATGATCCTAGACCTCCCAACACTGCCTCTTCAACCCTTGGCAGATAGACACTAGTACAATTTGTACAATAATGTATTTACAATGACTAAGTACAATGATACCTTTACAATGATTGTATGCAGTGCTGCCCACTTGAAGACTTCATATGATGAGCTTCTTGCTGCTGTTATGCACCTTGGTTGTTGCTCTTGTCATGCTACCCTCTGTTGCACCTTGCTTTGCTTTTCTATCGTAGAAAGTCTGGTCCTTTGCAATCCTTGACAACACATGATCTACCTTTTTCTTGCCTTCTAGGAGCTCGATATTGAATCTGGTGTATCTTTGTTATTTCAGATCCTCAATATCTGATTTTTGGTCCTGTATTATTCCTCTGAGTCATATTTCCAATGCCACAGTTATGACCCAATTGGGATTCTTCAAGAGAGAGTTATATCAAATCTCTCACAGTGCCCTAATTGTGGACTGTTTCAGCAGAGCACACTTGTACGACGTGCCACGTGTCACTATTTCTTCATTTTGATCTAAATATAATAGATAGAAAATTATAGACTGTGCGATATCTGCCACGTTTTACGAAATTCTAATATGATAATCATAGAGAGAGTTATGATGAATTTACCAAGGTCACTTGTTTGAGATGAATTTCAAGAGCCTGCAAAAACCCTGACTTCCACAGATAATATCTCCAAAAATATCGTGCACCTTTATCTGAAATTTTTACTGTGGCTTCCTCAGGATTTCTGCTTCACGTCATAAAAATTTCAGCTTTTGAACCTTCGTAGAAAAAACGTTATAGTGAAAATTCCATGATAACCTATTTCAGATGGCCGAATCCCTTGCATAAGGAGGAAATGAAGATCACAATTTATATGAATGCTTAAGTTGAGAGGGGCTCCAAAAAGTGAATGTGGGAGGGATTTTAGGATCATAAAAAGTATTAATTATGACTTTTCAATGACCCATGCCCCAACCCCACGGGGTTTTAGCCCACTAACTGGGGGTACAAACTTCAAACTTGAATATCTCTCAAATCGTGAAGAATTACATGGCGTGCCATATACCAACGGAAACATCTCAACAAGTAGAAACCATTAAAATAATTATTGACCCAGAATATACTAATTTGGTAGATCAAAATTCCCATGCAATATTGGGTTAGCCCTTGATGCTGTTTGGGTTGACATCAATGACAACCGCTGATCAACAATCTCCCCCTTTGGCATTGATGGCAACGCAAGTACTCCCCCTGCGATCATGACACCTCTTCCTAAAACATTCTCTCCCCCTTTGGCATCAATGGAAAAGGGTAACTACCCCTGAAACAAAACCATCCTGCGGACCTGTACACACTTCCACTCCCCCTGACACACAACCGTCCTGCAGACCTGTAATCTAATGAGAACTTGGGAGAATCCCAAGCTTTTGACGAAGATATTCCAATGTTGGCAAATATTTAATATGTGATTCTTTTGGTGCTACTTGGAATCTTGCTACTTGTCCAAATTCTTGCATAATTTGGTTGGGAGGCTGTTACATATAGAATACTACAAATCATAGATATGTACAACCTTTGATCCACATCGTTAGATGAGTCGTCTATGCTCAATTTTCAACCTGTTACCATTGGAGTAAGGATGGGTTTACAATCTTCTATTTTAAATTTCCTGAGCATTTCCTTGATGTACTTGGCTTGACATATAAATATTCCTTTCTCTTGCTGAGCTATTTGAAGCCCTAAGAAGTATTTTAGCTCACCAAGTAAAGACATCTTGAAATCACTTTGCACCTTTGTAGCAAAATTCTTACTTTATCGATCATCATTGCTACCAATTATTGTATCATCCTCTTTAGCTATTAGACATGCTTTAGTTGCTTCATCCAGAACATATATGTCATTTGGAGCTCGACTTGCTGTAGCCACAATTTCACCATACACGCCTTTCTTGATTTCACATTTCGTGGAGTTGAATAGTATTGTGTGTCCTTGATCACACATTTGTCCAACACTGAGCAGATTGTGATTCATGTTTTCAACCAATAGAACATTCTTGGCTAGAACATCTTTGCTTCCAAGAGTGACAGTACCTGATCCTATAACATTTGAAGATCCATCATTTCCAAAGGACACGGTTCCATCCTTCTTCTCTTTCAGAGATACAAATTTATTTCTATCTCCAGTCATATGCATTGAGAAACCACTATCAACATACCACACATATTTTTTTTTTTGAGCCTTGAGAGCGAGAGCACAATTATCATTCTTCTTCATCTTCCATGTTCATTCATTCTATGGCTTCGAAGATTCTTCTCAAGGATTTTCAAGTCTGCAGTCTTTGGCTATGTGTCCAAAGTTTCGATGTAACATTCAATATTATTTCTTAAATGTTCAAATCTATTGATGTTTCGCTGACCCCTAGGAGGTTCATATTTGAAAAATATCCTAGAATTGTATTTGTTCCTAGGGTATGTGCGACATTCTATAGCTTTATGACCAAATTTTCCACATGAATAACAGTAGCCATAAAAAATATGTTGGTACCTGGATGGAAATTTTCGTCGAGGAATTGTCTTCTAAGGCTGTTCTTACGAATCTTGTCCAATGAAGTCTACATGCATGTCAGATCTCATAGGTTCATTGTATTTTGTTGTAGAAGGTCCTGCTTCTTCTTCTTTGTAACCGATGCCAGTTTTGTCATTGTAATATCATTGATTATTGATGATTTCTTCCAATGCCTTTGAGATGTTGGCATAGTTTTGGATAGTTTTTCCTTTCTTCACTTCCTCATGCAGCGAGACTACTTCGGCTTCTAATTCTTCCCTTTCTTGGTTGCTTTCTTCCAACTTCTTTTGAAGTGACTCTTCAATGCATTTGTGTTCTTCAAATTCAATTTTGAGACCTTGAACTTGTTCTTAAAGGGTTTTGGAATGGATCTTCTCCGCCTTGAGATATTTTATAAGCTTGATTGCTTCCTCATAAAATTATTCTATGGTCCATCCTTCTTCTTCATTGTTTGACACCTCTTGTTTATTGTGCTTGGCCATAAACAATAATATCTCATTGGCTTCTTCTTCACTGTCATTGTCTTCATCGAATGATAATCTATCTTCTTTAGAGAGAAAGTTTCTTTTGGATCCTTGCTTGCTTAATTTCTTAAAGCCTTTATTTCATTTTGAGTTGCTATTACTTCTGCTTGGACATTTTTCTACAAAATTCCCAACCTCATTATGGCTAAAACATATCAATGGAAGTTACCTTTGAATTTTCCCTTACCAATTTTTTTTTTCTCGTGAAGTAAGCATATTCTTCATATGAAATACCTTCTTCATCATCTCCATTTTCTTCACACTTGCAGGTGAATGTCTTTTCAATTGAAGGTTGTTTATCCTTATTGGTTTTCTTAGATACAATGAATGCAGTTTCTAGATGCGAAGTACCCTCTTCTTCATCAAGTCTCATTTCATATGCTATGAGAACTCCATGTAATTCCTCTTTGCTGAGTTTGTCCAGATTTGCAATGTATTATAAGACCAATACCTTTTGGTTGAATCTCCCTGGTAATGTTCTAAGAATATTCCATATAATAGTCTTCTCGTCAACTGGCTCTCCCAATCCTTCCAGAGTATTGGTTATTTCATCAACGTATTGAAAGTATGCAGGAATGTTGCAATCTTCTTTCATTCTGAGTTGCTCAAATTTTGATCTATAGATTTCAAGCTTTGCTTCTTTGAAATTTGAGTCACCTGCATATGTATTCTCAAGCTTTTCCCATATATTTTTGGCGGTTTTACAGCCCAACACCTTATGATAAGCAGATTCAATAAGTCCACTGATAATAATATTCTTTGCTTTTGCATCATTTACCAAATTATTCTTACCTTGTTCATCCACAGTTGATGTAAATCCATTTTGAACAGTGTCCCATACTTCGTAACCTTGCGCCAAGAGATATACCTCCATTCTTCCTTTCCAAAGTGTATAATTATTTTCATTGAATAGAGGTACACCATTCTTGGTATGCTCCATGACCTCCTTCCAGCTATTAAACTATTATTGAAGGAACCAAGCTCTGATACCAATTGTTGGAAATACTGAGAGGAGGGTGTGGGGGGGGGGCTGAATCAGTATTCCTTTCAATTAGAGCATTAGTTAATCTTGAATTATTATCAGTGTTTGTACAATGATAGCAACAAACAAGAGGAACACAAATGTACACATTTTTTAAGGTGGAAACCCACTCCGGGACAAAAACCACCTAATGCTTTTCTAATAATTCCTTAATATTCAACTCCAATTGAAAATAAATCTCTAACTTCCTAGAATCTAGAAAAGCATTCTTCTCCAGCTCCCAATAGATGGACGCTCCAATGCCCAAGATTCTTCAGTAGTCAACTGAACGGATGCCCCAACACCTAATGAGCTACAACTCACCCTAGCATCATCCTACCACCCTATAGAAGAATAAAAGAAGAATGGACTCCCGTCTCAGGGAAAATGGTCCACTTTACAATGATATAGAATGATGCAGAAGAAGAAGATATACTAGACCATAACCCCAACTTTGACACAACCACCTAATGATGATCCTAGACCTCCCAACACTGCCTCTTCAACCCTTTGCAGATAGACACTAGTGCAATTTGTACAATAATGTATTTACAATGACTAAGTACAATGATACATTTACAATGATTGTAAGCAGTGCTGCCCACTTGAAGGCTTCATATGATGAAATTATTGCTACTGTTATGCACCTTGGTTGCTGCTCTTATCATGCTACCCTCTTCTACACCTTTCTTTGCTTTTCTACCATAGAAAGTTAGGTCCTTTGCAATCCTTAACAACACATGATCTAGCTTTTTCTTGCCTTCTAGGAGCTCAATATTGAATCTGGTGTACCTCTGTTATTTCATATCCTCATTATCTAATTTTTGTCCTGTAGTATTCCTCTGAGTCATATTTCCAATGCCACAATTCTGACCCAATTTGGATTCTTCAAGAGAGAGTTATGCCAAATCTCTCACAATGCCCTAATTGTGGACTGTTTCAACAGAGTGCACTTGTATGGCGTGCCACATGTCATTGTTTCTTCATTTGGATATGAAATTGATAGAGAAAAAATTATAGACTGTGAAATATTCTCCACTTTTGACGAAATTCCAATCCGATACTCAGAGAGAGAGTTATGACGAATTTACCAAGGTCACTTCTTTTAGATGAATTTCAAGAGCCTACAAAAACCCTGACTTACATAGATCATATCTCCAAAAATATTATGCACCTTGATCTGAAATTTTTACTGCAGCTTCCTCAGGATTTTTGCTCCACCTCATAAAAATTTCAGCTTCTGAACCTTCGTAGAAAAAATTTTAGAGCGAAAATACCACGATAACCTGTTTCAGATGGCCAAATCCCTTACATAAGGAGGAAATGAAGATCACAATTTATATGAATGCTTAAGTTGAGAGGGGCTCCAAAAATTGAACGTGGGAGGGATTTTAGGAGCATAAAAAATATTAATTGTGACTTTTCAATGATCCATGCCCCAACCCCATGGGGTTTTAGCCCACTAACTGGGGGTACAAACTTCAAACACAAATATCTCTCAAACCGTGAAGAATTACATGGTGTGCCATATATCAACGGAAACATCTTGACAAGTAGAAACCATAAAAAGAATTATTGACCCAGAATATATTAATTTTGTAGGTCAAAATTCCCATGTAATATTGGGTTAGCCCCTGGTGCTGCTTGGGTTGACATCAATGACAACCGCTGATCAACAAAGAGAATATAAGAATATGAGGGGTCCAAGAGTGCAACGCAGCTGTTGCTCTTATCTTTGTAGAGAAGATTCCAAAGATGGCTAAGCTAAAGACAACGAAGGAGAAGGCGGGGATGACAAGTAGAAGATAGACTTGGAAAAGAGGGGCACCAAAAGAGAGGGGGGAGCCTTCCTCTCAAGGAACAAGGAGGTCTGGCCATAAAATGAAAGCTAAGCATATCTCAAATGCTGCTCTCAGGTATATTTAAGAAGTCTAGATGTAGGTAAGTAAGGTAATAGTGAAATGGGAGGAGGCCCTCACGTGCCATGCTGAAGAAGAAGATATAATTTTGGAGGGAGAAATGATTGTGCCCGACCCGGGAAACACCAGAGGAAAATTATCGCAATACCAAAAAGCTCTCTAGTTGTATTGGAGAATGAAGCATTTGGTGGCGAAAGCCATCATGCACACCACCGAGTTTATGCAATTTGATCTGGCAATGGAGGAAATCCAGAAATATTTGCAGCTACTATAGTTCCAAGTCCAGCAACAGAACACCTGTTTGGGAAAAATTGAAAAACTCCTGAAGCATCCTCAACAATCAAAGATCCTTGGGTCAAGTACTAGAGATCCGACACCCATCGAGTCCTCAAAGGGCTAAGAAGATTATTGTCTTGACACTTTTTTTCGTGTCTATGTTTATATATGTTTATGTTTATTTTGTTGGAGAATGTAGCAGGCAACAACCATAGTAAGTCAAACCCTGTTAATATTATAGATAATTTGTATTATAAAGCTGAGTATGATAGACTAAAGACATTCCCATTTTGGATGGCTTATAATGCCTTTCGATTGCCAACAAACCTCGTTTCCCGCCAGGGTAGGGTGAGGCCTCGAAGAGAACATATAATGTAATTTTCCCTTTTTGAAAAATGAATGAAAAAAACAGGTACTACTCAACTTACAAAAAAAATGTAATGTAGTTCACTGTTCAATGTAGGTGAATGTAGTTAATAATTTTTTAATTATATGTTTAATTTTTTTTATTTAAATATGGTTTAAAAAAAGTTAATATTTGAAATTCTATTTATTTATTGATTTAAAAGATATTAACCAAAATATTATCTAGTCACTTCCCATAAGATGAATTTTTATTGGACTAAAAATAATCACAATCTATATAGTCATATAAAATCAAAGAAAAGTCCCACTCAATTTTGAACGAGTAGTTACTATCTTTTCCCTGATCTCTATTGTAGAATTACCAGAATCCATTACTCTAAGTTGACACATAGGACCAAGACATGCTAGTCTAGTTAGAAAGAGAGAGGTTGGTCTCTTTGTATATAGAGATCACAATTAATTACCATCCCAAATTGCGTAACATAAATTCGTTATACTCCTAGTTGAAATAAAAATGTGATCATACTAAATTCCTTAAAAAAGAAATACATATAACCTCTAAATTTAGGATTAGATGGAATGACACCATTATCGTCGAAGCTGCCATGATTTTGGATATTGAAGACTCATTGCACTACGCATCATAACCCTAGTCCCACTATTAATTATCTTAACCCCCGTTCGTATCAAAATTGGGGTTTTATTCCTAACTATGAATAGATACAATGATTGCTAATCATGTTGATGATTATCATTCCCTATAGACCCTACGTCAACTTTACATTTAAAATGGGCATAGAAGGCCATTTTAGGTACCCATATATAATGCATGAAAAAGAGGAAAGAGGGAAAACCCAGTGGGAATATAAGCCCCCCTCAAAATATAATGCAAAAGTAGAGAAAATACAACTACCTAGGAGTCATGTCCTTCACCCCGATATGATCTCATAGAAATTGAAACTTTTGTGTAGAAAATGTCTTAGTGAAAATGTCAAGAGTCTACTCAGAACTGGGACAATTGTGCAGATCAATGATCCCATCACGAATCAATTCTCTAATGGATTGCATGTGGGTCTCGATATGTTTGATTTGATGTCGCTGCATTGGATCTTTGCAAAACTTTAGCGTACTCTGATTATCACACCATATGACAGTCGGACGATTGACATTGATACCAAGATCTAAAAGAAAATTTTGTTGCCAAATGGCTTGAATAGTGGCATTAACTGCTCCTCTGTACTCATTCTCTGTTGATGATAAAGCAATGGGAACCTACTTCTTGCTTGAACAAAAAATTGAGTTGGATCCCAAACTAAAATACAGAATCGAAGGTGGACATGCGATCAAGGTTGTTAGCATCCCAATCTAAATCTGTGAACCCAATGAAATCCAAAGAATAATTTGTTGCATAATGAATCCCATAGGTGATTGTCCTATGGGCATAACGAAGGATGTGCTTTGCAACTTTCCATTGTAACTCATGTGGCTCTTGCACGTACCTATAAAATACTCTTACAACATATGCGAGATCATGATGGGAGTGAATGAGATAATGAAGAATCCCCACAACCTGCAGGTACAATGTGTAATCAACTAATGGTGTGTCTTTTCCTTTCTCAAGCTTTATCTAGAATAAGAAAGGTGTGGCTACTAGCTTGCTGTCACTCAATGTGTGGAATCGTGCAAAAAAATATCTAGCATACTTTGGATGAGAAATGGTAATCCAAAAACCACTCTAATTGATTTCTAGTCCATGGAAAAAATTCAGCAATCCCATATATGTCATAGAAAATTGCTTATGCAATGCATTTTTAATCTCATCAATGGCAGAAATTGAACTAACTGTTATCAAAATATCATCTATGTAGAGTACTATGATCAACAAGGAGTCAATTTTATTCAACAAATAAACATTGGAATCAAATTTGCAACATAGAAAATTTTGAGATAACAGATAGGAATCCATCTTTTCATACCATGCTCTAGGTGCCTGCTTAAGACCATAGAGAGAATTCTTTAGTTTGCATACTAGAGATTATTTTTGCATGTATACCTGTGGCTGCTCCATTTAAATTTCCTCCTCAATATCACCATGAAGTAAGGAATTCTTCTTATCCATATGATGTGCCTCCCTTCCTCTCGCTTCTGCAATGGAGAGAGCTATCTGAATGGACTACATTTTTTACACTGGAGCAAAAGGCTCATCATAGTTAGCACCATGTACCTATTGAAAACCTTTTTCCACCAACTGTGACTTATATCAACTAACTGCACCATCTGCTACTTTCTTGGTCCGGTAAACTCACTTGCATATGACAATTTTACGATTGGAAGGTAGCAGAACTAGGTCCTAAGTTTGGTTCTCAAGGAGAGAGTTATATTCCTCGTCCATAGCTACTTCCCATTTAGGATGCCCAATAACTTCTAGATAATTATGTGGATCAAATGCATGCATCATATAAGCATTCATGGGCATGCATGGCTCCATAGGTAAGAGTTATTGTGTAGCTTCCTCAAATTGAGGTATAGTGCCAAGATCATCTGAGAGATCACTCAGGATGTGACATTTTTTTGTTGAAGGTGGTTGAGAATCTTCTTAACTGCATGTGGAAGTATAATCTTGATTTTTAACAATGAGTGGTCCAACATGTGTTGCAGGAAAAGGCTCATCCAGGTCATAATTTTGATTTGAAGTATGATATGCATACTCATCAATTAGTGGTGAGGGAAACTTTGTAATAGGTTCATCTAGTGGTGCATGCAAAACATCTTCTTAAAAATTTACACTCCTTTCAATAAATATATATTTAGTGTTTATATCAAGCAATATATACCCTTAGACTTCATCATAATATCCAAAAAACATGCTTGCCTTGCTCCGAGGTTCAAAGGCTTTCTCTTCTCTATAGGAATGTGGGTCCATGC
The DNA here is from genome assembly GCA_034641835.2 of Pinus albicaulis. Taxonomy (NCBI): domain Eukaryota; kingdom Viridiplantae; phylum Streptophyta; class Pinopsida; order Pinales; family Pinaceae; genus Pinus; species Pinus albicaulis. The sequence goes on along the minus strand of CM076570.1, from coordinate 232,703,950 downwards.
TCGAGATACAAAAATGCACAAATGACTGACTTCAGGTTGCATGCTAGTTCAAGCCTCAAAGGGTGTTTTTCTAGTAACATATTTATGAGGATATCTATTCTGGATATATGAGGCACACTTGATAGCTTCAACCAACAATTTTTAGGGAAGATATCTTGCATGCAACATGCAATTGGCCGTCTCTATCAAATATCTATTCTTCCTTTCGACAACCCCATTTTGTTGTAGAGTGTATGGAACTGTAGGCATTTTTCATTACAAATATTATAGATATATTTGTTGACATATTCCTTCCCATTTTATATGCGGAGGATCTTGATGCATTTTCCAGACTGATTTTTTGCATGCACTTTGAAAATATTTAGATGTTGAAAAACTTCAGACTTGATTTTTAAGAAGTAAAGCCAAGTGAATCTCATGTAATCATATATAAATGACCACATATCTTACTTTTCTCATTGAAGGCACTAGAAATGGGCCCATGATATCACTATGTACAATATCCAAAGGTGAAGAGGCTCTTCATGCATGCCCCTTCTCAAACTTGTCTTGTAGATGCTTTCCAAGAGCACATCCATTACAAACACCATTTGAAAATTAAATGGACAAAAATAATTTAACCATCCCTTTCTTGCTAAATTTTTGGATATATCTAAAATTCAGGTGCCCAAATATCTTATGCCAAATCCTACTTTCTTCATTTGCATGTGTAAGTAGAAAAATAGAATCTTACTAAGGGAAAAAATTAGAAAATGTGTATAGATGAGATTGATCATTTGCCTTACTAGATGAAATCTTCAAGTTGGTTTGCATATCATAAATGCTCATGGAATATAGGGTAGATTCCACTTTCCTTCCAGTGTGAGTGTGTGTCATCTGATGCACCGAAACAATATCCACAGAAAACCTTGGAATATGCAAGACATTCTCAAAACTTTCATCTTCGAATTACACTCTTCCTTGTCGAGTTACTTCAACTAAAAAATTGTCCCCCATGAGAATAATAGGACCCAAGTATCCATGCAGAGAAGAAACAGATTCCTTTGAAGAAGCCATATGATGTGAAGTTACCAATTTGATGATCCATTGTTGTGGTTTAGAATGAAGGTAAATCAAAGCGTGACCATTACCCCTTGTTTCTGATGGTTTTTACTCCATCTTCTTCTTGCCACTTTCTTGAATGTGATGACCAAGTTTATTTTGTTGAAAAGTCTTTGTCATCAGATCAATAATATTCTGCATGAAAGAGGATTCAGGATGATAGCCTATGTTACAATAAGGACACTTAGAGTTTCATGTATCTCCCTTCTTACCCTTGTAGCTAGAAGAGTCATGTGGAGGTTTTGGATTTCCTCTCTTTCTTGGATCTGGATCTCTTGCCTTTCCTTTCCCTTTGGATTTTTGATTTGGTTTTGAGTTGGAATTTTATTTATAATGCATGATAAGTTCTTGTGCATTTGAAGACTTTAATGAACACATCTTGATGGGATTATTCTTCTCATGAATGAGAGACTCAATAAATGCATCAAGGTTGGGCATTTTCCATTTATCTCGAGTTGCAAGTCTAACTGTATGAAATGTAGAAACAAAAACAACATATCTAGGACCTAATTTAGACAAAATAGAAAGGATCAATTGACCTTACTATTTGGATTTATTGATCCCACAATCCTGTAAATGTAGAAGCAATGATTTGAATTTCGTAAATAAATCCTAAATGTTCTCAAATTTGTTAGGATATAAGGAATTTGCGGCTCATTTTTGAGAATATGAGGTTGCATCTCATCCTGATTTCTAAATAAATTCTCCAAGGTTGTCCAAAATTCATTTGAAGTTGTGCATGTGTCCACATGAAAACAAATGTTGGAGATATGGTCAACAATAGAAGACCAAAAGTCTTGTCAATCCTCTTGAAGTATTTGGATTTTTCAATTGAAAAATTGGGTTAAAATTTTGTATTCATAACTATCCGATACAAGCCTTTTCCTCTAATGTGAAGCAAAATATATGGCTTCCATTGGAAGTAGTTATACAGAGTAAGAATAGCTGAAGATGGGAACTCCATTCTTTCACCATGTAGTTGTAGCAACAATTGCGCCAGTTCTCCAATATTCTGATTTACAAATCAAATCTTCGAAAAATTTCCAATTCATGATCTTAAAATTTGCAAAATATTGTTCATGCACCTTCTCCAGACCCCTGTACCTCTGATACCATGTAGAGGTTTTATGTTACACCAAAACCCACAGGTGTTAGTAAAATTTCCAAACCAGTAGCTAGGATTCCCATGGTGGAAATGATGGATACCATAGAGGTGTAGTGATTCCTCTAACAACCCCCTAAGGCGTAGCTCAGGGGAATCGAACCTGGGTCTAGGCTCTTGTACCATGTAAAATTATTAGAGAAAAAATATAGATCTAATTGAAGAATTATTGCACAAAATTGCAAGAATTGAAAAAGAAAATTGGAATTGAGAATGTATTTGATTTCTCAACATTGATTTGAGAACGAATACATAAAGAAGCTAAGTTAATCTTATTTGTACATGCTGTAACTACGGATGATTAAAAATAACTGAAGCTAAGTGTGCTTTATATTGTGTTAATGTGCATATGTACCACATGCAAGCACTAGAGTTAACTAACTAAATGATCAGGTTCCGTCAGCTACCACATTTACCCATGATCTTTTGCTTATGTGATGTTGTTAGAATTACATTTTAGAAGAGAATAAAAGAACACATATGCATGCTTAAGCCCGAGGAATTAAGACAACCATCAGCAACATAAGAACATGAGACGTTGATAATGGAGTTCACCCAATGTGGGCTACGTCTCCAGGCTCAGTGTCAAAATGGGGTAGGTCGCTTCATATAATGTTGGAAATGGTGAGATGTACATGGACGATGTTCTCTGTTATACGAGGAGATGTGCCCTTAACATGAGTGGCTTGTGTCCCCACGAGATGTTCCTCCATAGGAAATCTCACTCACAATGGACCTCCTATCAACATGACACTCAACCCCTGAAGTTGGCTAAAGAAGTGGATGCTCAGTTGCTGAATCTGGCGACATCATCGATTTTGTGGCATTGAGAAGCATAGAATCGACTATACACACTTGAGAATCTGACACCGTCACTACAATCAAGAAAATGGTCGAAAAATGGGAAGCTTTGCTTCTGAAATGGACATCACCATTAGATTCTTGTCACCGAGAGGTGTAAAATCGACATAAATTTTGTCGAATTCTGACTCCTGCAACTTCGGGACCTCAAGGAATCCTTTTGATGCCCTCAAGATTCCGTAAGATTTTGTTCTACCAGGAATCTGCAAATTTGCTACTCAGATGGCCATTCTGACTTTACCATCGTGTTCCCTTTGAAATTTTGGTTAAAATGACAGTAAAATTCATATCATTATGACAAAATGAAAATTACCTCCCCATGGAATCTTTCAGGCATCAAGGAATATCCTCTGCAAAATATTCTCTGCCTTGAAAAGCATGCCCTCACATGATTCAGCCTTGCTGCTCTGCAGGTCCATCTTTGCTGGTCCACCCTCGCCCTGCCCGCATTGAATTAATTGGATAAGTTTAAATATTATTTCTTTGGCGGACTTTACAAAAAAGTCGTTTGGCTTAATTGTTAAGTGCTGAGGTGACTAGGCGAGAGGTTGGGGGTTCCAACCACACTGACCCCTGCATTTGGCATATGAATTTTTGGTGTGTTTTAATTTTAGCACCGTCAATTTTTTTTTGGTTTGAACGTGGTTATGTTTAACTGTTGTAATGTGATATGGTTGTATGTCGGTTGGGCCAACCATGGATCAGGCCGACCTATGTGGCCGAGCGGGTTCAATTCCCGTCGGCCCATTTTAATAGATGTTATATATATGTGTTATGACCGTTGTGAGGTGGCAGAGTCTTGTATAAGGACCGGTGGGCAGGGTCCGCTCCACGCTGCCCCGACCCAACTTTGGTTTCGTTTTAATATATATACATGCCATATATTATTGCAGTTATACCGCGGGGTTCGACGGGGGTCATGGTATGTCGATCCAATCACTTTAATATTTGGGATATGGTCGTTGGGGGAGGTGGTGAGGTTGGTGGCCCATCATATATTTTTTTTTTTTTGCTTAAAAAAAAAAATTTGTTTTGATTTTTAACCAAATTCAGGTTTATTGGGCTTTTTAAAGAGGCCACAATTTCACCCATTTTTGGGACCTAAGTTCCCTGCTAGTTGACAGTGAATTTGTGGGAAACTTAAACCTAGCCCACTGCCCAACTTTGATTGAAATTGTGACTCACACTAAATTCTCCATACTGGTTCATATTGGATATCCGTTCACACCGTTGGAATCATGGCGATGAGTACTTCAGTATGGACCTGGTTCGAGAGAAATCTGACAACTTTGAATTTTGACCATTTATGAGACCTCTTGGTCTCCCGAGGGTGTCTAGAGCCACATGGATCAAAAAATCCAAGTGCATACCACATGTAAGCACTCAAGTTAACTAACTAAAGCCAGGTGCACATCACATACAAGAACTAGATTTGAACTGAAGCTAATTAAGGCTAACTAGGTGCATGTACACGAACAAAATTGATGGTCTAATCATATGCACATCAAGCCCAAAGCTTCAACTGTGTAGATTCAGGTTTACGTGGCATGCCCTTGAACCCATACTTAGGTCATCAATACACCGTTATATAAATAGGTGTATGCATATTTGATTACATCAGACTGGTCCTTGTGGGATGGGTCTTCAGGGGAGTCATAACTCATAACAGTTACAACACAATTGACATGCAAGTTATAATAGTTTTCTTTGTTAAGAATGTTTAGTAGGGTAGTTGGAAAGTTTTTTTAAAATTTATGGGTCTCCACTACACACAACTCAACTCTTTAAAGATTTGAGATGCCTAAATTTGTCTTTTGTCTCTTCAATTTCATGGACTAATGGTGAGTGTAAAAGACCTTCAACTTGATGCATGCAATTTGAAAAAGTAGGGTGACCTCCAACACATCGTGACTCACTTGTGGGGGACAAAGAGTTGGAAAATATTAAAAGCCAACAACTAAGCCAATCATTGGGTTATTGGCTAGCTATGTTTATGTATGGTGATATCCACCCATCCATGTCCCCATAATTTTCCAACGATTTTTTAGGCCTACTTTCTATCATGTCCCATGTATGTCTGACGGTGGTAGTTGAAAGCAGAGTCAACTAGAATGAGGGTTGAGCCTGTCACTTGGTTGTATGCAGATTTTAGGTGGTAAAAGTGGTAAATTTAAATAAATTTGAGTGACAGTTCACCCCTCAAAAATTAAAAATTAAAAATATGCAGTGGACAGTTTAAATGTAGGAATTTACTCCCAGGTCTGTAAAAATCATGTGATTACCACCTCCCACAAACCCCTTCACTGGAAATTGTTTGTAGAGCTTGATGAGGCACGTCGAACGGGTGATGTTTTGGATCTTCAGGACCTGGATATTTGGTCTATTCAAATTAGTGAAGGTTGTTGGAAATTAATCTCAACCACCGCAGTAAATGAACTGGTAGCAACTATACCTCAGTTAGTGTTTTGTAGGTTGTGGATTGCGTGTGCAGAGAAAGAAAATTTCTGAGCAAAGGACAATTACCCATTTTGCAACAGATTAAATAAGTCAAAGTCAAATAGAAGTTAATACATGGTTATTAAATGAGCATGGGAAAATATTTAATCCGCAAGTTTTGTTTAGTTCACGCAACCTCTGTAACATTCAAAAAATCATGTCCGCCCATACTTTGTATTAAATTTGGCCTATCATGAATTAAATGTGTTAAATATATATGTGTTTAGTTTTTACATGTAAGGTTAGAGAGAGAGCAGAGGGTAAGCAAGATAGATAGTGTTGTGTAATGTGGTGGATGTAACTCTGGAAAGACAAGCGGAGAAAATCATGGAGTGAATTTTGGTGGGTGCGTGAAAACAATTTTTACTATGTGTTACTGCGCAACCCTGGTGAATCTAAATCCAAGTAAGAAGTCTTGTTTTACTTGTGAATGAGTCGCAATATCCATATGTTGATGTGTTTCATGTGTTGAAGTTTTAATATACAGTTTGGTTAGTTGCGATATTGTTCTTGGAATTTTCACATATGTGTTTTACAACAACACTCTATTTTACTCTGTTTCACCATGAGTAGAATTAGTTGATTATATTTGCTCCTCTCCATAGTTTCGATTTTAATCTCTGCCACTATGTATTGAAAAGAGGATTCATAAGATTTGATTTTTGCAACTATGTGTAAACTTCAGTAAATGTTCTGTCCTGGTTAAAGTAATTTCCACAACTGTGTGTGAACTTCGTGTGTTGAGGGAAAAACATTTAACTCCCTCTCTCTTTAAAATTTCTAACATGGTATCAGAATGGGTTTAAAATCTCAGTAAAAGATAGTGTTTTTACTGAAGAGATAAAAGAAGTTCTAAAATTTTTTGGTGGAAAGTATTCTCCAGCCATGAGAAAGTTTTCACGCAGTAAGAAAAGTTTTACATAGTGAGAAAGTTGTTTACACAGTAAAAATGGCAGCAACAAGCACAAGCTTGAATAATCCACAAATACCACATCTTAATGGAAAAAATTATGATTATTGGACCATTACAATGAGAGCCTTGTTTTCCTCACAAGATATATGGGAGCTGGTGGAACAAGGTTTCCAAGAACCAGCAGATGCATCAACATTGGTTGTTTTGACAGCAACAGAGAGAGATGTATTGAGGGATAACAAGAAGAGGGAAAACAAAGCCCTCTTCTATCTCTTTCAAGTAGTGCATGAGAGTATATTCCCAAGGATTGTAGCAGCAACAAGGTCTAAGGAGGCATGGGATATTCTCAAGACAACCTATCAAGGCATGGAGAAGGTGAAGACAACAAAGCTACAAATGTTGAGGAGAGACTTTGAAACTCTCTTTATGAAAGAGTCTGATAACATATACTCATTTTTCACACAAGTGATTGGGTTGGTTACCTAGATAAGGTCTCATGGAGAGACACTCGAGGAAATAAGAATAGTGGAGAAAATCTTGAGAAGTCTACCCTCAAGATATGATGCCATAGTAGTGGCAATAGAAGAGACAAAGGATCTCTCACAATTTTTAGTGGATGAGCTTTGTGCATCCCTGATGTCTCATGAACATAGATTGAACAGAACAATGGACTCCTCATTGGAGCATGCATTCAAGACACAAATGTCTTTTGGTTGAGGTAGAGGTCAAGGAAGATCAAATTACTGAGGAAAAGGAAGAAGCCCACACAGAGGTGGAATAAGCAGCCCCGAAAGCACAAGTGGGAGGGGCAGAAATCATAATCAAAGTGAAGGCTCAAGCCAACACCAAGCACAAGGACAAAGGTATGAAAAATCCCAAGTCCAATGTCATTATTGTAAAAAGTATGGACATTATGCCAATGAATGTAGAAAGAAACAAAATGACATGAATAATAGGCAAAATGCAAATTTTGCAAAAGAAGATAAGAACCAGAGTAATGTGCTTCTAACATGTAATGTAGCACAAGAAAAACAAGATGATGTTTGGTTTTTAGATTCAGGTTGTAGTAACCACATGACTGGAAACATAGCAATTTTTGCCAATCTTGATGAGAATGTGATGTCTGAAGTGACAACAAGGACCAGTAGCAAAGTCTCTATCATGGGAAAGGAAGAGTGTCAATATTGACAAGGAAGGGAGAAAATAAATTTGTGCCAGATGTATACTATGTACCTGGCCTGAAATGTAACCTTATAAGCATTGGACAGTTCCTGAGCAAGGGCTACAATGCGTTTTTTAAGAATGATGTGTGTACTATCTTGGACATACCTTCAAGTAAAAGGGTCATTGCTGAAGTGCACATGAAAAAGAATAGGATGTTTCATCTCAAGCTCAGAATAGACTTGAAGGAAGGAGGTGTGGTAGCAGCGGTCACACAAGAGGTCTTTCAAGAAGAAGTGAAAGATGAAAACTGGTTATGGCATTTGATATTTTGGACATCTCAAATTTGGAGGTTTGAACTTTGAGGATTTTGAGGAATTTGTTGAGATGATGGAGGATCTGAACCTAAATTAGTTCAGATTATTTGGTATTAAAAATAATAAGCCTCAAAGGCAAAAGTAGATAGTAGAAGAATTAGAGTAGGGTTTAGATATGCATGGGTTTGTTGTTGTAAGCCTACGGGCAAATTTGACAAAAGGTCATTTATCAGAAAATCAGGCCTGAGGGAAGAAGAACCTGTGTAAATACTTGTTTATATATAAAGATATTGTTTTCTGAGTTATTAATTGTGTGTGAGAAATGATTAGAGTTTATGAACATGTGTGATAAAATTCTATAATAGGGGTTTGAAATGGTGGTTCTGTATACAATGGAAATTTTGATGTAAATGTCAAGAAATGGTTATAATTATGACCGAGCTAAGGTGCAATAAGGGTTACATATACAATTGAGAAAATTGGATGAGGTTGAAGTGGTTGATCACTGAAAGGAACGATGACATAGCAAAGGAACTGAATTTTCAATTTAGTATTCGGATAAATTGGACTATGTATATCGGAAGTATATCTGATCGAATTGTGAATTCAGATCAGAAGTTTGGAATTGGAATCATATGTTCCAGATGTATGTATTGACGAGATGGTTTAAGTTTTAGAACTTAAAGAGGGAAATAACAAATCTGGAAGATTCAAGGAAAGAGGGTTGTCAGAGTACGTTGGTGTTTGCTACAATTGCAAACGATGAAGTGGAGTCGATGTGGAGTGACAAGCGAAAGGGTTATGTAATCGAATGATACCAGTGAAGAAGATATGACTGTCTGTGGATAGTGCGCAAGTAAAGTGGAACCATGAATCGAGATGGTATGGAATGGTGAGTCAAAGGAGTGGAACTTCGAAGGCGCAGAGGAGTGGAAATTTGAAGGCGCAAAGGAAGCGTGGCGAAGACGGAACAGTGAGGCGGTTTTGAAAACCCAACCAGTGGTTCTCGCGTAGCTTTTGGATGGTAAATGGTAATTGTTGAAATGAACATGATAGCATCGAAGCAGCAACACATAGCAGTATAAAACCATTTCTTTCATGTAGATTTGAAGCATTAAGTCTTGTGAATCCTTGTTACGTGATAACCGTTGGATTGGTAGATGTGATGCGATGACCGTTGATGGATGGATGGGTAGTTGGTTGATAGCCGTGGGTCCCAACATACATATGTTGGTAACTTGGGTTTTAAACCAAAGTCGGATACAAATTTCCATAAGGTGAGTATTAAGTGTGGGCCATATTTGATTTAAGTAAGCCTCGACATATGTGCAGTTTATTGACCTGCAGAAAGGGGTAAGTTATAAAGTGTTATATTAGCCTTATAACATAAATTTTAAGCTTTGAAAATATTATGGAGAGGCACGTTGAAATGACAATGTGGACCTGTGAGTAATTATATGGTTTATTTGGGTTTAAACCTTATAATTGAAATTATAAGCGGATATGATTCACGATTGGTAATTTTGGGTTTTAAACCATAGTGCATGAGCAAGGATATTAATTCCGAATTAATAATTCTTTTATTTGGGTTTTAAACTAAAGTTCTAAGAAAGATCAAAATGGGTTTTGGTATATGTTTTTAACCATCAATTGAAAAGGTGAGCTTCCGCATTTAGAGTTTGTTCCAATTTGAGGATTATTTTTGGTTATGAATGTGACATGCACATTTTTATATGGAGAATGTGGGTTTTTGTTGCTTAGGTGGCATCAGCTCGAAATGGAGGTCTTATTGCCAAAAGAAATGTAAAGAAAAAACTACTCCTTACGCTTGTCGAGCCAATCCGAGCACTCCTCTGATTCAATATTTACTCGGATTTCCACTAGCGGAGTGATATGCTTTTTTCACTTTTGTTCTTTTATGATCGTTTTGGTTTTCTATATATATTAACACTCCTGGTTTTCAAGTGATTCATAAATTCTTCATGGCACTCTACAAATTATTGCCCAACGCATAATTTCTACAAGAAACCTACAAATCATTAAATGAGAACACTATGGTAACCCAAATACTTCATTATTGTTTTCTTATTGTTAACAATATTGTAAAGAATTATTGGTCATGTCTCATTTTATTTTATTTTCCATTTCACGTAAAAGCCAAAAGCCCGTGTAGGTCAAAGATGTTGGCACTACTAGACGAGATAAAACTATTCATAATCTTCCAGATGACCTCATTCGAGAGTGCTTGCTCAGAGTTCTATATAAACTCTGAGCAAGCACTGGCCCATATGTTCTACCACCAGTCATTGTGTCATATTTCTATTACCTTTAACAACACCATTTTGGTTGAGAATGCAAATAACCACATAGTATACTATCCAACACACCCCGAAATATTTTCTTTTACATTAATTAATTTTTTATTTTACTTTAGCATTGATAAATTTGAATAAATATATTTTAACAACCCCAAAAAGCATCTCGATTACTAGCTTAAACAATAGTAAGCTTACTCTACTAAGCAACATTAACCAAAGAGATTTGGTAATTTGGTAATGATGAAAAACATATCAAATTGAAAATGGTATAAATTGAGTTTTTATAATGAGTAGTTTACAATTTTGTTAATTTTTAAATTTTTTTTGGATGAATCCAAAGTAATATAAAGTATACTTATTTTAAGATTAAAAATCACTTTTAATGTAATTAATATTTAGTTTTGAAAAATGTATTATCATATTCTATTCTTTGAAGTAGTATTTAGTCATATTTACATTATTTCAAATAGTATTTAGTTATATTTACATACATGATATCAAATAATACTCACTTTAATTATATTTTCATTTATTAAGAAAGTCACTAGAGTATATTTTTATCTATTAAAAAAGTCTCCAAAATTGAAAATGACTTCAAAGATTCACATTACTTGTGATATTTTTTTTCCTCTTGGCATAACAATAATTTCTTGATATAACCATAATTTCAATTAATTAGTGTGAAAATGATATTTTTTTGGGCATGTTTCTTTTCTACATTGTTGACAATTTAAGTTTGTTTTTTAGTTTAAATTTTAAGTATGAGTGGTAAAAGTGTTTGAATATTATTATTTCATTTTTTTTTATTGGAGTGTCCAAAATACCATATGGAAAAAAAAAATAGAAGGAACAAAGTGTGTTAAATGTGTAGTTAAAGAAACTTTCCATTGTAAAGTTTAAATGACAATAACAGTTTTAAATATTTTTCTAATAATTCATTTTCTTATAATAGTTTGATTAATTTTGATAAATTAAAATTTATTTTAAATACACACACAAGGGATTGTTTGGAAAAAATAACCAACACATACTGGAAGGTTTAAAAAAACAAAGTTATGTTTAATTTAACTTTGTTTATTATTAAGTTAAGCATTTTTTTCTCTAATATATATGGATGACTAGAAAACAAGTTTTTTTCAATTTTTTGTATTTTAAGTAAGTTATTCAGTTATATTTCCATAGATTTTGTTATCACAGGCTGGAGAAAGTTGGACTATGTCAACTATTAACCTAGCATAGCTATTTCAACCAACTTTTGACTGGAAGTTAGCCCTTTCAATCAGAGAGGGCTTTCTCAAAGAAAACAGTGAAATATTCTAGCTGAAATTCAATTTACAAATGGCTAACTGTGTTTATGCTTTATGTGGTTTTTTTGCAGGTAGAAGAGTGTATGATAGCTACCATTGGGCATGGAGTCAACTAAGGAAATTAAATATACAAACAACTGTATTCATAGAAGCTAAGGAAAATTGGCTTAAAACATAAAATTTTACAACATACAAAGCATATGAAGGAAATTGGAGAATTTGATCATGAATTCCAAGTAATCATACTACCATGAAACTGATAAAAATAGACAAAGTGAAGAGATAAAACACATAAGCCAAGGAGAATCTCAGGTTGTAAAACAGTCTACTACAAAATGTATATTGGCTCGACAAAGAAAAATTACATAATATCCTTCTCAAAACATTGATCAATCTCATGAAAGTGAAAAAGTTAAATATTTATTGAGAGACCCCCATTACAATAATCTGTCACCTGGGCAAGACTCAATTCTTATTAAAGAGTCCTAATTCTAATTGAAATGCAACTCATGGAGCCCTTTTAGGGATATTTCTATTTTAAAAGAGTTTGAATACAAAAAGGACTCTTCTATCATTAAATAGCTCAAAAAATTATTTTAATAACCCTTATCAAATGAAACTAACTGATTTTATCAATGTGCTAGAATCCTGACATGTCATCATGCTGCGTGGATGTTGAACTTGCTGAGTTGTACCTCCACCAAGTCGAATTTAAAAATTTCTACAACAAATCTGGCTAGTAAAATTTTCGTAAAATAGGCCTTAAAGATAAGTGCGTATTTTCAAAACACTGATATATGTGAAAAAAATGAGAGATTTTTTTGTAGATGAGCTCATGCTAAAGAAAAACCTCCTTTATATTTCCAAAATTCCTTTCCATTTGGTCAAAAAGTGAGCTTGAGTTGACTACTAAAACAGTCATTTCCAGAAATGCAGTAGCAAATAACGTGGAGCTTGACTTAGTTGACTTGCTGAAGTGTCCCCCCTGAAAAATAAGAGTTCATATGTTGATGATGTGGAAACCTTTGACTTGTGTTTTATCCATTTCTTCACTATTTATCTGCCCAAAAATCATCAAAATTCCACAATGCTCGAAAAAACGCAGTACATGCAATTTGGTAGCAAACTTCTGTAGCAAATGCCAAAATCACCCTTCTGCATATAATTTGACTTTTTTGACTATTCCAGGGTCTTCTATGAGCTTTATGAGTTAAATGCATGCCTTAATCCCTCACATTTCTGACATTTTAACTACTATTTTCCTCCATTGAAAGCTACATCAGTTTTGTAGCAAATTCATGCCTTCAAGCACGGGAGTTGCTACGAAAGTGCCTAGTTTATGAGATTTTCATTTTAATTATTCTTTCCCCTCCAAAATACTTCTAAAATCCCATATAATAATTTATATTACCAAACATATATCTTATCCCTAGTATAAGAAAAAATTTATGGTCTTACCATATTCATGGAGTGTCATCAGTTTGAACGATCATTTTGAGGCCTTTCTTCAGAAGCTCGGCTTGTATCATTTCCATTTGTACTTCTAAATTTTTGACTTGTCCCTGTAACCTTCTCTTGTCTTCTTTAAACCATCTATTTCTCTTGCATATGTGTTTCATAAATCTATGCAAAGGTAGTGTTCTCTTTAACATTTTTCCAGATTCATCTGCAACCTTATTATAAAATGTGAGTTTATTTGATATATCCTCTTGTATATTGCTTCCTCTAATCTGGCATGGATACAACACGTGATGAGCTCCTTCTTGACACCTGCAAATTCTCCTAACGAAATCTAGACCTCCCGATGACAACAAAAAAAACTCAAAATGAAAGGGATATCGATGAAAAGTGAGCATTGTAAATGTGAATGTTCAGGGATAATGGATAAAGGTAAAATCTAACATATACTCATAATCCGTCGAGAATATAATCTGTAATTTTTTTTTTTAAATTGACTGTTACTAACAACCATAGAGTTTCGTAGCGGAATAGGTCGCAGAAGTGAAATATTTACTATGGAAGTTTTAGAAACTTTCGTAGAAAATACTCTATTTTTCTAACTAGAGTTGCTATGAATTTATCCAAAACTGTCTAAATGCCAATCATGACCAAATAGTCCCAACACACATGGAAGTTTTGATTTTAACCTTTATGATTGACCCCATTTAAACTCAAATTGACCATACATAATGAAAATATGGCCAAATGACACTTTGTACATGAAATTTTATTTTGAGAAACTTTAAAACCCTAGCTAATTTGACCAATTGACTCAAAAACTATTTCTAAGTGTTATAATGGATAACAATCACTCCAATGCGGATGTTGTACCCTTGTGGTGCAACAAATAACTAGCAGACTGAGTTCCTTATCCATTGGGATGATCCCAACGTCTTGTCATATTCTTCACCTTGCATTCACCCCTTGACATTCTCTTGAAGCAAAAACATTGTAAAAACTAAAACTTGCAACTACAATTTTCAAACTCAATGTTGAAAGAGATGCTTTACCAAAAAAATTATTTATGTACATACCAATCCTACTCTAACAACTGAAAACCAAACGTTCAATTCAAGAAATATGAAAATTTCAGTATAAATAATGAAAGAGCTGATCTAACACCTGAGCTTCTTGACGGTGCTTGAACAACATCAAACGTGAATAATATATTGCCAACTTGAAATGAAAATTGAATCCCTGCTCCTTACCATAGGATCTTGATAATCATGAAAAATCACCTCTTCTTGATGAGTAAAACCATGAGGGATGAATTCATTCATAACTGATGGCTTCTTTTGTCCTATGTCTTCAATTCCAAGAACATCATCAAATAAAAAGGGAACAATAGATTTGTCTTCCCTTTCGTGTAAATCAACACAACCATCAATGCATCCTTGAACATCTTCAAACATGACATCCATATTGTGTGTATCAAAACTAATATTTTTATTATAAAACAAATCAGATATAATCTTTGGTAGTTTTTCTTGAGGACTGTCATCTTGATTCTAAATACTAACAACTCTTATAGAAACAACTTTATGCATATCATCCATTTCCTTTTGATGATCCCCAAATAGAATAGGTAAAACTTATGTATTTAGCTCTTCATGTAGCTCGGGTTTACCTAAAAGTGAATTTTCATCACATGTTACCTCACTGTTCATAATTTTCATGCATGTATTTTCAACAACCTGATCTTGAGGAGTTTCTTCTTGACATAAAATCTCAGAAAAGGAATGGGTTGAAAAAAAAAATTGAATGATTTGGCTCATACCTTTGACTACATATAGACTGAAAAGGCTGAAAATACTCATAAATCTCATGTAATATGACTTGGCTGTTAAATTATTGATCCATTTCATCTTCAACTAAAGAAGAGACATCTGCTTGTTGGAAAATTACTTGATCATCATGATAACTAGCTTGTGAAGAAAATTCATAAAGTGCCTTTAATATCTCCTCATCATCCATACATTCTACATAATCATTAATACTTTTAATATATTGAATGAAACCTTTCCAAAGATTACAAAAGTCTTGAAACAATGGTGATGCAGGATGAGACTTCCCATAATGTCAAAAATATATTCTATGGAAATATTTAAGAGAACACAATCTTCCTAATTTCAACCCTTCATACCATACTCTAGCTTTGTCTTCTATAGTAGCCATAAACATCTTCATGAGACAATCCTCAGGAAACTAAAACCTTAGCCTACTTACATGTATATTGAATTTAACCAAATGCAGAACAACATTATCTTTCTTTTCATCTTTGAACATGGGAATATGAGTTGACCAATCAAAACAAGATATAGGATTTGGAAAATCATAGATGTGAGAGTGATCCATTGTAGCATACCTGGCATTTATTCTTGCAGTAGAACTGATATTGGAACTTTTTCAAGATACTAATTTTCAAGTAGTGGAGTCACCATGAATCTTTTATCTTTTGTATCTTTTGAGATTGGAGTCGCCAAGGTAATAGAAAAACCTTCAAAATAAAACTTTGATTTTCTGTTATCCTCAGGAATCAGAATGAAGAGACTCAAAGAAAATCTGGAAGTTATCCCTTCCAAATTTCAACCAAATTTTGGCTGGAAGTTAGCCCTTCCAATCAGAGAGGGCTCTCTCAAAGAAAACAGTGAAATATTCTAGCTGAAATTCAATTTGCATATCGCTAGCTACATTTATTCTTTATGTGTTTCTTTTTTAGTTGGAAGAGTGTATGATAGATACCATTAGGCATGGAGTCAACTTAGGAAATTCAATCTAAAAACAACTATATTCATGGAAGCTGAGGAAAATTGGCTTAAAACATAAACTTTTATAGCATAGACAACATATGAAGGAAATGGGAGCATTTGATCATGAATTACAATGAAACTACCATGAAACTGATAAAAATACACAAAGTAAAGAGATAAAACACATAAGCCAAGGATAATCTCAGGTTGTAAAATAGTCTACGACAAAATGTATATTAGCTTGATAAATAAAAATTACATAGTAGCCTTCTCATAACATTCAACAACCTCTTCAAAGTGAAAAAGTTACATATTTACAGAGAGAAATCCATTACAATAGTCTGCCACCTGCGCCAGAATCAATGCCTATTAAAGAGTCCTAATTATAATTGAATTACAACTCATGGATCCCTTTTAGGGATAATTCTGTTTTAAAAGAGTTTGAATACAAAAAGGACTCTTCTATCATTAAATAGCTCAAAAAATCATTTTAATAATGATTAGCGAATGCAACCAACTAATTTGTTGAATGTGTTGCACTGTTGATGTGTCATCATGCCACGTGGATGCTGACCTTTCTGAGTTGTACCTCCACCAAGTCGAATTTAATAATTTCTGCAACAAATTTGGCTAGTAAAAAATGTTGTAAAATAGGCCTCAAAGATGAGTGTGTATTTTCCAAACAATGATAGATGTGAAACAAATGAGAGATGATTTTTTATATGAGCTCGTGGTGAAGAAAAACCTCCTTCAGATTGAAAAATTCCTTTCCATTTGGTCAGAAAGTGAGCTTGAAGTTGACTACTAAAACAACCATTTCCAAAAATTTGGTAGCAAATAACGTGGAGGTTGACTTAGTTGACCTATTGAAGTGTCCCCCTAAAAAGTAGGAGTTCATATGTTGATTTTGTGGAAAATATTTGACTTGTGGTTTATCCATTTCTTCATTGTTTGTCTTCCCAAAAATCATCAAAACTCCATAATGCTGGAAAAACCAGAGTACAGGCAGTTTGGTAGCAAACTTCAGTACCAAATTTCAAAATCACCCTTTTGCATATAATTTGAATTTTCTGACTATTCCAGGGTCTTCTCTTTGGCTTATGAGTTAAATACATGTGTTGATCACTCATACTTCTGAAATTTTAACTGGTTTTTTCCTCCATTGAAAGCTACATCAGTTTCGTAGCAAATTTCTGCCTTCAAGCCTCAGAGTTGCTATGAAAGTGCCTAGTTTTCAAGATTTTTCATTTTCATTATTCTTTCACCTCCAAAATACTTATAAAAGACTGTATAAGCATGTATATTACGTAGCCTATTGATTAGCCATATTATAAGCAGACATTTATGGTCTTACCATACTCATGGAGTGTCATCAGTTTGAACAATCATTTTGAGGCCTTTCTTCAAAAGCTCAGCTTATATCATTTCCATTTGTGCTTCTAAAGTTCTGAATTTTCCCTATAACCTTATTCTTTCTACTTGAAACCATATATTTCTCTTGCATATGTGTTTGATCATTCTATTCAAAGGCAATATTATCTTTAACATTTTTCCAGATTCATCTGCAACCACGTTATAAAGGTCAAGTTTCTTTGATATATCCTCTTGTATATTTCTTCCTATGAGATCCCATGGCTACAACACATGATGAGATCCTTCTTTCAACCTTAAAATTAACCTAATGAAAGCTATACCTCCCTATGACAGCCAAAACAACTCAAAATGAAAGGAAGAGCGATGAAAAGTGAGCTTTGCAAATGTGAATGTTTGGGGATAATGGATAAAGGTAAACTATAACATATACTCATAATCCACCGAGACTCTAATCCGTACTTTTTAAAAAAATGTACCATTACTATAAGACACAAAGTTTCGTAGCACAATAGGTGGAAGGAGTGACAAATTGTTTGTGGAAGTTTCAGGAAATTTTGTAGCAAATACTCTGTTTTTCTAACTGGAGTTGCTAAAAATTTCTGCAAAACTATCTAAATGCCAATCATGACCAAATAAGCCCAACAGACATGGAATTTTGGATTTTAACCTTTATTATTAACCCCATTTAAACTCAAATTGACCCTACGTAATGACAAGATGGCCAAATGACCCTTTGCAAATGAACATTTATTTTGATAAACTTTAAAACCCTAGATAATGTGACCACTTGACTCAAAAACTATTTCTATGTGTTATCATGGATAACATATCCATTAAAATATATAAATAAAAAATAACATAGAGGATACATGGTTTGTTTCCTAGATAAAGCAAACCAATATATGAATATCAAGTGATATTCTCACAAAACCTCTCTACTCATAGTGTTCACAAAATTGTGAAAATAAATTATTAATTTCCCAATGGTAGACTAGGCCAAACTAGTTATTAGCATAGTAGAAGGTCGTTTTAAATTCTAACATGCAACTAGTTGGGTTTTCAATACAAGAAACCATAACAAACTTATTCTAAAAGCTTATCATGTAGGTAAAACTAGAGATAAATATAGATCTAAGAAGAACCCATATCTAAGATCATGAAGTTAAGGGAAAACATGGGTATCCTTTGCACCTTGAGTAGATAAAATATCTATTGGATTTTCCTTTGAGCATCATGTTGATTATGATATCAGAACCCCACCGTTTTTCTTTTCCAAACATGAATAGAGGGTAGCTAAAATCTGACTCTATTTCCCTAAATTCTCCATCTATTTCTGAAGCTCAAGGTATTCCAATTTTTCAATAAGAAGAACATGGGAAAAAATTATTTTGTAAGCAACTAAATGTCAATGGTATTGAAACATTTGGTTTCTCTTGTGCACTTAGTTCCTATATTCGAAATAAATTTGTTAACTAATATATAGACATCATCATTCTCTCTACAAATATGTTCCACTTTGACATATTCATTCATGGCTTTGATATTATTCTTAATAGTAGACGCAAATGAACCATGGAAGGTGCATGTGAAAGTGAAAAAAATAGTATCCGCTTTGCTTTGATGGAAACTGGATTTTCCATACTAATTGGAGTGAGGATCCATTGTAACTAGAGTTAGCAACACATTTTAAACAAGGGACCCCAAAGAAAGCTTTGGGCCAAATGAGTATTAACTAAAATGTGCATAGTGATTGGTGGAATTGTCATAGGATTATTACCTTAATGCTACATGGGATCCAAAGCCTCATGACATGTTGCATTCATGTCGCTTTTTTACAACATAATTAACATGGAGTCCAACTACATAATTTAAACTATTAGTCATCAATAATTTTTGTTGTTCTGAAGATGACTAAGTAATGGTCCTATATTTCTAAAAACAAAATTTGTGAAATATTGTGAGTTTTAGAAACCTCACTGCCTTCATTATCCTAAGTCAAACTGTTTCACTATATTTTTCCCCCTCCGCCTTCTAAAAAATCACCTCACTGCTCCAAAAGGACTTCATTTATGGGCCTATTGATCTCATTTTCACTCCCTTTTACCCTCTGAAAAACCCATTTTTCCCCTTCCTAAAAACCTTCCTAAATGGAGCCCTCATCCATCATTTTTCCTTTGAAATATTAAACAATGTAAAATTCCCCTTTTACATTATTTAAAACCCAAAACTTAAGCCTCTCGGGTCTCCTTATTTGATATAAAAACTCTATTTTTTGTGTATTATTAACCCACCCTTATATAATATAGGCCTAAGCACCTTTTATTCTAAACCCCCTCGAGCTCATGTGGCCATGACCCCGCTTATCTTATAAGCCCCCCCGACATAATTTCACCCTCCACCTCTTTGTTATATAAAACCCCCATAAACCTTATAAAAGTGCATTCTCTTTGTTTTATTCGAAAGGTTTAGGCCTGCCTTCCACTATACTCCATACCCCAATCAAGTCACGCCACCTGTCCGCCTGTACCTTTCCTTATTCCATAGCCCCGACCTTATTAAACGAACAAATCCTACATTTTTTTAAACCTCGCGCTAAACGAAAAATACCTTTCCATGTCGTTCTTTCCCCGGGCCCCATCCCAAACTGTTTCGCACTGTCGATCTCCTTCCCGAAGATCCGACAACCTACATTGTATATCGCACATAAAATGGTGCCAGAGTTAATGTTTTGTGACCCACGTGAAATGGGCGGTTTCACCCTACCACGTGGCAATCACCCAATGGTATCTCATCATCGACCATGAAAACTATTTATCACCCTTTCTCCATGTGATAAACCGCTTCCTTTTTTCCGAAACCGCTTATCCCTCCGTGCCTTCTTTCAAACCTTCTCACCTCCATTTCAAAATCCTGCCTGGTTCTGCCTTTGGAACCTTACCTCTCACATTGGTTTCTCCTCTACAAACCCTTCCGATCGATCTAAACCACAGAAAATGCAGTCATGCACCCTCCCTACAGGTTTTTAATTAACAAATTGTGTTTATGTGTAGGTTTAATGGAAGAATTCCTAAGGGGCATTCTAATGGTCCAAAAACGACCAAATGAGCCTCTGGATGATGATCCAGGAGCTTAAATAAGATTAATGGTGGCCATAAAGCTTGTACCAATGTTTTCCATCGATGAAACATGATCATCGATGGATAAAGAAACCCTCCTGCCATGATAGAAAAGCATCCCCTTCACACAGCAACAAAAACAGTCAAAGGAAACATTGAAGAGAAGAATATTGAAAGATTAAAAGGCTATTACTTATCAGAAGATAAAATAGAGGATTAGATAATCAAAGAAGAAGTTAAATAATAAAAGGTAGATAGTTAACAGATTAAAGGATAAAGGTAAAACATAAAAACGGTAAATCAAAATGGATTAATGAACAGATAGTCAGAGCTTAAAGACAGAGTTTTAAGGCCTAAGCACAGTGATTATGTTGGGAAAAATACTGAGAGGGGGGAGGTGAATCAGTATTTAGTGCAGACAATAAAACTTTGATATTTCTTTCTTAAAAACCATACGCAAATTTCCTGAAGCAAACCCGCGTATATACGCAGATATCCTTTACAGAACTCGTGTATATCCAGTGATCTAATTATGCATTTAGTTCTTGACTTAGATCAATGCATTACTCATTCATCAGATATTTAGAAAACAGTAAATAAGTGAAGGAAGAACAGAATAATCATCACACATAAGCAACCACACATGAACACCAGGATTTTTAGGTGGAAACCCAATTCGGGAGAAAACCACCACTGCTGTTGTCTCTGTCTTCAATTTTTTTATTTAAGAAAACTTCTTACAACATGTATTGGTGCAGACTCATACCAGTACGCAGGCACCCACCTGCAGAAGGCTACAACCTTCTCTCATTTACCAGCCTCTCCTGGAAGGGAGCAACAACCCCCTTCTCTCGTTTACCAGCCTCACCTGGAAGGGAGCTACTACCCCCTGATATTAGCACCAGCCTCTACTGGCAGAAAGCTTCTATGTTCAGATTGAAGGTTTCAACCCTCAGATCCATTGTATACCATGTTCATCGATTTTCAAACTGGATCAAACAGCTCCAACAAAACCCTTTACTTGTCAATAAACAACCTTTGCCCAATGCATCAAACAGAACAGTGAAACCACTGTAACCAGAATATCAGAGATAACCCAGCCTTCAGAATAAATATGCAAAAACACATTGAACCTTGAGCATCCATAAGATCAGATATCATATGTGCTTTTATTTAATCAGACCTGTGTATATACGTGCTTTTTATGAAGTGAATCCGCGTATACATCTGTGCATTTACTAGAATAACCCTAACTGTCCATATGCAACTTTGTTGAAACAGATCCGCGTATACACGCGCTTTTCACGAACTGAACCTGCGTATAGATCTGTAAAAGATAAACTTTGCACAACAGATCAGATCTATGAACTTACCCAGATTTCTTCAAGTTCTTCAGCAGATTTGCGCCAGGTCTTCATCAGTTCTTTTCAGATCATTCAAGAGATTCACCATTTCTAGATCTAGAGATCTTTAACCTTCACCATGTTCATAGTTGCATCATAGATTCAGATCTATCAATCAGGAGCAGAATTCAACCATGCAGATATACTTCAGAGTGAAGTATTCATTAAAGCCCAGACACATGCACCCCCTTTGCACAATGAATTTCTTCTCCTTATATAGATTTAGCCTTTTCCAATACCATGAGTCAAAACCACATTACTTCCGATGGTTTTCCTGGACAGGATCAAATAGACGATCCAATACCATGGTAATGCCCCTTGGTATTCTAATTTTGGAGCGCAAAAGAACAAACGCGACTTGGCACGTACTTTTCCATGTACATATGCAACTTCCCTCTACTAAACTCGCGTATGCCTTTTGACATACACTTTTCATCATTTTTCTGGCCCATTCTGGAAATTCCTTTTTCTGCACCTTCTATACTGATTGTAGATACATTAGATGTATATCCTTCATAAGCCATCATCTTCATTAAGTAGGTTTCCATCATCTTCATCAAGTGGGTTGCCATCAAGGACAACACTCAGCATCATATTGCCAACAATCTCCCCCTTTGGACTTGATGGCAACCACGATGGAGTTTGAGCACCAAAATAGATAGATACATTGATTATAATCATTATACAACAACCACGTTACTCTCCCCTTATTCAAACACCATGCCACTCTCCCCCTTTGACATCAAGGGCAAAGGGTGGGTCAAACCAACACAAGGTTTTTCTTCTCAAGTTCAAGCTGAATCTTCAATCCTATTATTCAATGAAGTACATGACACTATGACCTTTCCTATCATCAAGGACTCATACTTACATCAAAGATCCAAGTGGATTTACATATGTGACCCAAGTACCCAACCACATGGGTTTACACATTTTGACTCAATTACCCAACCAAGTGGGTTTACAAATCTGAACAAGCCCTTTACATGGCTGAATATTACAAATTACATCATAGGTCATAGCCTTTTCATCAAATTACACATATGACTTTTATAACCAATACCAAAAGGACCTCAAGAGAGAGATCATATTTCATAATCATACAGCCAAAAGTGCATTACACCTAGCAAGGCTAATGCTCCCCCTGAAACTATACAACCAATGCATCCTTTCCAAGTGATCAAAACTCCCCCTTAGCTTGTGCATCCTGAACACTTTCAACAGCAAATCATCAAGGCATCTTCACCCAATATCAGAGAAAGAAACAAAAATATAAGAGCTGAAGCATCATCAGAGATACCAAACAGTACTGCAGCTGTGCTGAGAAATGCTGACCCCAAAAATTTGTCAGCAACCAACCATACGTGGTTTTCTGTGTATGAACTCACATATATACGCGACTTCCGTTTAGGAAACCCGCGTATCCAATTTAATCTTCTGAATTTAGGAAGATTTGTTCTTCTGACTGGCAGAGACTACTCCCAGCTTCTGTCTTAGATATTCGAATGCTTCCCTGGGCTGAGGTTTAGTAAAGATATCAGCAACTTGTTCTTTGGAGGGAACATACTCCAACTTCACCTTTTGTTCAAGAACTTGTTCATGTAAGAAGTGATACTTGATGGGAATGTGCTTGGTCTTTGAATGCATAACCGGATTCTTTGAGATACTGATGGCACTTGTGTTATCACACATAATGGAGATAGGAGATGTACATTTGATTTGAAAATCTTGTAAGGTTTGCATCATCCAAAGGAGTTGAGTGCAACAAGATGCGGCAGCCACATATTCTGCTTCTGTTGTAGATAAGGCAATAGAATTTTGTTTCTTTCTGAACCAAGATACTAACCAGGGTCCCATATAGAATGCACCACCAATAGTGCTTTTCCGATCATCAACATTTCCAGCCCAATCTGCATCAGTGTAAGCATGAAGAGTAAGATCAACATTCTTTGGATACCATAGTCCAAAGTCTTGAGTTCCTTGCAGATATTTGAATATTCTTTTGATAGCCTGAAGGTGAGACTATTTTGGATTAGCTTGGAATCGTCCAACAATCCCAACTGCATGCATAATGTCCGGTCTAGTCCCAGTGAGATAAAGTAGGCTTCCTATCATTGATCTATATTCTGGTTGATTCACCGTGGGAGAATCATCATGAGAACTGAGATTACATCCGGTTATCATTGGTGTACTTACAGGTTTGCATTCTTCCATGCCATACTTCTTGAGAATTTTCTTAAGATATTTTGCTTGTGATAAGAATATACCATCTATAGTTTGATGCACTAGCAAGCCAAGAAAGAATGTTAGTTCTCCAAGTAAGGACATTTCAAATTCTTGTTGCATGACAGAAGCAAATTTCTGACTCATAGATTCTTCATTACTCCCAAAAATGATATCATCAACATATACAACCACAATCAATAGTTTATCATTTTCAACTTTTTTGTATAAGTTGCTATCAGCAGACCCTTTTGAAAATCCTTGTTGATGAAGATATTTGTCAAGACGATAATACCATGCCCTTGGAGCTTGTTTGAGACCATATAGAGCCTTTTTAAGTTTACAAACAAGATTTTCATCATTTCCCAAAATGAATCCTTTCGGTTGTTCTATATACACTTCTTCTTCTAGATCACCATTGAGAAAAGCGGATTTAACATCCATTTGATAAACTTGGATTTGTTGAAAACTTGAAAAAGCAAGAAACATTCTTGTTGGGGCCCTTGTTTTGTTTAGTTTTGACATCTTGGCCAAAACATTTTGAGTTTTGACCTTTTTGAGTTGCGGGATAAATACACATGGCAAACGCGACCGCGCCGCAACTACCAGGAGTTGCGGAGCTATCAAGGTGGCGCGGAAGAACTCGATAGCTGGAGATAGCATGGAGATACGTGCAGATGAAGGAAACACAGCAGAAAATAGAGAGTGGAACACGCAGACCTCAGAAGAGAAGCTGAGAGAAGCCAAAGTGAAGACGCAGAGGAGCCGATAGTCGCGAGGGCGGGTGAATAAATAACAGTCACCCGTCTGAAAAAGGGGTTGAATGCTAAGAGTTGAATGCATACTGAAGAAGTCGCGAGGCCAGAGGCAGGGAAGGACGCGCAGAACAGCTGCGGAGGATTCATGCATGTGCTTCATACGGTTTCTTATCTTCTCTGTTCTACCCTTCTGTTCTGAGATTCATCTGTATCAGCTTTGTGAGCTAACAGGAAGATTTCCATGTAATCATGTATTGGGCTAAGAGATTAATATAATAGAAGGTTGCTGTCTCAATAAGGTGTTCGTATGCATGTAAAGCGTTTACGCTGATTTAAAATTTTATTTATGAATGTCTGCAATGCTTATTAAGTAATCTGGCGCATATAACTTTATATATGAATGGATGAATCGTCTTTATTTAGTTGCGTGTTTGTTCCTTGCCCTTGATCTCATCCCCTTTTGCATTGCGGCACGCCTCGGGTGAGACGCACTGCTCTCCTGAGCAGGGTGAAAATGCCGGCGTGTTCCTAGACTACACTGGACCCTCAAGGCTACAACTTGAACCCGGGCCCCGTCCGCAAGACTCCGATTTCGCCAACAAATGGTTCCGTTGCCGGGACCTGCATGTTCTGAGGGGATCTAGATCATGGTCTCGAGGATTTTTGAAGGAGCAATACGGCGATGGTGGGATGATCATCTTGACCAGTTCATTGCTCAGCAAGCGACGCTGACCAAGAAAAAGGAGGTGGTGATCAAGGAGCTTGTTCTTTTCTCTGATTCAACTAGTGATACGTACGAAATTTTCTGGGGAAGGTTCCCTACTGACCTTTACAATTGGTTGCGAAGGTTACGAGCGACAGCGCCCCAAGAAGGTTCGCGGAAGATAAACCGCAGGTGGGCGCACGAAGACCTGGTAGCACTGCATCGGGTAGACACTGAACTAACCCGTGCCGTGGATTTTTGGGTACGGACCACGTTGGAAGGATACACGGTGGAGTTTGCTGCTGAGTGTTATCAGTCCTTCTCGAAAGCTGAGGCTTTCTTCCACTCGGGGCTAAGGGGGAAGCTATTGAAGGAGATTCGCTGTGGATCAAAGCCCTGATGGTGGACGAAGGGTTGATTGAATTCCACAAAACGAGTATGGAAGCGTAAGCCATCTGTACTGGGGGAAGGATTGAGGGGACCGATGCTGTGTAGACTGTGAGAGTGGGGAGCGGGGGATGGACGTTGAGGCCGCATGCAAGTTGCGGGAGCTACATGCGCATCGGCGGGCACAGATCACCGATAGGTGGCGAAGAAGAGTAATGAGAGATTTGAAGAGAAGAGAAATCGAGAGGAAGAATCAGAAGGAGGCACCTCAGAGGACGGGATTTATGGGTTTGGATACCCGGAAAGAAGACGGGATAGCAGTGGAAGTGCAGTGGGTGCATGGGAGCCCAGCGACGCAAGGAAGAGAAGGAATGACTAGCGAAGGTAATGGAAAGATGCAGCCCGAAGAAAGTTCCGATGATGAATGGCACAGCGTGATGCAGCAGATGTTCCAGGATCAGACGGCACCCACCCCTCCAGGCAGTCCTACGTCCCACCTTCCGCATGGCCAGGATCCCAACCTTCCCCTGGTACTTTATCAACCTTTAAGAAATATTTTTATTCAGTTACAAGCATTAAGTCAGTCATATAGTAGTTCAGCGGCGTCGGTAACGCCCAGTAGTAGCAGCGTTACTAGTAGTAGTATTTTCCCTAGAGGGACCGTTACGCAACCAGGACCGAGGGGTTTTATCCTGGTTAATTCTCCGCAAGTACACATGGCCGGATCTTTCAACCGGTATCCAGAGTTCTCTGGCCGGGGCAATGACGACGTAGAACAACACTGGTATCTGTGTGAAGCCATCTGGAGGGCTCGACAGACGCCGGATGCAGGGAAGTTAATTGAATTCCAAACCACGCTCAGAGAGAGGGCTCTGCGTTGGTTCATCAAGTGGTCCGAGGTGCACCCTAACCCTGTAATCGCGGACGTGAAGTGGGATTTTGTCCGTGAATTCAAGCTTCCCCAGACAGACCAGCAGGGCTTGTCCGAGCTGTGGGAAATTAAGCAGAAGGAAGGTGAGACCGCGTGGGAGTTGATGCGGCGATTCAAGGACGCGATCGAGAAACTCAGCTACCCGATCGATTCAAACCACCAGCGGGACTGGTTCATCAAGGCTCTGTTCCCCTTGACACAAACCCCTCTTACTCAGTAGAAGATTGATAATCTACAGGACGCTTTGGAGCAAGCCATGAAGATTGAAGCCATGGCGGGCTACCCCCAGAAATATCGGGGGGTGGTGGCCCCGCAAGACCCTTCTTTGGTAGGGTTGCAACACCAGATCGCTAGCTTGACTGAAAAGCTCAAAGAACTTCAGCCAGTGAGGCCAGCGCGACCGAATGTTTGGTGTACACATTGTCTGGTCGAGGGCCACGTCGCAACCGAATGTCCTCGGTTGCACGGCGCAGGAGCAGGGCCCTCGGTCGCAGCTATCTAGGGAGGTCCACCACCAGGGGGTGGTGCGGGGATGAACCCACAGGGAGTCTACCAGCCGCAACAGACCTTTGCGGCGTTCCAACCGCAACCGGGGTCCTCCACGATAGAGTACTGTGATATTTTCCGGACGATAGGGCATCCTCCTCGGATGTCCCCGATATTACAGAAGTACTCCACGGTCCTTAATAATGTATACTTCGAATTTTGTGTGTCTACGACTCACAACACTGAGCAGTGCAGGGCGCTTGACACACTTGCGGATCGATTGGATCGTCCCTCGTACAGGGTGAACAAGGCTCCAAGGGGAAGAGGTGGCGGCATGCGGGGAGGCCGAACAGGCGGACGCGGTCCGGTCAAATGCTACAACTGTGACCAGGAGGGTCATGTGGCTCGAGAATGTCCCCTTCCGCGACGACCCTGGTGTTCCCAGTGCCAGGTCAACGCCCATGCTACAGAAGACTGTCCGGAGCTCATCAAGAAGTGGGAAGAACGGGTGCGGCAGAGGGGAACGAATCTGATAAACTCAGAACCGGGGGGCCCGCTACCCCTGACATGCAGAACGTCGCGATAGTAATGCGGGGTGGAAAGAAGACTGGAGAGGATGCCCACGAGAAGGAGCCAGCACGAGTGGTTCGGCCGGCATCCCCAAAGAAGTTGATCAGGCCCGAAGTCCAGAAGAAGTATTTCCAGGAGGCTGTTGAGGCATTCGCCTAGTTGCGCAATGAGGGAGGGTTGGAGGAGCCCAGGGAGCCCAGGCAGCCAGAATCCGGGACGGAGAACGTCGCAGATACTGTGGTCAAGGATTGGCTCCGGCTATTCCTCAGGATTGTTGATAACGCTGTGCTGCGGCAGTAGCTCAAGCATGCTTTGGATGGAGCGCTGCAGGGGCGCGCAGAACCTAGAGATCCGGCGGCCGCTAGCCCTCAATACGTCCCTCAATACGTGCAACGTGTCAAGCGGAACAAGCAATGAACAGGCAAAGAATTCCGGCTTAACACGCAGGTCGCAGGTTTCCAAATCAGCGACACCATGTTGGACTTGGGGTCCGACGTCAATATACTGCCACGGAAGACATGGGAGGCTCTTGGCAGGCCACGGCTAGCCCACTCGCCAATCCAACTCAGGATGTCGGACCAGTACTGCATTTTACCAATCGGCTGGCTCGAGGGAGTCGAGGTCGACGTTGCGGGGGTGAAGACATACACCGATTTTGAGGTTATTGATATCATGGGCGATAAGGATCCCTATCCTGCTTTACTCGACATTGATTGGGCTTTTGAGAATTATGCCATCATCGACCTCAAGAAGGAGCTGATGATCTTTGAGGATGGGGAGGTACGGGTTACCCAGCCTCTTGACCCATATCAGGGCCCGCAATATACAGAAACAGTGGACAATCGGGAGGATGCTCAGATAATGGACCATCTCTATCAGATGACTGCAGGGAAGCGGGACGATTATATTAACCCGACCGCAACTGGCTCTGTTAGTTGGCGGAGTGTACAGAGCTCGGAGCTCAGATCCGAACTCGCTTGGGAAGACTGGCAGCAAGGGGGATACGAGACCACCACACGGCGATGTGCCTCCATCGCTCAGGTCCAGTGGGTAGGGACTGAGATCCGCGGACATCCCACACTGTCAAACATGCAAGCAGTCAATACTTTTATTGCCAAGATGGATGATCGGGTACCAGCTGAAAGTTGGATGGCCCTTTTGGATGTGGCCTTGCAGTCAACGTCAGCTCGATGGTGGAAAAATCACCGCAACACTCTGTTGCGATGGGAGTGTGTGGTGGATGCTCTGCGGGCACGCTTTAAAGAAGATGAAGGACCCTCCAGTACGCTTAAGTATCATGGAAATTCAGACCCGCGAGACCATTTGCGGGCCTACGAAGAACAGTGGCGGAGCTCACGGTACCCTGAGGAGCTGTGGGTCCACAGGTTTATCCACTCTCTGGGCACCATTCCCCAGGCCTGGTACCTGGAGGAAGAGCGGAAACGAGAAACCCGCTCTTGGCAGGCAGTTGCGGAAAAGTTTGTTTTGAGCTTCTCGTTCGAAGGGGAGATGGCGCAAGAGTCTCAAGCCCTACATGCAATCAAGGAGGTCTTGTTTTTCTGCCAGCCTAAGCCCGATAACGGCCCGGCTGTGTCACGACCTAAAGTCAGGCGCGAGTTGGTCTGTCACCGGATTGATGGCGATCCGAAGGACGATAGTTTGGAGGACCTCAGGCATCTCTATTTTGACGAAAAGGAGGGAGAGCGGAGCATTAGTGAAGAACCGACGACTGAAGGGGTTCATTTACAGCTGCTCAAGACAAAGAAACTAAACATTGGAACAGAGGGGAAACCTAAGCTGGCAACGGTGGGAGATTACTGGGACGAGGAGACGACAAAAGAAATTTTCAGCCTCCTCCGGGAGTATGAAGATTTGTTTCCGTCATCAGTTGCGGACCTGAAGGGGATCAAGGGGGATTTGGGCGAAATGCGCATCACACTGAAACCGGGGGCTAGGCCGGTGAAGCACCGACCCTACCGGTTGAATCCACGTATCAAAGAAAAGGTCAAGATGGAGATTGACAAAATGATGGCTGCAGGTCTCATCTTTCCAGTAGACGAAGCGGAATGGGTGAGTCTGATTGTCATCCAGAACAAGAAGGACAAAGCGGATATCCGGGTCTGTGTAGACTACCAGAGCTTGAATAATGCTTGTATCCACGACCCGTTTCCCACTCCCTTCAGCGATGAAGTTCTAGATCATGTTGCGGGAAACGAAGCTTATTCCTTCACTGATGGGTTTTCGGGCTACCATCAGGTGCACATCGCCGAGGAAGACAAAGCAAAGACGACATTCACCACTGAGTGGGGATCATTCGCATACCACGTTATGCCGTTCGGTCTGAAGAACGCACCGGCTGTGTTTTCCCGGATTGTCATTGCTGCTTTCCGGGAGTACATTCACAAGTTCCTGGAAGTCTATATGGACGACTGGACTGTTTACAGCCTGCTGAAGAAACACGCCTCCCTGTTGCGTGTTATGTTCGATCGATGTCGCCAGCTGCAGATTTCCTTGAACTTGAAGAAATGTATTTTTGCAGTACCATTCGGCACACTCTTGGGTCACGTGGTGTGTAAGCAAGGGGTCTGTGTTGATCCCGCCAAGGTCGCGGTTATTGTCCATATGGAGGCCCCCGAGAACGTGAAGCAGTTGCGGGCACTGCTCGGGCACACAGGATACTACAGGCGGTTTATCCGCAACTACGCCAAAATCACTGCCCCTCTGGAGAAACTGTTGCGAAAGTCAGAAGCATTTGAGTGGACGGCGGAGTGCAGGAAGGCACTCGACACATTGAAGGAGAAGTTGGCGACGGCACCCATACTTGTTCATCCCAACTGGGATAAGCAGTTCCATGTGCACATTGATGCGTCCGGAATTGCACTTGGAGCTGTATTGGCGCAACCCGGGGAAACGACAGTTGACCACCCGGTATACTTCGCCAGCCGACGGTTATCGAATGCGGAGAAGAATTACA
This sequence comes from Pinus albicaulis, assembly GCA_034641835.2. Classification (NCBI taxonomy): domain Eukaryota; kingdom Viridiplantae; phylum Streptophyta; class Pinopsida; order Pinales; family Pinaceae; genus Pinus; species Pinus albicaulis. The sequence goes on along the minus strand of CM076570.1, from coordinate 232,673,139 downwards.
CCACGACCGAGCGGGAGGCGTTGGAGATGGTGTACTCTCTCCAGAAGTTCCGCCACTATCTTTTGGGCGGCAAATTTACATTTTTCACGGACCATTCGGCATTGAAATATCTAGTAAATAAGCCTGTGTTGGAAGGAAGAATCTGTCGATGGCTTCTACTTTTTCAGGAGTTCACGTTTGAGGTGATTGTCAAGCCGGGCAGGTTGAATGTTGGTCCCGATCACTTGTCCAGGTTGGAGATGGGAGAGAATGAAGGCCCGTTGGACGATCAGCTTCCGGATGCTGACCTCTTCCGAGTTGAAGCAGTACCAGATTACCTGGCTGACATTGCCATGTATCTGACCACGGGACAGTGCCCTGAGGATTACACCCCGCTTTAGAAACGCCACCTTGTTGTCCGGGCGGCCGACTACCAATTGATCGCGGGGCAGCTGTACAAATTGGGGCTGGATGAGGTGTTGCGCAGGTGCGTTCTTGACCATGAACGGGAAGCAGTGATGTGGGAATGTCACAGTGGTGTTGCGGGAGGGCATGTGGGTGCGAAACCTACCGCAAGGAAGGTGCTTCAAGCTGGCCTGTGGTGGCCGACGGTACATGCAGACTGTAAGGCCTATGTGAAGCGTTGTGACGTTTGCCAGCGAACGGGAAGGCCTTTGCACCGGGACGAGCTTCCGCTACACCCAGTGCATGTGTTGCGGCCGTTTGAAAAGTGGGTTGTTGATTTCGTAGGCCCCATCGCACCAATCGCTCGCCATTCCAAAGCCCGGTACATCATCACCGCAATGGATTACCTCACACGGTGGGCTGAGGTGGCAGCGGTACGCGACTGCTCGGCAGAGACCGCTGCTCGGTTTATCTTTGAACACATCATCAGCCACTTTGGCTGCCCACGGAGCTTGACCAGCGATCAGGGTACGCATTTCATTAATGCCACGGTCAAGTCACTGCTGGACACATTTATGATTCAGCATCATAAAAGCAGCCCATACCACCCACAGGCCAATGGTATGGTGGAAGCCTTCAATAAGATTCTTGAAAAGGGCTTGACTAAAATTTGCAACGCTCAGCGGGACGACTGGGATGAGCGGTTACCAGCGGCATTATGGGCTTACCGGACCACCATGAAACGTTTGACCAACCAGACACCCTTCCAGTTGGTGTATGGCCGGGAAGCTGTGATTCCCGCCGAGTTCACGGTACCCAGTCTTTTGATCGCAACGTCTCTTCATTTTTCAGAAGAGGCATCACTTCGAGAACGCCTTCAGGAGCTACAGGAGCTGGATGAGGCTCGATTCCTCGCGGAATTCCACCAGAAGGTCCAGAAGGCCCGGCAGAAAGCATGGCACGACCGCCACATCAAAACTAAGGCCTTCCAAGTTGGCGACAAAGTTCTCTTATATGACAGCCGGTTCGAGAAGTTCCCAGGCAAGCTCCAGATGCACTGGTTGGGACCGTACTTGGTCATCGAAATCCGCGACTCAGGCGCCGTTCGGTTGGCACAACTGGACGGTACAGTTCTTCCTGGGTGGGTGAATGGTGCACGCCTGAAACCCTACCAGGAGTAGGTACCTTCTCACTTTTCGTTAATAACTCTCGCAACCGAGAGAACCCGTAGAGTAGCGTAGTTGAATAACTCTCCCGCAACCGGGATGAGTGTAGGTAGTCTTTTCCATTCATTTGTAGTCAGTCAAATAAACAGTCAGTTGCGGTAACCATATCACAACCGAATGTGGTCGGGGCTGGCCAGTCTAGCGTGTCGCAGCGCCAGTCCAGCCTGTCACCGCGCCAGTCCAGCGTGTCGTTCACGTAGTATCCATCCTCGTGCCAGTGTCAGTCCAGGTCATTTCCGTCAGTCCTTTTGTCAGTCCGTAGGATCGCTCAGATTTGCTCATAAATTACCATAATCGACAATAATTGTACTGTAATCATTTGCCATTACCCGTAGTTCCCTCAGCCGTCGAGTCCGCCCTTCTTCCCATGACACCGTCAGCAACTGTCAGATTACATACAGGCACGCGATTGATCGCACGATTATCGCAGTCCCGAAGGATAGCAAGAATTAATTGCCGTTATGGAGTCTCATCAACTCCACGCGTGCCAGCAGATGCCATAATTTGCATGAATATCAACAGCACGAGAATGACGGACCAGTTCAATTTGGAAGTTGCAGCATCTCCAGAGCACTTGCAGCATCGAAGCGCACCGTATCCAGCAGAGAACTCCAGAAGAACACTCCAAGTTTACCAGCGTCGCGCCAGGATGCCGAGGGCTATCGTATCTGTCTCTGAGCCAGCGCTAGACAGCAGAATTCACCGTGTAGAGTCGCTGGTCGGCAAGTATGACAATGCAGCATGCATGGACGCCAACTTGTCCGACCCAGCCGAGTTTCCTCACCTCCATTGGCAGACTTACATGGAGCACCATTACACACCAGGCAGCAGCTCCCACAGTCGGATGCGAGAAGAATTCAGGGGCCTGCAGCAGTCGACCTTGATGCATTTGAGGTCTCTTCCCGTCTTTGGCACTACGGGACCGGCTCTGCAATGCACCCGGTTCCTCCTCAGTCGGGTACAGAACGGGTCCCTGTGGCTCAACGAAGAAATCCCAATTCATGCCGAGGACATTCATCGGCTTACAGGGCTGTCCCAAAACGGTGCAGATGTCTCCGCTGCTGGCTAGACATCCTCTTAGCGTGCCCGGAAGGCGGGTGACACCGACCTGTATACCAAGTATGGCACTCGTCGGGGTGGCAAAGGTGCCAAAATTGACCTGATCAACAAACCAGAAATCCGGTTTGCTTGCTACCTGATCGCTAGCAAGACGATGCGCCACTATACGAAGGGAGAATGCACCCTGGACACAATTTCCATTGCAGAGCACTGCACCCGGGGCGCCAAGTTGAACTGGTGCTCTTTCGTGTTGAAGGAACTCTTCGCGGCCTGCGAAGAAAATTACAGGCGTACCACCACTTTCATCTACGGCTACTTGATCTTAGCCTTTGCCATGTGGAAATGGCACCTTCCTCCCATCCGGAAACCGGTGGAGATGACCATAAGCCAGCCTCTGGCGATGAAGTACACCCCCTGGCAGGTGTCCATGGATCCCAGTACCAAACAGGTGAACGCGGCAGCGTTCTGGGCATGGTACGAGATGATGACCGATGTCGTGGCCAACTAGCAGCGGGTGCCCAGGCCCTTGCTGGATGAGTACAGTGAGCAGGTGTGGTTTGGGGTCAGCCACAGGCACACCTTCATCCGGCCAACTTGCGTGCTGGCCGCTACATTTCACATGGCGCCCCTCCGGTTCCAGCTGAATGACGACACCTTCCACCGAGAGGTTTCTGCGTGGCCGGGGGTCATCAAGAACGTCCAAGACGGGATCACCCGCTATAACTTTGAGGGAATGCTGCCGGTACAGCGGCCTGCCGCGATCGGCGCAGCGGGGTCCTCACAGGTTGCGGCGGACCCTCCACAAGAAGCAGCTGAGCCCGCCCCGGATCTGCCTCCAGCACTGGTCCCGATCGTCAAGCACCTCAATGACCAGGTACGACGACTTAACGTGGCCACCCAGGTCGCTTCAAGTGGTGCCCCTATATTTCCTTCTTTTGCTGAATTTCATATTAATCGGTCTCGTGGTCCCTCCAACACTTCCCCCCTCATTTCCCCCATTCCCACTACCCTGTTCACTTCTGCCACCCCCCTCATCACACCAATGGGTGAACAGGGTCCCGAACCCGATTCCGCCGACCCACCTCCATCCAAGAGGGCCCGCACTACGGCCACAGATCCAGTGGTAGACCTTACAAAGGATGATCCACCAGCCACTCCGCCCATAGCAACTTTGATTCCAGAGGAACCTCTGATCGATCCGGCAGAGTTCCTCAACCTCTGCCTCCCTCCCACTTCCTTCACTCCGTCCACCGCTCCTACAGGCTGACCACCTGCCACCTCCCCCAATCCATCCAAATCATCAGCCACTCTGTCAGATTCGTTGATCCGGGACCTTTTCGGAGGTGACCATGGGATGGAAGTCACCTCTAGTACTGCCGCCGTGGTACCATCGGTTGACCCCGTGGCCACGGCCCCGAACCCTCATGCTACTATATCTACCAGGTTCACGAATGGTGGGGCTGATTCGGCTACCCCTCCCCCAGAGCAGACCACGCAGCAGGACCGGCTGGAGCCCGAGATGGCTACTTCAGTGCAGCAGCAGACGCCGGTCCATCCTCCAGAAACTTCCAGCCGAGCAGCGGCCAACCACCAACCGTCACAGGAGAGGGTGCCGGAGCAGGGCACACCCAGCACAACCACTACAGAACAATGGAGTCTGACACAGCTGTACCTGCTCATTCAGCGGGAGGCTCTCAAGGCCGAGCAGATTCACACCGAGCTACAGCGGCGGTGCACCAAGCAGCGGAATCAGATCACGACACTTACTGAATAGCGCAATCAGTTGCTACGGGAGAAGACCAACCTCCAGGAGCAGGCCAACATTGTTATTCAGGCACTCTCTAGTGTATGGCCTGCTACAAGGGCTCACTATGCCCCACTCCCTGCTGGTATAGAGGAGGACAGTATAGCACTACAGGCTCACCACCTCAGGGAAGTTTTCACTAGTGTTTGCAGGGAGAACCAAGAACTCCAAGTGGCGTTAGCCGCACGGCCTACCCTTCCAGATCCACCCCAGGACCATTCAGGACAGGTGACTGCCAAACAGAGGCAGGCAGTCAGTGTGCAAGCAACTCTCCATTCCACGGCAGCCGCAGCTTCTGCCCTTCTGCGAAGTTTGCAGGAGTGCTCACTCGCGTTAACCGTCAAGACGCAGCCCATCGCTGCCCAGCTGCAACAGATTGCCCGGGACATTCAGGCAACTATGGACCCAGCAAGGTTAGATCAGCTCTACGCCCAGTCGGACGAGCTGGAACTCCACATGCAGCAGACTGAGGCCGAATCAGCAGCGGCCAAGCACGTCATCCGGGAGATTCGTCCACCCCTTCGCACCCATGCTGACGCTATGCACCAGCTGGATGCCAAGGCAGACGCCCAGCTCGCCACCTTGTTCGGGGCTGCCGCAATGCCCATAGACGAAGCCGCCGCTAACCGAATTTCTCAAGAAGCTGACCTGCTTATGCAGGAATGGCAGCAAGCAGTGGCGGCCTTCACAGAGCTTAAAGACGCAACGCTCCACCGGGTCCCGGAGTTGGGGCCCTTGTTTGAACCAGCAAGTGGCGGAGCACAACAGGAAAGGGCGCAGGGGGAAGGCACAGCAGAGCAGAGTACGGGTGCCACCGGGGCAATGGAAATAGAAACTATTATTTGTGATTGACTCACGGACGAGTCAAAGAATTGTGGTCGGGGCCTGTTGGGGCCCTTGTTTTGTTTAGTTTTGACATCTTGGCCAAAACATTTTGAGTTTTGACCTTTTTGAGTTGCGGGATAAATACACATGGCAACCGCGACCGCGCCGCAACTACCAGGAGTTACATAGCTATCAAGGTGGCGCGGAAGCACTCGATAGCTGGAGATAGCATGGAGATACATGCAGATGAAGGAAACACAGCAGAAAACAGAGAGTGGAACACGCAGACCTCAGAAGAGAAGCTGAGAGAAGCCAAAGTGAAGACGCAGAGGAGCCGATAGTCGCGAGGGCGGGTGAATAAATAACAGTCACCCGGCTGAAAAAGGGGTTGAATGCTAAGAGTTGAATGCATACTGAAGAAGTCGTGAGGCCAGAGGCAGGGAAGGACGCGCAGAATAGCTGCGGAGGATTCATGCATGTGCTTCATACGGTTTCTTATCTTCTCTGTTCTACCCTTCTGTTCTAAGATTCATCTGTATCAGCTTTGTGAGCTAACAGGAAGATTGCCATGTAATCATGTATTGGGCTAAGAGATTAATATAATAGAAGGTTGCTGTCTCAATAAGGTGTTCGTATGCATGTAATGCGTTTACGCTGATTTAAAATTTTATTTATGAATGTCTGCAATGCTTATTAAGTAATCTGGCGCATATAACTTTATATATGAATGGATGAACCGTCTTTCTTTAGTTGCGGGTTTGTTCCTTGCCCTTGATCTCATCCCCTTTTGCATGTGGTTGTGGCACGCCTCGGGTGAGATGCACTGCTCTCCTGAGCAGGGTGAAAATGCCGGCGTGTTCCTAGATTACACCGGACCCCTTTGTTGGCCACAACTCTTGAACCTGGGTCTTGTCCGCGAGACCTGATTTCTCGCCAACAATTCTTATGGCTTCAAGTCTAACTACAGGAGAAAAAGTTTCTTCAAAGTCTATACCTTCTTGTTGAGTATACCCCTTGCAAACCAGTCTAGCTTTGTTTCTTATAACATCCCCATTCTCATTTAACTTGTTCTTGAATATCCATTTAGTTCAAATGACATTTTTATCATGTGGTCTTGATACCAAATCCCATGTTTGATTCTTTTCAATTTGATCAAGCTCCTCATTCATGGCTTGAATCCAACATTCATCTTTGCAAGCTTGATTGACATTGTGTGGTTCAATTGTGGATAAAAATGCCAGATAGCTAGAAGATCCCACAAGAGTCCTCCTTGTTTGTACACCTGATTTCTTGTCTCCCAAAATTTGAGATTCAGGATGATTCTTTTGAACATATCTGGATGGAGCCTTTTCAGGTAAATCATCTTCAGGTTCTTCATTGGATCCACTGTCTATATTATTTCTATTTGATGTAGAAGGACAAAAGTCACCATCATCTTCTTTTGTTGTTTGTTTTTCTTCTTTAGGAGCTGCAGGAGACTCATCAATAACAACATCAATACATTCAACAATCTTTCGAAGCCTTTTATTGTAACATTTGTATGCTCTGCTTGTAGATGAGTAACCAAGAAGTATTCCTTCATCTGATCTAGGTTCAAACTTTCCAAGCTTTTCATCATTATTTTTGATAAAGCATTTACTTCCAAAAACTCTAAAATGCTTCACAGAGGGAGAATTACCATACTAGAGTTCATATGGAGTTTTGTCACTATTTACCCGAACATGTGCCTTGTTGAGAATGTTTGCTGCTGTATGTGCTACTTCTCCCCAGAACATGTCAGGAGTTCCTAAATCATCAAGCATAGCTCTATCCATTTGTTGAATTTTTCTATTCATTCTTCTACTACGCCATTTTGTTGTGGAGTGGCAGCTACAGAGAACTGTCTTTTTATGCCATGTTTTTCACAAAATTCAAGGAATTAATTTGATGTATATTCTCCTCCTCGATCAGATCTAAGACACTTGATTTTTAGATCTAATTCATTTTCCACCAATGCTTTGAAGATCTGAAAATTTTCAAATGCTTCATCTTTGTGTTTAATCAACCCGATCCAACACATTCTAGAGAAATCATCAATAAATAAGATATAGTATTCTTCCCCATGTGGTGAATTTTTCCTCATAGGTCCACATATGTCAGTATGAATGAGTTCAAGAGGCTTACTTGATGATCCTTCTTTGGCATTAAATTGTACTCTGGTCTGCTTACTGAATTGGCAAGATTTGCATATGATACTCTCTGGTAGAGTAATATTGGGAAGACCACGAACAACTTTAAGTCTGCTTGATTTGTTGATTTGAGAGAAGCTCAGATGCCCCAGCCTTCTATGCCATAGCCAATTTTCTGAAGATTTTCTCAAGTAACATTGATATTTGTAGTTCTTCAATACATACAGGTTGCTTGGAGTTCTTTTCCCTTTTATAATAGTTTTACCTGTATCAAGATCACGAACCACACATTCTTTTGAACTAAAGACAACTTCAGTTCCTTGATCACACATTTGACTTACACTTAATAGGTTATGCCTTAATCCATCCACATACATGACATCATTAGAATTCACCTTTTCTTTTAGAAAGACAGACCCTTTTCCTTTAATTACAGCAGGAGTATCATTTCCAAATGTAACTTTATTTTCTTTTTCTAGAGCATTATATGCAAGAAGTTTGCTTTTGTCACCTGTCACGTGTCTTGAGCATCCACTATCAATGTACCATTGATTTTCTTCACCTTCTGCAAATAACGCTATCCCACAATTTTCAACCTGTAATTCCTTCTTTTTCCATACTTTGGAACTTGAAGGAAAATGTTGTTTTGGCTGGACTTTGCTCCTGCATTCAGACTCTTCATGGCCAAAGTTATTGCAATAAGCACATTCAACTTCATTTTGAAGAGGAGAAAAGTTGTTATAGGTGTTCTTATTTGGTTCAGTATCCATCCTTTTCTTTCTTGCTTCTCTTTCATGATGGTTTTATATGCAACACATTGAACAACTTTATGACCAAAATGGTGACATGAGAAACATTGTCCATTGAAGTAGAAATTTCTGTGATCATGAAATCTTCTATTTGAATTTACCTTTTGGTTGTTGCTTCTTTGAGAGATATCCCTGTTAGTGTTCCTTGAATTGTGATGATCATGCTTTACCTGTAAATATTCTTTATTCCCTTGCTGAGTAGCTGAATGTAGTAAACCAGTTGTAGCTGCTTTTAGATAATTTGGTGCTGAAGCCTGAGAAGATTCTCCGGTATATCCAAGACCTGTCTTTATAAGAGGAGAACGTTGAACCTTGATAATCTCATCTAAGGTTTCAGATCCTTTAGCAAATCTAAGATTCAGAGTCTTTACTTTCTCAAGTTCTTTTCTTAGACTTACTACTTCACATTCTAATTTCTCATTGTGTTTCTTCGCTTCTTCATTCTGCCTTTTTAGAGTTTCTATGATTATTTTAATTTCTTCCAAGCATATTTTGAGTTGATTTTTTTGATCAAGAAAATCATTTTCATCTAGAGCATCCATAAAAGCATCCTTGTCATCTCTAGAATTATTTTCAAATGCCATGAGAAGTCTAAGATCTTGTTCACATTCTTCCTCACTATCAAATAACCTGTCACTGTCTTCATTTGTATAGTAACTTTTCTTAGTGCTAGATCAGTTGTTATTCCTTCTTGCTACTTCTTTCCCTTTAGCAGATGTTTCTTTATAAGGACACTTTGCAGCATAATGACCAACTCTTCCACAATCAAAACATTTGAAAGGAAGCTTACCTTTGAATCTTCCGGTTCCTAGTTGGAGTCTTCTCACAAATTTTGCCTCATCTTCTTCTGAGATATATCTTGATCCTTTTGGTTTTTGAACTTCTTTCACTTTTTTAGAAGCTTTAAAAACAACTTCTTTGACTTCAGATGATCCTCCTCTCCTCATTTCATATGCAATCAATATGCCATGAAGTTGCACCACAGTAAGAGTTTGAAGATCCTATTTTTCTTCAAGAGCAGAGACTTTTGATTCAAATTTTGCCGTTAGCAATCTTAAGATTTTCTCAACCAAAGTAGATTCCATGATTGTTTCTCCCAGATTTCTCATACGATTTACAACATCATCAAGACATAAAAAGAAACTTGCAATATTCTCATCACTATGCATCTTTAAATTTTCATATTCAATTCTGAGAGTTTGAAGTTTTGTACTTTTTACCTTTGCATCACCTTCATAACTTAGAATGATTTTGTCCCATATCTCCTTTGCTATATTCAGCTGCATAACTTTGACAAATTATGATTCAGTTAGACTTCCCGTTAGAGCATTGAATGCCTTTGCATTTATTTCATAATTCTTCTTTTCAGTCGGATCTGTTGGTATTGCAGTTAGATATTGATATCCTTGTTCAACAATGGCCCATACATCTGCTCCCATAGACTGAAGATAGGATCTCATCCTTATTTTCCATAAGATTAAATTGCTTCCATTAAATATTGGAGGCTTGATAGACGCTGTTCCATCTTGATTTCTCATCTTGCTTGATCTTCCTTCTAGCGGTTAAGCTTTTTCAGAAGGACCTGCTCTGATTCCAATTGTTGGGAAAAATAATGAGAGGGGGGGGGGGGGGTTGAATCAATATTTAGTGTATACAATAAAAATTTGATATTTCTTTCTTAAAAACCATACACAACTTTCCTGAAGCAAACCCGCGTATATACGTGGATATCCTTTACAGAACTCGCGTATATCCAGTGATCTAATTATGCATTTAGTTCTTGACTTAGATCATTGCATTAATCATTCATCAGATATTTAGAAAACAATAAACAAATGAAGGAAGAACAGAATAATCATCACACATAAGCAACCACACATGAACACCAGGATTTTTAGGTGGAAACCCAATTTGGGAGAAAACCACCGCTGCCGTCGTCTCAGTCTTCAATTTTATTATTTAAGAAAACTTCTTACAACATGTACTGGTGCAGACTTATACCAGTACGCAGGCACCCACCTACAGAAGGCTACAACCTTCTCTCGTTTACCAGCCTCTCCTGGAAGGGAGCAACAACCGCCTACTCTCGTTTACCAGCCTCACCTGGAAGGGAGCTACTACCCCCTGATATTAGCACCAGCTTCTACTGGCAGAAAGCTTCTACATTCATACTGAAGGTTTCAATCCTCAGATCCATTGCAGACCACATTCATCAATTTTCAAATTGGATCAAACAGCTCCAACAAAACCCTTTACTTCTCAATAAACAACCTTTTCCCAATGCATCAAACAGAACAGTGAAACCACTGTAACCAGAATATCAGAGATAACCCAGACTTCAGAATAAATATGCAGAAACACATTCAACCTTGAGCATCCATAAGATCAAATATCATACGCGCTTTTATTTAATCAGATCCACGTATATACGCACTTTTTATGAAGTGAACCCACGTATACATCTGTGCATTTACCAAAATAACCCTAACTGTCCATACGCGACTTTGTTGAAACTGATCCGCGTTTACACGCGCTTTTCACGAACTGAACCTGCGGATAGACTTGTAAAAGATAAACTTTGCACAACAGATCAGATCTATGAACTTACCCAGATTTCTTCAAGTTCTTCAGCAGATTTGCGCCAGGTCTTCATCACTTATTTTCAGATCATTCAAGAGATTCACCATTTCTAGATCTAGAGATCTTTAACCTTCACCATGTTCATAGATGCATCATAGATTCAGATCTATCAATCAGGAGCAGAGTTCAACCATGCAGATATACTTCAGAGTGAAGTATTCATTAAAGCCTAGACACATGCACCCCCTTTGCACAATGAATTTCTTCTCCTTATATAGATTTAGACTTTTTCAATACCATGAGTCAAAACCACATTACTTCCGATGGTTTTCCTGGACGGGATCAAATAGATGATACAATGCTCAATACAATGGGTCAATACCATGGTAATGCCCCTTTGTATTCTAATTTTGGAGCGCAAAAGACCATACGCGACTTGGCACGTACTTTTCCGCGTACATACGCGACTTCCCTCTACTAAAATCGCGTATGCCTTTTGACATACACTTTTCATCATTTTTTTGGCCCATTCTGGAAATTATTTCTTCTGCACCTTCTATACTAATTGTAGATACATCAGATGTATATCATTCACAAGCCATCATCTTCATTAAGTAGGTTTCCATCATCTTCATCAAGTGGGTTGCCATCAAGGACAACACTCAGCATCATATTGCCAACAGATTAAAGATAAAGCAAGAGGCAGATCAGCCCAAAGGAAATTTGAATTAACTGCACCTATAGGAAGTTACTCTTTTCAAAGATATTTCTACTACCTAATGCTTTGTTTCCTTCAATAAAGCATTAAAAGATTATTGAACCCAGTCAGAGATATTTTCTCTCTGCCAAACAGTTATTGTAAAAGTTACTAATAGGCCTTAAAGTCAAAAATTTCACCTATATTCCCTCAGAAGTTAAGATTGGAGTTATTATTTAGAGAAATATCTTTAGATATTCTTGCCTTGAGCCTTGCATGGTATTCAAGGTAAATAATTCATTAACTTTGTAATAAATGACACCCAAACTCTAAACTCAGCTTCACCTCCTCATTTGCAAATAAATACTGCATTTAAGCTCGTTATCTTGTTGCCATTTGATGACTCTTTGAAGTAATACATAGTCTCTTGGAAGTTGAAAATAAATTGATGTCTTGGAACTTGTGAATGCCTTGATTTGTTTATTGATGGAGGAGGCTTGCTTGCAGGATCCCTGATCTTGGTTGATGGTGAAGTCCTTCTATTCTGTTATTGTTATTTCCTATTTCATTAGGTTTCCATCTTTCTATGTTGCAGTAGAGCAAAGGATTTAGACTAAGAAATGTTTCTAAAGGCACCTTAGTTCTATTTTTTCTTCACTGCCTTAATGTTTTCCTCCACTAGGACATTTTAGAGAATTCTTAATTGCTCTCTAGAGCCCCTAATCTTGTTTATTTCATGAATAGTTTAATACAGCTAGTATCAAGAATGATTTATGGCTAGCACTGCTTATTTGATGTCACTAAAACACTGTTTTTGAATTCTTTCTCTAAAGTACCATTACTTAGGTTCACCAAGAAAGTTTTGTTTCAATCATACCCTTTGTACTTGCTTAATTAAATAATTATTTTGGACATCTTCATAACTATAATCAAATATGTTTAGGCATTCCCTCTTCTCTGGTTATATTTATATGTGTGTCTTAAATGTTTTGTGTCCTTGAAGGTGAAATCACTAGAAGTTAAATGAGTTTCTCGCCTTCTATATTTCATTGGAATGTTTGTCTTGAAGAATTATCTGCTTAAGTTTAATCAAAGAATTTATGGTTTTCCATGTCTATTGTTTGCCTCTTTATGCCTATGATATTTAAGTCCCTTTTGTTAAAGGTACATGATAAAGGATTCTTTATTTCCCTTTGTACTAATTTTATTCTCACAATTGATTTCCATCTCATTACCCCTAAAAACCTTGAAGATCCACTGACCAAGTTATATTTTCCCTGTGATGCTCCCTGATCCATTGATTAACCTATCATGACTTTTATAGATTCCATTTCCCAATGAATTAGAGATTTCCTCATTCTACCTATTCTACTTGACCATATTGCCCAACCAAAACAATCAAACAAACCCTACACTTAATAACTAGCCTAAAATCAACCATCTAAAGAAAACAAGTTCATATCCTTTGCAAACGAATAGAGAGATCCCTCTTTGAGTCTAGCAAAGCTAGGTCCTAGGACTCCAAAGACTGGTATGATGTTACCATGTGCATTTGGTCTACCAATATGCTAAATCACGGGACACTAACATAATGGCGATCACAGTGGGACAGAGTACATGATAGCCTAAAAACTCTTATAGACTCATTAAAACACTCAATTAAGCTTAAGAAAATCAATTAATAAGCCAAGAGTAGACTCTTCTTGTTTCACCATCCTAGCTAAATGATGATTCAGGTGTATGACACTCATACAAACCTTAGGGCTACATAAAGAAATTCAACCCCTCCCTCCCACAAAAAAAAAAAAAAAACATTCTTAGATTTGTTTTTTGTTAATTATTGGTGGTGAACCATACACATTTATCTTCAAAATAACCAAAAATATCCACCTGGCAACTCCACTAGCCTCTAGTATGCCTATTACTTCACTAGTTCTCATTAGAATTCCTTAGGATTGTGTCAAATCAGCCCTGAGAAGTTTATAAGCCTAGTCCCCTATTATACAAGTTTAATAAGCACTAAGAGAGGTTAGCCTTCTGAAAACAGTCCTAAACTTTCAGCCTCTCTAAGTTTTTGAGTTTGAAATCTGGGTGCTTCACAAAGGATCAATACCAAATCTCATCTAGACCCAAATCCTACTACTATAGTTGATGACCCAGAAAATATTTTGTGGCAAACTTCTAAATCTAGAAATTTAACTACTGTTAGGACCCTTCCAAGTGCAAGATCTATCCCTAAACACCTTACAGCCTTGCAAGATCCTCAATTTGACTTGCACCATTCAAAGAACCTATTTTAAACCATGTCACACAGTGATATTGACCAGACTGACCTTGAGCCCATAGATTTAGAACATAGTTCTAGTAGAGAAGCCTCTCCTTCCACTCCTCCTGATTTTCAACATCTCCATCACTTCAACTCTTTCCATAAAAAATATACTCAAAATTAGTTTGCTGGTCCAAGTAATTCCACCACACCCATCCACACATCCACTGTTCAAAACATACCATTTCATCCCACATTCCCTCTCACAAACCCACCTCTTGTAAATATTTCATTTGCTCCCATCATGGCAACATGGTATGCTCCCCTAGTGCCCCCTAGTGTTACCACAACCTCTGGTTCCTTTACCAAATTATTATCAATCCAGAATTCCCCACTTCACTGGAACTCAATCTATCACTACCCAAAAACATGTAGATAAAATGAATGATTGCTTTAATACATGGAAATAAAAGAAGAGACCATTAAGATGAGGATATTTGCACAAAGCTTAGGAGGAGAAGCCAAAAAATGGTTTAAGGGCTTAAATCCTAACATCATACATGATCTTCCTTCTCTATACCAAACATTCATAAAAAAATGGGAAATTAAAAAAAACCCTCTCCAAATTCTGTCAAAATATAGCAACCTTAAAATAAATACTGGGGAAAGTGTCCAAGATTACTGCACTACATTCAATAGTGTTTATAATGCACTTCCACCAAACATGAAACCCCCACTAGGTTTAGCCTTAGCAAAATTTCCAGAGGGTTTTGACCCAGAAATGGCCTACCAGCTAAGAGAAAGAGACCTCTTAACTTTAGAAGATATGCAGAGGGGAGGTGTAAGTGTAGAAGAAAATCTGATTGAAAAAAGAGCTAGGTTAAAGTTAGAAAAAAGAGTTACATATAAGGATGAAACAGTGGCCTCGACCTCATCATCTCATGCCAAAATGATAACTTAGTGAGGGTAATGGAAAGAATGATGGAAAGGATAAACTTAACTGAAAGAGTACCTCCTATGAAAAACCAAGCAAATACCCAAAATAAAAAAAAGGAAGCCAAATTTCATAAGAGACTCTATTCAAAATAGACAAAGAGACAATGAAAAACAAATTAGGCATCCTTTCCAAGATAACTATGTAGATGAAGAAGAAAGAGAGACAAAAAGGTTGGAAGAAAATCATGTAAATATGATAGGATCTAACACTGAGGGTGATGTTTTTCTCACAGAATAAGAACAAGGATTCTCTTCCTCAGACCAAAATAAAACCAACCATGAGGATTCTGAATATTACCAATTGGGATTTTAAAATGCCATTATGGAGGTCCACAAACAATATGACCTTAGGAGAAAAAAGGACCAAGAGGATTCCAAGAATAATAATATAGACACTGCTGTTAGGAAAAGCTCAGAAAATCTTCCTAAAAAGACAACAAACATTACCAACATTGTGGCTAAGAAAGCTGATCTAAACAAAGACAAAACCAACCAACAAAGTGTTGACCCAAGATGCCTTAGTACTTCTACTAGTGGCCTTGGAAAATCTGTTCAAAATGACAGTCCTAATAAAACCCAACAAATCAAAATTGCTGAAAAGAATATGTGTGACAAAACGTATGTAAATATGTCAAAAACACTAGCACCTTTCAGTATTGAGGGAGAAATTTCCAAGATCAAAATTAGCATACCCCTTGCTGAACTAGTAACCCAGGATGCATATAAAAATCAAGTCTTGAAATATTTGAATATAGGAAATGGAACTGATACTTTAAAATTGACAGATGATAAACCAGAATTGTTGTTTGGTCCTAAAGTAGAAGGAAAATACCAAGAGGGAGCCATCCCTCCATTCTATGTCAGCTTGAACATACATGATAAAATCTTGCACCATGCCATACTAGACTCTAGTGCCTCTCACAACCTCATGCCAAAAGTGGCAATGGATAGATTAGGCCTAGAAATTACTAAACCTTACAAAGACCTGTATTCTTTTGATTCAAGCAGAGTCAAATGTTTAGGTCTAATCAAGGATTTATGTGTCAATCTGGCACAAATTCCTGCTAAGGGTCTAGTTATAGACATAGTAGTTGCTGACATTCCCCCAAAGTATGTCATGCTTCTATCCAGATCATGGGAAGCCAAACTTCAAGGGAGCCTTCAAATGGACATGTCTTATGCTACCATCCTAGTATTTAACCAAACAAGGAGATTATACAAGGAATATCGTATGAAATATATGGGAAGAAACCTAGATAGGCCAAACAACACTCATTTTTATTCCATCCATTCAGGCCTTGACTCATTTATCTTGTACAATGAATATGAAATCAGCAAACAAGAAAATGAAAATGAGAGATTTGAGCCCACCAGAACAGTCAAATCTATCCTCAAATGAAGAACATAACAGCTCAAACTTTAGTAGCCCTGAACAACAAAATGATAGTGAGTGTGAGATAGAAACACTTTGGAACATGAGCTTTGATGGCTCTTGTGGCAAAGCTAGTTTTGGAGTTGGTGTATGGATACACAATACAAACAAAGTAAATTCCTACAAACTTGATTTCCAATGCACTAATAACATTGCAGAATATGAAGCTCTCCTCCTTGGCTTGCATTTGCTCAAAGACATAGGAGCCAAGAAAATATTAGTCCAAGGAGATTCAGAGCTGATCATTTTGCAAATGAAAGGGGAGTATTCAGCCAAAAACCCAAGATTAAGATAATATAGGAATGTTGCCCTAGATCTTCTGGAAGCCTTTGAAAAATATGAAGTCACTTTCATCCCTAGAGCTTAGAATATCCTTGCAAATGAGCTTGTCTTTACTGCCAACAATTGCCAAATACCCCATGTAAATGAACAATTCACTATCAAAGTAAAAAATCGGCCTACAATTCCTAGCAATGAAAACTATTGGCAAGTGTTTGAGGGTGTGTTGACAGGAAAATCTGTCTCGGCCAACAACAGGGGATCTCCCCGGCAAAAGGTCCCAATTAGACCTTGAACCATTTGGAATAGGGATCCCGTCTAGGGTGTGGGTCTGGCTACCACTGATTTCTCCTTTGCTTTGGGTCTCGCTTAAAATCTATAAAACAGTGGGTACACACCTAATCAATTGATACAAGACATATGATTGATGCATTAAATGTACATGCAGCACTATGAGTAGCAAGAGGAAATAATAAAGCATGAAGACCGAAGGAAGTGTCGATAGCAACACTTCATTAGGGTCATGCTTGCAAACTGTTCTGACTGCAAGAGAAATAGTTCCTCACGACGAGAACACCCTTCACTTCCTAAAAGTTTAAATGATAACACAAACGCAGATAAAAAAAGTCATCAACATTAGCTAAGAAAGTGAAACAAACTCAACCACCATTAACATACTCAGAAACTGTTATGCAACTGTGATATGAATCAAAAATACAGTTCCCTTAATCTTAGGATGTTCAAAAACTGAAAATAAAATACTCGACAGTGCTGATACATAAGACAACACCAGATCCCATAGGAGAATTTTCAAAATGCTTGTATTAATGTTTCAGTGTATAATCCTCTGGTAATAAAATATACTCTGCTCGAGTCCCAAACCAAAAGTCCCCGTTACAAGCTCCCAAAGGAGTATTTATAAAACAAAACTTGCCCTTTGGGCTTCCTGGACCTTTCATCTTCTTGACCATTGGGTTGCCTTGTGACCCAGTCTTTTTGCGTCCTGCGACTTGAGCCGCTGTTGCGACCTGCGACTTGGCTGCTGTTGCGACCTGCGACCTGACTGGGTCGCAGGGTCGCAAGTTGTAATAAAATGAGAGAATTCAACCTTGCAACCTTGCGACAAGGTCGCTGGGTCGCGAGGTCGCAAAGGTGAAAAAACCAAAGGTATGCGACCTTGCGACTAGGTCGTTGGGTCGCGGGGTCGCAAAGGTGAAAAAACCGAAGGTATGCGACCTTGCGACCTTGCGACTAGGTCGCTGGGTCACGGGGTCGCAAAGGTGAAAAAAATGAAGGTATGCGACCTTGCGACCTTGCGACTAGGTCACTGGGTTGCGGGGTCGCAAAAGGTGGAAAAACGAAGATATGTGACCTTGCGACCTTGCGACTAGGTCGCTGGGTCGCAGGGTCGTAAAAGGCCGAAAACTGAAGGTATGCAACCTTGCGACATTGCGACTAGGTCGCTGGGTTGCAGGGTCGTAAAAGGCCGAAAACCGAAGGTATGCGACCTTGCGACCTTGTAACTAGGTCACTGGGTCACAGGGTTGCAAAAGGCGGAAAAAATCGAAGATGTGCGACCTTGCGACCCTGGCAGATGTGTGACCTGGGGTTTTATCCTTTCCATCTTTCTCCTGTTGAGATAGTCGTAGCTCCCACCACATGATACCAGCACTTCTGGGTGAGCGACAAACTTCCTTGTCAGGGTCGTCATCATAATCTCCTCATGTTACCTGTGTGTAAGCATGTTAGATTAGCCATTAGCCTCACCCACATAAATATGTTTATGCATGTTGAAGAAAAATAAGATACAATAAACAGAAAACGCAGATGCATAAGGAGCATATTGAAAAGTAACATCAAGGGATTTTAACGATTAGCTTGGACACCTGTATAGTCTTGTTCTGTAGGCGATAGACCGCTAAAATATCTCGATCCAGGGAGAAGTCAAATCTTGCAACCTTTTAACTTCATCAGGCTTTAGATTTAGCTTTTCGGTAAGCCCATCCACTGTAATTTCAGCCATGTATTCATGTTGTAGTGCTTCTTCCATGCTAAACATTCTCTCTACCAAATCCACAGCTCGTTTTTCTGCTACATCCAAAAACACTGCGCCCAACAGAGGAGAAGGAGAAGGAGGTAACTGGCCCTTTTCACCAACTGACGGGTCTCTGCATTAGCAATCATATCTGAGAGATCTTCATCTCCGGGGCTAGTAATTGTGTGAGCGATCTTCACTATAATGTCTTTATGCCGCTTGACATCTGCGAAACCTAAGGATGATGCTGGTGCTTGGAGTAACGAGTCTGCAAAAATGCAACCCATTGACCATACATCAAGAATGGGGCTGTAATGAAATCGATTGCCCGTGCATCTCAGAAACAACTCCAGAGGCCTATAGTTTTTAGCGATGGGGCTTCAAGTCACCACGTAGCACATTCACGGAGCGCGATTGCTGAAGGGCCCTCAATAACTCATTCATAATCGACTGAACATTCAAGGGAGCCGCTGACTGGTGACTGCTCCTTTCGTCTGCTTGATTTCCAGACTCTATAAAGTCTGCCAAATCTTCATGCACCATTTCCATCACAGTATAAATATCGCTTGATCTCCTTCAACGTCACGATAAAAGGGAGCTTGACCTGGCTGTGAATTAACCTTTCAGACATGACTTTCTCTGTACAAGCCGGGTGTTTGAAAATACATTCTAATTTCTTGATGGCAGCGTTCTAACATTAAATCCGCTCGCAATTTTCATCTCCTCTGTCACTTAAACATCCGCTTTTGGATTGCGCCAGCCTTCAATCTGTACGCATGGCCTGCAATCACGGCTTGCTAAGATATGATAGACATGCTATGCATTAAAATTTCCTGTTTCGGTGCATGGATCGTTAAACATCCACTTTTGGAATGCACCAGCCTTCAATCTGTTCCGCATGGCCTGAAATCACGGCATGCTGAGATATGACAGACATGTCGTGCGTTAAAATTTCCTGTTTCAGTGCATTGACATGGGACGTTATGATATATTTCCACACTGCTCACCAAAATGGTGGATCGTATCACCATTTCTTCGGCATCTGTTTCGAAAGCTGACTCACCTCCTCCAGCATGTGGGGCACCTGACTTGGCACCGGTGGTTAGCTGGCTTCATGATAATACCCATGGCATATTGCGCAACCACCATATATTGATAAACAGACCGTGGTGACTTATTATTTCGTTACAATTACTTACAATGCCATTGTGGTTTTGTTACCATGCATCTGCCTGTATTTAAAACATACCCTTTTGACCACTGCTCGGCGCCCATTCGTAACATTTTCTCTTTGTTTAGTTTATATGATCTCGCCCTTGCAATCTTACATGGTTTGAAAACCATATTATTCTCGCACCGCTCGAAACATGATTGTAAATTATTCTACATCGCACTATAGTTATTGTAACATGCCACCATAGGTTTATCATAACACTCTGCTCCATGTTGAAAAACGCCTTCAAACCTTTGGCTCCATGCAACATGCCCATGCATGTCTGCGCCATGTTTCCAACACATGTCATCAAACGTTTTATTTCATGCAACGTGTCTGTTCATGTCTGCGCCAAAGTCATTATAACATCTCGCTCCATGTTTTAGACATGACTTTGACCGTTGTATATCACCTTCATCATAGAAATAGTCGATTTCAATTGTAGTGGGTTTTCATGTGTTTCTAATCCATGTTTTAATTATAACGTTGACCGCTGTATTAATTCCGCTCCAACATGCAACATAAACATCTAAATGTCCAATCGTAGTCGACTTTGGACCACCGTGTATATATATGTATCTGCTCCAAAACCTTTAGCATAGGTTGAAAACCATCGAACATTTTCGCCCATGCTACGTGCCATGGATTTATGCACCACGTTTCCACGTCCTGTTGACCGCTGGATATGTAAACTGCTTCACACATTTGCCACAAGTTGGAAAACAGCCGTTGGACCTTTGCACCTGCTCCACGTTTTTAAAAATAAAACCATCGAACGTTGGATTCCAATGCCACGTGTCCATGCATATATGTGCCATGCAACGTTGGACTCCATGCATTTCTGCGCAGTGTTTCCAACGTGTTCCATGCTATGTATATTGCTCCAGATTGTTAAACATTGGCGCCCATGTGAGGTTTGACCGCTATAATCATATACATTCGCTCAAAGTATTTATCATAGGTGGAAGACCTGCCATCGCACGTGGTTTGAAAAATGAACTGCTTTATCTGCTTTGTGCCTTAGTTCAACCATATAACGTGGATCCTTTGCTTTTCCTCATATTGTTAGTGAAAATAAATAAAAATATTCACACCAAGGTCATAACCTCATGATATGAATGCTTCTTGCCTTGCAAGATCGAGATTAGACATCTGCTACTCCGCAACCGAGCATGGGATGTCTGATGAAAGCAATTGGAAATGTGAGGTCCATGAGAAGTCTCCAAATATATTCATCGTACTTTAGAGTAAAAGCATATCCTTCTCGAGGAATTTCTTTTAAGACAATGCAGCTTCATAGGGTAGATTAGTCATTTGTTCAAGCCACATTGATGGCCCTTTTCATATTGCCCTTTTCCTCCCGGCTACCGAAAGGCGTATGCATTTCAACATGACCTTTTAGGTTCAATTTGAAATTCCCCATTTATTATGGTCTCGCATAGATATCTTTCACGAGAAAAGAAGACTAGGGTTTTAAGGCCTTTTCGTTCCTCCACATGTACTCCTTGTGACCTAAATAGTGCCTCAGTATGTATCTCCAGATTAACAGATGTTGCTTCTCAAAGGTGCGCTGCCATATTTGAAACTCTGCCATCGACTTACCATACCCATATGAGATTGTCATTTTCTAGGGATATCTTCTGAGTCGGATTTGTTCACTGGGCTGTACTTCAGGCTAGATTCATCGAAGCTATGAAATATGTTCCTTTGCATGCACCCATCAGCATTTAACATTTTTAGACATTTCCAAACAGAGGTGCGCACTAGTGAAGAAATATTTTTTTTTTTTTGCATTAGTGGCATAGAAGGTTCTCTCTGATCGACATGTATCACACTATCCTCTTTTAACAACACTGATTGTTTGCTCCTGCTCCTCCCCTGTTCCGCAACTTGGTCTCGTCATTGAGCCCAATTTTATTTCCCTTGTCGTCGTGACACGATTGAGGAGTTTGTTACCCGTGGGGTCAACCTGTGTGAAACATTACGACATCACAATTACTCTTTGATAATGGTGTCTCTAGATAAAACATATAAAACTAACAAGCTTAAGATAAGTATTCAAACAACATGCTCAATGACCTACAGCGGGAGGGATTTTATTCGTCAATACACAAAAGGTTTACATTCAAACGTATGCATGGCAATCTCGTTACACTTGGCACGACTGCGACAAGAGTGTTCGGGCGCACGCTAGATGATCCTTCCCACATATGGCATGATTGCAACGATGACATTGGATCATGATGGCGAGACAACTCATGAGGGGTTGGGGATAGGTTAGTGGGACGTCACTGACTACAAGTTGGGTGAAAGAACTTTAATGCCTAAGCGAGTAGAGGGGGAACCCGAAATTTTAAATATACCTAAAATTTTGGGTGGTATTGTAGCGGCTACAACAAATGGCGAACCACTGGTAGAATCCAGCATCTCTGTCAATGTCACAACAATAGTCTGAGTCCAGGTAATGATACAAGGGAATATTGAACAAGTTCCGTAGGTACCCCTTGTATTACTTTGGCCCTTTACAGGTATGCCTAATCCTTGTGCCTCAACTTAGTCTCGCTAATCAGAAACACATCAAAGAGAAAGCTCATAGATGCCAGTAGCTTGTTGATGATGTGAAGAGAAAGGCAGTGGGTTTATTATTTTCAGGATTTTTTAAAGTAAGTTTCTGGTGTTGCTCCGCTGCTAGCAGACCTGGAGAGTACCCCGGCGGAGTCACTTCAAGAAATCACAAACGTTGCTCCGCTGCCAGCGAGCCTGGTCAGTACCCCGACAGAGTCATTGCATTACCTCTCTGCGCAGGAAGCCTTTCTCGATCCTTTACCCTTATTTGTTTCATGTGCTTGCAGCACTTATTTTCATGTGCTCGTGGCACTTATTTTCATGGGTGGATGAGGGATCCCGACTTATTTTACGAGCAAGAGAGGTTGTTTCTTGTTTTACAGAAACTAAAAGATATCCTGATTTGGGTTTGCCCTCGTGCCAAACCTTCACATCCCATTCACCACAATAGGCGAAGTGTGAAAAACAGATCATTAAAACGTCCAAGACTATGCTGGGCACAAGGCTTAGGCTTATGGGTATGGGTCATTTCAACTCATCAAGTCTCCCACAGACAACCGGCTCGTATCTCCCCAAATAAATAAGTTTAGACTCATAGGCATCTTTTTGAGAATGCGACTTCGCTGACTGGTCCTACGAGAAAGCTGCCTCTTGAGATAGCCACCGCAACCTCATGTAAAACAAATGGGGTTACTGTTTCAGCAATCGGGGTAAAACAAGATTGCAAGGTGATAGGGTTGCAATGAGGGCTCATGAAGTGGCAGGAGATATGAAAAAAAATGATGTGAGGGAGAGAGCATATGACGCAATGTAATAGGTGAGGCTAAAGATGCAATGCAACGCCATGTGGGAGAATGATTAACCAGTTGTAGATGGGAAAGAGGCGCAATACAAGCATTAATTATTTATGCAGCAACAAGAAAACTGAAAAGAAATGAGTGCAAAACAATTGTAACATGATGATGCCTAGGATATTAGTCGTAAATAAGAATAGTAAACACACTTTTAAACTATGAAGTAAAAATTTGGCAAGTAAACCTAATTAACTTTGAACTAAATTTTTTTTTATTGCATGTCCTAGCTAGCCTACACCTAAACCCTAGTTTAACCAATGATGCGGTCAGGTTACGTAAAATCAGTTTTCCAGTGCAGCCATCGCATTAATTTGCATCCTACAACGACAACAATGATCAGGATCAGAGCTAGTATCCGAAAAAGTGTAGCAGCAACAAAACTTACCTGAGGAGTAGGTGCCATGGCAAAATGATCAGATATACTTACCAAAGAACATGCCACAACAGATTATGCAAGATGAGTCCCATTCTCATCTTGATAACCAGCAATATGTTCTTGAAACCCAACATTTATACATGACACATGTTCATCCATGCACAATCCTAGGTCTGATGGGTGCTGGGTAAGCCATTGCCTCTTTGTAGGCACATCCACCAAATGGGGTTGGTCGAGTTGACCGAAAATATCATCATGGTGTTGAGGACCATCAGTTTTATGGGATGGAAACAATAAGCAAGTGCCAGGCGAATTATATATGCATGCGCATCCAAGCGTAGAAACCCTAGTTTCGAAAACCCTAGCTCGAGGTTGCTCTTGGGCTTGGTCAAGGGTATGAGGATCTGAATCCACTTTCAGTGTAGGCTGCAATTCCTCACCACCTTGAACAAACTTTGGACCTTCGAGCGGAGGGCTTCCCAACTTTGATGGTTGGGCGAGATCAACAAGCGACTGGACGTGACCATGGATTGTGGTGAGTTGCAAAATGTCAGTGGGCTTTGTATCAATTTGGTCAATTTTTTGCGCGTTGACAGATTGATAGATCAATATATCAGATTATTTAGATTCGTCAGGGTGGGGTGGATTCGATGCGGTTATGCTAGGAGGAGCATGGTATGTGGGGATTGTCATTTGAGAAATGGTCGGCAGAAGCTGAGGCACTTCGATTTTCTGATGGGTACTCGAATCCTCACAAAAAAGATCATTGAATTCAGGTGTCTTCATATGGTCAGCCAAGAGACCCAAGTGACAATCCTCAGTGGTATGATTGAAT
This sequence comes from Pinus albicaulis, assembly GCA_034641835.2. Taxonomy (NCBI): domain Eukaryota; kingdom Viridiplantae; phylum Streptophyta; class Pinopsida; order Pinales; family Pinaceae; genus Pinus; species Pinus albicaulis. The sequence goes on along the minus strand of CM076570.1, from coordinate 232,648,736 downwards.
ATATTTTCAGATAAGGAGTGATTGCTGCAACCATTGATTTGACCAAGTTGGGTACCTAGCATGTCGGGTTCCCCGGGAGTTACCGACTGGGATGAATCAATAGAGGGGACATATTGAGGTTGCTGAGATAGGAAACTGCTCCTATGGTTGTCTAAAGATTCCGAGTGAGAATGATCAGATCTAAAAGATTCATCGATTTTGAATTGTGATTTTGAAACACCATCTGCGTGCTTATGATTGTCGCCAATACCAGTATAAAGAAATTTTGAATGTCTCGAAGAAATTACTGGTGTGGTGGGATCGGGAAACCAACAGGGGAATAATGAACGAATGGATTGAGTCATAGGGGCGTTAACCATATGAGGCTTTTCAACACGCGCATCCGTGTCATTCAGAGGACACAATGATCTGGCAGACCTTGTAAGGGAATCAACTTTATGCAGGGTAGGAGTTGATTCATAATCTATATGTGAACCAGATTTAGGTTCGTGTCCAGGGAGACACTGAGTGGGCTCGAGGTAGGTTTCATGAACCAAAAGAGATAATGAGCCACTGGGGTGTTCAGATTCATAATCCGAATGTGAACCAGATTCATAATCCGAATGTGAACCAGATTCATCATCCGAATGTGAACCAGATTCATCATCCGAATGTGAACCAGATTCATAATTCGAATATGAACCAGATTCATCATCCGAATGTGAATCAGATTCATAATCCGAATGTGAACTAGATTAATCATCCAAATGTGAATCAGATTCATAATCTGAATGTGAACCAGATTTAGGACTAAGTCCGAGGAGACATCGAGTGGGCTCGGGGTAGGTTTCATGAGCCAAGAGAGATAATGAGCCACTATGGTCTTCAAATTCGGATTCGGCATGGTGCGTGAAAGATTCAAAGGTAGTGCAATAGGCTTTATCCTCTTGCCAGTGTCTATCCTTGTTCAGTACTTCCAAAGTCACAACTCCACTCCCAAACAACTCAGGAGGAGGGGCGAGAATATCACAAATAGCAACACTCTCCTTGGAGGCCTGAATGTGGTCTGGACTTGGGGAGATGGAAAAGAAAGCATTAGGGACAAAGTCCGAACAGCAGGTATAGGGAACACTAGGATCTAACTGAAATTGCTCAAGGGAAATCACATACTTGAACTGTTCACCTAAACATTTCCAATCAACATCCTTCTCAGGGAACTCAAAACAATAATGAACGAATCTGATAAAGAACTCTCCTAAATATTCCTGAGGTTCCATTCTGATCTCAAATAACTTTATTACAACGTTATGAGGATCATACCTGTGAAAAGCTTGTTGTAATTTATGGGCGAGTTGTTCAAACGAATGGATGGAAGCTTCTGGCAATGTGCGCCACCATTGCTTAGCGCGACCTTTGAGGGTGAGGAAAAAAAGCAAACAAAACAAACCCTCATCATCAATTTCATAGCACTCACCAAAGTCACAAAAATCTGAACAGTGTTGGGTTATGGACACCCCATTTTCACCATCAAATTTTAACTCGGACAAGTGATACATAAGTTCATCGGAGATGTAGTATCCAGGCTCATAAAACACCGACAAACATCTCGGGAGAATGATTTGGGAATGAGCCATTACAGATATGAGATTAACTGCAGGCTCTAAGGGCTCAGCTTGTCATCTAGCCCCCCTTCTGTTAACCATATGGTCGGAGGTTCAAGCCCTCCTTCTAGCGCCAATTTTCTTGACAGGAAAATCTGTCCTGGCCAACAGCAGGGGATCTCCCTGGCAAAAGGTCCCAATTAGACCTTGAACCGTTTGGAATAGGGATCCCGTCCGGGGTGTGGGTCCGGCTACCACTGATTTCTCCTTTGCTTTGGGTCTCGCTTAAACTCTATAAAACAATGGGTACACACCTAATCAATTGATACAAGACATATGATTGATGCATTGAATGTACATGCAGCACTATGAGTAGCAAGAGGAAATAATAAAGCATGAAGACCGAAGGAAGTGTCGATAGCAAGACTTCATTAGGGTCATGCTTGTAAACTATTCTAACTACAAGAGAAATAGTTCCTCACGACGAGAACACCCTTCACTTCCTAAAATTTTAAATGATAACACAAACGTAGATAAACAAAGTCATCAACATTAGCTAAGAAAGTGAAACAAACTCAACCACCATTAACATACTCAGAAAACTGTTATGCAACTGTGATATGAATTGAAAATACAGTTCCCTTAATCTTAGGATGTTCAGAAACTGAAAATAAAATACTCGATAGTGCTGATACATAAGACAACACCAGATCCCATAGGAGAATTTTCAAAATGCTTGTATTAATGTTTCAGTGTATAATCCTCTGGTAATACAATATACTCTGCTCAAGTCCCAAACTAAAAGTCCCCGTTACAAGCTCTCGAAGGAGTATTTATAAAACAAAACATGCCCTTTGGGCTTCCTGGACCTTTCATCTTCCTGACCGTTGGGCTACCTTGTGACCCAGTCCTTTTTGCGACCTGCAACCTGAGCCGCTGTTGTGACCTGCGACCTGGCTGCTGTTGCGACCTGCGACCTGACGAGGTTGCGGGGTCGCAAGTTGTAATAAAATGAGAGAATGAGACCTTGCGACCTTGCGACTAGGTCGCTGGGTCGTGAGGTCGCAAAGGTGAAAAAAACGAAGGTATGCAACCTTGCGACCTTGCGACTAGGTCGCGGGGTCGCAAAGGTGAAAAGATCGAAGGTATGCGACCTTGCGACCTTGCGACTAGGTCGCTGGGTCGCGGGGTCGCAATGGTGAAAAAACTGAAGGTGTGTGACCTTGCGACCTTGCGACTAGGTTGCTGGGTCGCGGGGTCACAAAAAGGTGGAAAAACGAAGATATGCAACCTTGCGACCTTGCGACTAGGTCGCTGGGTCGCAGGGTCGCAAAAGGCCCAAAACCGAAGGTATGTGACCTTGCGACCTTGTGACTAGGTCGCTGGGTCGCGGGGTCGCAAAAGGTGGGAAAACGAAGATATGTGACCTTGCGACCTTGCGACTAGGTCGCTGGGTCGCAGGGTTGCAAAAGGTGGAAAAAATCGAAGATGTGCGACCTTGCGACCCTGGCAGATGTGTGACCTGGGGTTTTATCCTTTCCATCTTTCTCCTGTTGAGATAGTCGTAGCTCTCGCCACATGATACCAGCACTTCTGTGTGAGCGACAAACTTCCTTGTCAGGGTCATCATCATAATCTCCTCATGTTACCTGCGTGTAAGCATGTTAGATTAGTCATTAGCCTCACCCACATAAATATGTTTATGCATGTTGAAGAAAAATAAGATACAATAAACAGAAAACGCAGATGCATAAGGAGCATATTGACAAGTAACATCAAGGGATTTTAATGATTAGCTTGGACCCCTATATAGTCCTGTTCTGTAGGCGATAGACTGCTAAAATATCTCGATCCAGGGAGAAGTCAAATCTTGCAACCTTTTAACTTCATCAGGCTTTAGATTTAGCTTTTCGGTAAGCCCATCCACTATAATTTCAGCCATGTATTCATGTTGTAGTGCTTCTGCCGTGTTGAACATTCTCTCTACCAAATCCATAGCTCGTTTGTCTGCTACATCCAAAAACACTGCGCCCAACAGAAGAGAAGGAGTAGGAGGTAACCGGCCCTTTTCACCAACTGGCGGGTCTCTGCATTAGCAATCATATCTGAGAGATATTCATCTCTGGGGCAGTAATTGTGTGAGCGATCTTCACTATAATGTCTTTATGCCGCTTGACATCTGCGAAACCCAAGGACGATGCTGGTGTTCAGAGCAAGGAGTCTACAAAAATGCAACCCATTGACCATACATCAAGAATGGGGCTGTAATGAAATCGATTGCTCGTGCATCTCAGAAACAACTCCGGAGGCCTATAGTTTTTAGCGATGGGGCTTCAAGTCACCACGCAGCAAATTCACAGAGCACGATTGCTAAAGGGCCCTCAATAACTCATTCATAATCGACTGAACATTCAAGGGAGCCGCTGACTGGTGACTGCTCCTTTCGTCTGCTCGATTTCCAGATTCTATAAAGTCTACCAAATCTTCATGCACCATTTCCATCATAGTATAAATATCGCTTGATCTCCTTCAACGTCACAATAAAAGGGAGCTTGACCTGGCTGTGAATTAACCTTTCAGACATGAATTTCTCTGTACAAGCCAGGTGTTTGAAAATACATTCTAATTTCTTGATGGCAGCGTTCTAGCATTAAATCTGCTCGCGATTTTCGCCTCCTCTGTCACTTAAACATCCACTTTTGGACTGCGCCAGCCTTCAATCTATATGCATGGCCTGCAATCACGGCCTGCTAAGATATGACAGACATGCTGTGCGTTAAAATTGCCTATTTCGGTGCATGGAACGTTAAACATCCACTTTTGGAATGTGCCAGCCTTCAATCTGTTCTGCATGGCCTGAAATCATGGCATGCTGAGATATGACAGACATGCCATGCGTTAAAATTGCCTGTTTCAGTGCATTAACATGGGACGTATTGATATACTTCCACACTGCTCACCAAAACGGCGGATCATATCACCATTTCTTCGGCATCCGTTTGGAAAGCTGACTCACCTCCTCCAGCGTGTGGGGCACCTGACTTGGCACCAGTGGTTAGCTGGCTTCGTGATATCACCCATGGCATATTGCGCAACCACCATCTATCGATAAACAGACCGTGGTGACTTATTATTTTGTTACAATTACTTAAAATTCCATTGTGGCTTTGTTACCATGCATATGCCTGTATTTCAAACATACCCTTTTGACCACTACTCGATGCCCATTCATAACATTTTCTCTTTGTTTAGTTTATATGATCTCACCCCTGCAATCTTACACGGTTTGAAAACCATATTATTCTCGCACTACTCGAAACATGATTGTAAATTATTCTACATTGCACTATAGTTATTGTAACATGCCACCATAGGTTTATCATAACACTCTGCTCCATGTTGAAAAATGCCTTCGAACCTTTGGCTCCATGCAACGTGCCCATGCATGTCTATGCCATGTTTCCAACACATGCCATCGAACGTTTTATTTCATGCAACGTGTCTGTGCATGTCTGTGCCAAAGTCATTATAACATCTCGCTCCATGTTTTAGACATGACTTTGACGGTTATATATCACCTTCATCATAGAAATAGTCGATTTCAATTGTAGTGGGTTTTCATGTGTTTCTAATCCATGTTTTAATTATAATGTTGACCGCTATATTAATTCCACTCCAACATTCAACGTAAACATCTGAATGTCCAATCACAGTCGACTTTGGACCACCGTGTATATATATGTATCTGCTCCAAAACCTTTAGCATAGGTTGAAAACCATCGAACATTTTTGCCCAGGCTACATGCCATGGATTTATGTGCCATGTTTCCTCGTCCTGTTGACCGCTGGATATGTAAACTGCTTCACACATTTGCCACAAGTTGGAAAACAGTCGTTGGACCTTTGCACCTGCTCCACATTTTTAAAAATAAAACCATCGAACGTTGGATTCCAACGCCACGTGTCCATGCATATATGTTCCATGCAACGTTGGACTCCATGCATTTCTGCACAGTGTTTCCAACGTGTTCCATGCTATGTATATTACTCCAGATTGTTAAACATTGGTGCCCATGTGAGGTTTGACTGCTATAATCATATACATTTGCTCAAAGTATTTATCATAGGTGGAAGACCTGCCATCGCACGTGGTTTGAAAAATGAACTGCTTTATCTGCTTTGCGCCTTAGTTCAACCATATAACGTGGATCATTTGATTTTCCTCATATTGTTAGTGAAAATAAATAAAAATATTCATGCCAAGGTCATAACCTCATGATATGAATGCTTCTTGCCTTGAAAGATCGAGATTAGACATCTGCTACTCCGCAACCAAGCATGGGATGTCTTGTGAAAGCAATTGGAAATGTGATGTCGATGAGAAGTCTCCAAATATATTCATCTTACTTTAGTGTAAAAGCATATCCTTCTCGAGGAATTTCTTTTAAGACAATGCAGCTTCATAGGGTAGATTAGTCATTTGTTCAAGCCACATTGATGGCCCTTTTCATATTGCCCTTTTCCACCCGGCTACCAAAAGGCGTATGCATTTCAACATGACCTTTTAGGTTCAATTTGAAATTCCCCGTTTCTTATGGTCTCGCATAGATATCTTTCGAGAGAAAAGAAGACTAGGGTTTTAAGGCCTTTTCTTTCCTCCACATGTACTCCTTGCGACCTAAATAGTGCCCTAGTATGTATCTCCAGATTAACAGATGTTGCTTCTCAAAGGTACGCTGCCATATTTGAAACTGTGCCGTCGACTTACCATACCCATATGAGATTGTCATTTTCTAGGGAGATCTTCTGAGTCGACTTTTTTCACTGGGCTGTACTTCAGGCTAGATTCATCGAAGTGGCGAAATATGTTCCTTTGCGTGCACCCATCGACATTTAACATTTCTATAAATTTCCAAACGGAGGTGTGCACTAGTGAAGAAAGTTTTTTTTTTTTTTTGTATCAGTGGCATAGAAGGTTCTCTCTGATCGACATGTATCACACTATCCTCTTTTAACAGCACTGATTGTTTGCTACTACTCCTCCCCTGTTCTGCAACTTGGTCTCGTCATTGAGCCCAATTTTATTTCCCTTGTCATCGTGACACGATTGAGGAGTTTTTTACCCATGGGGTCAACCTGTGTGAAACATTACGACATCACAATTACTCTTTGATAATGGTGTCTCTAGATAAAACATATAAAACTAAAAAGCTTAAGATAAGTATTCAAGCAACATGCTCAATGACCTACAGCAGGAGGGCTTTTATTCGTCAATACACAAAAGGTTTACATTCAAACGTATGCATGGCAATCTCGTTACACTTGGCGCGACTGTGACAAGAGTGTTCGGGCGCACGCTGGATGATTCTTCCCACATATGGCATGATTGCAACGATGACATTGGATCATGATGGCGAGAAAACTCATGAGGGGTTGGGGATAGGTCAGTGGGATTTCACTGACTGCAGGTCGGGTGAAAGAACTTTAACGCTAAGCGAGTAGAGGGGGAACCCGAAATTTTAAATATACCCAAAATTTTGGGTGGTGTTGTAGCGGCTACAACAGGGTGATAAGCACATTTATGACTTTCTGCAATCTAAAAATGGTTTTGCTATACCAACACCTAGCTCAAGCCATGAAGAATATTGTTTTGTTGAAAAACAAAACCCAAAAAACAGAGATGTCCTCTACTGCTGATATAAACCAATTTGAACATCTTTATAAAGAAAAATTACTTGACAATCTAGACCAAAATTACCTTGAGGTTTTACAATGCAAATATGATACAATACCAAGGGGCCTTACACCATTAGAGGAGCTTTTTGATTTCAATGGTGTAGCTAAAAAACCAAACATGGAGCCTACAGAAACTAATGTAGAAGAATATAACATAGGCAGCATGAATGAACCCAAAATGATCAAGCTATCTAGCACTCTTCCTACTCACATAAAATAAGAATATATTGAATTTTTCATATAGTTTAGATATGTGTTTGCGTGGGGGTACAAAGATCTGAAATCATATGATACCAGCATTATTCAACACAAAATTCCTCTTTAGAAAAATCATAAACCTTTCAAACAAAAAATAAGAAGGATAAACCTGGTTTTATTACCTTTAGTTGAGAAATAGATGAAAATTATGTATAAAGCTAGGATCATAGTTCCCCTTAGATACTCGGAGTGGGTTTCTGACCTTGTGTCTGTTAGAAAGAAGACTGGGGAGATTAGGCTTTGCATTGACTTTAGAAATCTGAGCAAAGCCTCCCTAAAAGATAATTATCCCTTGTCTAAAATGGATCACATACTCTAAAAGGTGGTTGGATCTAAGAGAATATCACTGCTAGATGGTTTTTTAGGCTACAACCAATTGCTAGTACTACCAAGTGATCAACATAAAACTACCTTCACCACACCTTGGGGTACATTCATGTATGTTAAAATTCCATTTGGTTTGGTGAATGCAGGGGCCAAATTACAAAGGGCCATGGATATAGCTTTTTTAGAAGACATAGGCTACTTTATAATCATTTACCTTGATGGCATCACTGTTTACTCCAAAAGTGATGAAGAGCACTTAGTCCATTTGAGATTTTTTTTTGAAAAATGTAGGAAATATGGCTTATCTTTTAATCCTAAGAAAACACTATTTAGTCCCTAAGAAGGGAAACCTCTAGGCCACATAGTCTCTGAAGAAGGAATCAAATTAGACCCTAAAAAGATTGAATGCATATTGAAAATCAACCATCCTAGAAACCTCAAGGAGTTGCAATCTTTCATTGGGAAGATTAACTTTTTGAGAAGTTCCATTCCCAACCTTTTTGAAATTCTGAGAAATATCACAAACATGCTCAAAAATGAGACATGAGTTAAATGGACCTTAAAATCCAAAAAATCATTTGAACTAGTGAAACAAGCTCTCACTCAAACACCAGTTCTTATCAGTCCTAATTTCACCAAGGATTTCTACATTTTTTCATTTGCATTTGAACACACCATTGCTGCAATGTTGTTGCAGAAGAATAACATGGGGAAAGAACAACCAATAGCCTTTTTCAGTAAAGCATTAAGGGATGCTCCACTCAATTATAACATCATGGATAAACAAGCCTTAGCCTCAATAAAAGATTTGAAAGATTTCCGAGTCTACATTTTACACTCTCATATCATTGCTTTTGTCCCACATACAGTTTTCAAGGACATAAATCAAGACCCTGATTCTAAAAGGGGAAAATGGATTTCTATTATCTTAGAGTATGATCTAGAAATCAGACCTACCAAGCTAATTAAACGACAAGGATTAGCAAAAATCATGGAAGAATCAAATTTCCAAGCATTAGACATGAATATGATTGATGTTTTAGAAGAAATAGAAGAATTCACAGCTCCATAGATTGAAGAAATATTTTGAATTCATCTTGGTATGCTGATATCATATATGTGCTTCTTTATCTCAATACTCCTCCTTCTTTATCAAAGACTAAATCTAGATTCTTGAAATGGAAAGATTTAAATTACTGCATTTTAGATGGAGTTTTGTATTGGAAGAATGTTGTTGGCATATTTTTTAAATGTTTGCTTGAGAATGATGCAGGAAAATCATGCATGAGTTGCATGAGGGAGAGTGTGGAGGTGGCCTTTATTGGAAAACCACAACAAACAAGATTTTTAGAGCTGGCTATTATTGGCCCACCCTTTTTCCTGGTACTCAAAAACTACTCTTGACTTGCCATAAGTGCCAAATTTTTGATGGCAAGAGAAAACTCCTACCTTTACCTTTGCATCCCATCAGTATTGAGGCCCCCTTTCAACAATGGGGTTTGGAATTTATTGGAGAAATTCACCCCATCTCATCTACCCAGCATAAGTGGATCCTTACTACCACTAATTATTTCACCAAGTGGAAAGAGGCCATTCCTTCTACGAATGCTACTAACTCAGTCATTATCAAGTTCCTTGAGACCAACATATTATCCCGATTTGGTTGTCCTAGAAATATCATCACAGATAATGTTGTTGCCTTTAAATCCAAAGGAATGGTTGAATTTGCTATAAATATCATATCACATTGGGGCATTCCACAACTTACTACCCCCAAGGTAATGGGCTAGCTGAATCCTCCAACAAAATTCTGATCAACATTATCAGGAGACTACTAGAACAGAATAAAAAATCATGGCATAGAAGCTAGTTCATGCATTATGGGCTGATAGAATAACCACCAAGAAATGAATCAGTATGTCTCCCTATTAGTTGGTATATGGCATGGATACAGTCTTCCCAACATCCTTGGGAGTTCCAGTCATGAAACTCCTCCAAGAAGTGAAATCAGAAGAAAATGACACGCAAAGAAGGCTAAACCAGACCATTCATTTAAATAAGTCTAGAGAGGAGGTTTACAAAAGAACAAAAGTAGTACAAGAGAACATAAAGAAGATATTTGACATAAGGACTATAGAAAATAATTTCCATGTTGGAGACACAGATTTGAAATGGGATTCTAGGAGGGAAGACAAAGGTAAACACGGTAAATTTGAGAATTTATGAAAAGGGCCTTATATAATTCATTCAATTAGGGGTCATAATTATTTCTTTTTAGAAGCGATGAATGGAGAAGAGTTATTTGAAGGTCTTGTCAATGGCAGGATGCTCAAACACTATTTTTTTCAAGAATTATAGCTTCAAAGTTTTCATTCATCATATATAATACTGCATGATAAGAGATCATAAAAACACAAAATTTAGAAAACAGAAAAAGGAAAAGGAGGGAAGATTTGAAAAGAGGTACAACCCCATACCCAAAAAATAGTATTGCTGAAAGTGTGCAAGCTTAAATGCCACTGCTGGTTCAAAAAGAATATCTTGTTTCAGTCATCTCGCCTAATCATGGCTGAACTTGTTTTAAATTTATGTTGATAAGTTAGTGTAAAAATGATTTTCAAAGTTATTCAAGATTGAATTATCAGAAAGGATATATTAGGGAATGAAATATACTGGTTCCACATGCTCAAAGCGGAACCAAAGAGAAAAATGGGGATTCATAACAAATAATAGATCTCAGCCCTTATTTTTCTAGTTACTTTCTATGCAAATAATGTTTGTGTGCAACTTGTTCCAATGCCACAATCCATGGTAAGTCAGATTGCCTATTCCTGATTTGAACCATGCTTTCAATTTTATGTCAATAGTTTAGAGAATCAAGTTTGCCAAACAACTTAATCTTAGCAATCAAATAGTCTAGGTAGAGAATAAAAGGGTTCACTAGCTTAATTTGAACTCTTGGAAGCAATAAGGATAGAAGTAGATAGTTTGTTTTTGTTTTCAAAATAAAAATGTCAAGAGTTTGCTAGTTCAAGTGCACTTAAAGATGAAAAAATGTTAGGCCAAGTAGGTTGGGTAGGTAGAAATAAAGTTGAAGAAATCATGTGTTGCAGATTATTTCAAAGAAATATCAAAAAATGAAAAGAAGGAAAAATCTGCCCAATGGAAGAGGCATTGGTCTTCATAAACTCAGATATTTGGTATCTAAAAGTTCTTGACATCTCCAAAGAGGGATCTGCCCTCCCCAAGTGGAGCCACTGTTAGTCATCAATAATTTTTGTTGTTCTGAAGATGAATAAGTAATGGTCCTAGATTTCTAAAAACAAAATTTGTGAAATATTGTGAGTTTTAGAAATCTCACTATCTTTATTATCCTAATTCAAACTGTTTCACTATATTTTTCCCTCTCCGCCTTCTAAAAATTCACCTCACTGCTCCAAAAGGACTTCATTTATGGGCCTATTGATCTCATTTTCACTCTGCTACCCATACTCTCATTCACTCCCTTTTTCCCTCTGAAAAATCCATTTTTCCCCTTCCTAAAAGCCTTCCTAAAGGGAGCCCTCATCCATAATTTTTCCTTTGAAATATTAAAAAATGTAAAAGTCCAATTTTACATTGTTTAAAACCCAAAACTTAAGCCTATTGGGTCTCCTAATTTTATATAAAAACTTTGTTTTTTTTTTCTGTATTATTAACCCACCCTTATATAATATAGGCCTAAGCCCCTTTTCTTCTAAGCCCCATCGAGCTCATGTGGCCATGACCTCGCTTATCTTATACGCTGTCCCAACACAATTTCACCATCCACCTCTTTGTTATATAAAACCCCCATAAACCTTATAAAAGCGCATTTGCTTTGTTTTATTCGAAATGCTTGGCCCTACCTTCCACTATACTCCACACCCCAATCAAGTCATGCCATCTGTCTGCCCATACCTTTCCTTATTACATGGCCCCTGACCTTATTAAACGAACAAATCTCGCATTATTTTAGACCACGCGCTAAACAACAAATACCCTGCCATGTCGTTCTTCCCCGAGCCCCATCCCAAACTATTCCACAATGTCGATCTCCTTCCCGAAGATCCGACGGACCACATCATATATTGCACATAAAGTGGTGCCGAGGCTAAAGTTTTGTGACCCACACGAAATTTAAGGTTTCGCCCTGCCATGCGGAAATCACCCAATGGTATCGCATCACCGCCCCCGAAAACCGTTTACCACCCTTTCTCCACATGATAAACCGCTTTCGATTTTCCAAAACCACTTATTCCTCTGTGCCTTTTTTCAAACCTTCTCGCCTCCATTTCAAACTCCTGCCTGGTTCCACCTTTGGAACCCTACCTCCCACATCGATTTCTCCTCTGCAAACCCTTCTAACTGATCCAAACCACAGAAAATTTAGTCATGCGCCCTCCCTGCAAGTTTTTAATTAACAAATTGTGCTTATGTGCAAGTTTAATGGCGGAATTCCTAAGGGGCATTCGGATGGTCCGAAAACGACCAAATGAGCCTCTCGATGATGATCCAGGAGCTTAAATAAGATCAATGGTGGCTAGAAGGCTTGTAAAAATGTTTGCCATCGATGAAACATGATCATTGTTGGATAAATAAATGCTCCTACCACGACATAAAAGCATCCCATGCACATAGCAACAAAAAAATTCAAAGGAAACAGTGAAGAGAAGAAGATTGAAAGATTAAAAGGCTAATTACTGATCAGAAGATAAAATAGAGGATTATCCAGTAAAAGCAGAAGTTAAAGAACAAAAGGCAGACAGTTAACAGATTAAAGGTTAAGGGAAAAAGTTTAGAAAGGTAAATCAAAATGGATTAATGAACACATAGTCAAAGCTTAAAGACAGAGTTTTAAGGCCTAAACATAGAGATTAAAGATAAAACAAGAGGCAGATCAGCCCATAGAAAATTCGAATTAACTGCACCTACAAGCATATACTCTTTTCAAAGATATTTCTGCTAGTTAATGCTTTTTTTCCTTCAATAAAGCATTAAACAGTTATTGAACCCAGTCAGAGATATTTTCTATCTGCCAAAAAATTATTTTAAAATTTACTAATAGGCCTTAAGGTCAAACATTTCACCTATATTTCCTCAGAAGTTAAGATAGGAGTTAGTATTCAGAGAAATATCTTCATATATTCCTGCCTTGAGCCTTGCATGGTCTTCAAGGTAAAGAATTCATTAACTCTTTAGTAAATGACACCCAAACCCTAAACTCAGCTTCACCTCCTCATTTGCAGATAAATACTGCATTTGAGCTCATTCTCTTGTTGGCATTTGATGACTCTTTGAAGTAATACATAGTCTCTTGGAAGTTGAAAAGAAATTGATGTCTTGGAACTTGTGAATGCCCTAATTTGTTTATTGATTGAGGAGGCTTGCTTGCAGGATCCCTAAGCTTGGTTGATGGTGAAGTGCTTCTATTCTATTATTGTTATTTCCTATTTCATTAGGTTTCCATATTTCTATGTTGCAGTAGAGCAAAGGATTTAGACTAAGAAATGTTTCTAAAGGCACCTTGGTTCTATTTGTTCTTCACTGCCTTAATGTTTTCCTTTGCTATGCAATTTTAGAGAATTATTAGTTACTCTCTAGAGCCCCTAAGCTTGTTTATTTCATCAATAGTTTAATACAGTTGGTATCAAGAATGATTTATGGCTAGCCTTGCTTATTTGATGTCACTAAAACACTATTTTTGAAGTCTCTCTCTAAAGTACCATTACTTAGGTCTACCAAAGAGGTTTTGTTTCGATCATACCCTTTGTACTTCCTTAAATAATTGTTTCGGAGATCTTCATAACTATAATCAAAGATGTTTAGGCGTTCCCTCTTTTCTAGTTATAGTTATATGTGTGTCTTAAATGTTTTATGTCCTTGACGGTGAAATCACTAGAAGCTAAATGACTTTCTCGCCTTCTATATTTCATTGGAATGTTTGTCTTGAAGAATTATCTGCTTAAGTTGAATCAAAGAATTTATGGTTTGCCCTGTCTATTGATTGCCTCTTTATCCTTATGATATTTAAGTCCCTTTTGTCAAAAGTACATGATAAAGGATTCTTGATTTCCCCTTGTCCTACTTTTATTCTCAAAATTGATGTCCATCTCATTACCCCTAAAAACATTGAAGATCCACTGACCAAGTTAGATTTTCCCTGTGATGCTCCCCAATCCATTGATGAACCTATCATGAATTTTATAGACTCCATTTCCCAATGAATTAGAGATTTCCTCATTCTATCTATTCTGTTTCACCATCTTTCCCAACCAAAACAATCAAACAAACCCTACAATTAATAACTAGCCTAAAATCAGCCATCTAAAGCAAAAAGGTTCATATCCTTTGCAAAAAAATAGAGAGAGCCCTCTCTGAGTCCAGGAAGGATAGGTCCTAGGACTCCAAAGACTGGTCTGATGTTAACCTATGCATTTGGTCTACCAATCTTCTAAATCACGAGACACTAACATAAACAACTCTACTTCAAAAAATCCCCTTGTCTCGATGATCCTATTTGGATCTATGAATTTCCTTCTCCAAATGAACATTTAGTGAGACATCAAATTACTATCATGTGGAGGGTGACGAGACAAAGCCACTACCTATATATGCAACCTGTCCATTTGCATCATCTATCATTTGATACACGGATAAACTCTTTCAATTTAATAATATCATGTGTTCATCAATATTTTTAAATCTAAAATTATTAATATATGTGAATGAAATTTAAAAAATTGTAAAAAAATTAAAATATCATCATTTTAATAAATAATATTGAAAATAGTCCATGGGGTCTTGAATAGACGGTGATTGGGTGTTATGACAAGATACTCCTTGATGTGAAGTCATTGATTCAATTCCCAACCAGGATCGGGGTGATATATTGGACAGGATGAAGATGTAGTCCTCCCAAGCTTACAATATATATATATATATATATATATATATATATATATATATATATATATATATATATATATATATATATATATATATATTTAAAATCAAATTTTAACATTACTTTTTAATATCTAATAACAAACAAGACTAATTTAATACTAAATGCAACCTAAAAATATATTTTATAAATTATTTTTTCAAATAGGTTTAATTTATCAAAATTAATCAAGCCATTCTAGTAAAATAATCTATTTATTTAATTTAAAAGAGAGCATTTTATTTCATATTCATAGTAAAAATATACAAAATTCATACAGTCATTGATACTTGCCATAGGGGAAATGAATCCCTTCACTG
Source organism: Pinus albicaulis (assembly GCA_034641835.2). Classification (NCBI taxonomy): domain Eukaryota; kingdom Viridiplantae; phylum Streptophyta; class Pinopsida; order Pinales; family Pinaceae; genus Pinus; species Pinus albicaulis. Next base: position 232,633,551 of record CM076570.1, on the reverse strand, counting down.
TAGTTTCAAAAATACATAGTTGGAAATAATAGTAAAAAGACTTAGTAATGTCTATGATGTAACAAAAAGGATAGTAATTAACTTTTAAGGCCGCCAGATAAATTTAGGTCGGACCTATTACCCTATATTGTAGTAATTTATGAAATCTAAATAAGATAAAGCTAAAAATCAATAAAAGAAGCATGTTACTCTAGAGGAGGTCATGTAATTATCTCCTCCTTGAATTGACCAAGAGTTTAATAGCTTAGACTACAAACTAAAATGGACAAAGGTGGGAATATATCCTATGAAATTAGGATTTGATTTTCCTTGGATCCCTTTGACCTCCTCAAGCCTACATGATCATGTATTTGTTCTACCTCCTCTACTGTTGCATTTAACAAATATTTGGATAACCAATATCCCTTTAACAAAGGCCTAAAATGTACCCTAAAAAGTGAGAGTTGTTGTTGAAGCTACACAATCTAATATTACTCTAAAATTATAGGCCTGTACTAACATAACTCTCATACTATACTAAATTTATGCTAATATGAAGTCCTATGTCTCCTTAATCTTAGAACTTCTCAAGTCTCGGACCCAACTTTGAGCCTGCTTCAGTATATGAGCCCTATCAATACCCTCCCATAGTCATCAAACCTCCATATCAACCTCATATATGGAATCCTTACCCCATATTGGGCATATATATAAGAAATGGTAGTGTGATCGTACATATCGTATGCTATGTGAGTCACATACTGCTACTCATAACCTTGAGTTCAAGTTGTGCTAGAAAATGATAAAGGCAGAATGATTCTCTTATATTGATAATTACTTGTGATATTATTGAAGTCTTATTAACTTTACTTTATGTTCTTATTTTATCTTATTTTCATAGCAATCAGAAAAAAAAACATGAAGATCAATGACACCAGGTATAGGCACTCATTGAGGGCTAAAACCCCTCTCTAGGGGAAAATCGAGTCAAACTCTTGCACTGATTAAATTGAGACAAACCAAAACATTTGAACATACCAAAATACCTCCTTCCTCCACCAAGTTAGTCTTCCATGATGATTGTGAAAACTTCAGTATTCTCTCCTTATCTAATAGCTTCAACCCAACAACAATCCAGAATTTTAGCTCTTAACTTCTAGAATTTCGGCCCTATTGAAAATATAAAATTTTTGCCTCCCTAGAAACTTCATAATTTCACAAGTGTGAGTAAAAATGGAGATAAAATGGTCTCCAAAATTTTTCGCTAGGTCTTTTCTCCTTCTTCCTTGAATTTCACACCATATTTTCTTCTGCAGCAATTGCAGATCAAACTTGTTATGAATATGCTACAAATGAGATCGATTTGTTACCTTTATATAGTGGGTTTTTCCTCTCAATTAGGCTGACTTGTTGGACGAGACATTAATGATATAATTTACATAAAAATAAATTTCTTTCTTCATAGATCAATCCTAAGAAGGGTATTTTACATGATGACAAGGACAAGGACTCTTGGCATAAACCCTAGAAGCCTACAATGGAGGCTTTGACCTAAACATGATTGAATCAAGCACGAAACCCATGCTTTAATATGTGAATTTATTATATAATAAATTTCTTTTTCTTTCTTTTCAAAAATACATTACATTATGAATCCAATACGATTATGAAGACCGACACTAGTTACATTTTTCAACATTCCCACTTAACTAGGGAGGTATTCATAATTACCCATATACATAAGTACATGGAAGATCTCAAAATGATATTCTCTATGAAGAGTCACAACACACATAATGTTATAGATTAGATACCTGACAATGGTACTCTAATCGGGTGGAACTAAGGTGAGCTCAATGCGTGGACCTCTATATATGCAGGTACATACAAAGAAGACAACTTTCATAAATGCACTTGTATTTCTGCATATGTGTGATTTATGTATATCCACACTTCCATATCTTTGTGCATGTACAAATGTTTTTCATATACAGAAGTCATCTTCTGTATATGTACACTTTGATATCTATGTGCATATATGGAAAATATACATATATAGAAGTTACGCATATAAAAAATTCATTTTCCATATATGTACACTTCCATATATACATGCATAAACAAAAGTTATGCATACACAAAAGTCATCTTTTGTATATGCGCAGCTTATGTATATGCACATATATATGTAAGAGATGGCTTCTTTATGTGCAGAACTTCTGTATATGCACATACATATGGAAACATGCATATACGAAAGATAGATTCTATATATTCAAAAATTTTGTATACCCACAAATTTCTATATATGCACAACTTCTTTACATGCACATAGATACGGAAGTGTGCATATAAAAAAGATGAATTCCATATAAATGTGAAGTTTACTTTTTTTTCCCACACTTTAAGTGAAGAAATGACTCTATAAAAACAACCCTAACTTAAACACACTAAATTCCTCACAAGGGCCACAATATAATTTGTAGTTCAGGTTAGGAAAAAAAGACAATCTATGTGCATATACAAAATTTAAGCATATGTGTAAGCCATCTTCCACATATGCACGCTTCCATATATACATTCATATACAAAATTTGTGCATGTACATAAGCCATATTTTTTATATGCACAACTTCTGCATATGAAAACATGTATGGAAGTGATGAATTTTGTATATTCCCAACTTTTGTGCATGCACATAGACATGGAAGCGTGCATATACGGAAAATAGATTATTTATATATGAAAATATACAAAAGTTGTGCATATATGTAAAACTAGTTCCATATATATGTGCATATATATAAGTTACACATATACAAAATCCGTTTTCCATATATGCACGCTTCCATATATATGTGCATATAGAATATGCACATACACAGAACCCAACTTTTGTATATGCGCAAATTATATATATGCACATATATAAGGAAGTGTGCATATACAAAAGAGGATATAGATATGAAAATACATATATAGAAGTAACGTTTCATAAATACACTTGCATTTTTGCATATGTGTGATTTGCATATATGCACACTTCCATATCTATGTGCATATATAGAAGTTTCACATAGATGGAAGCCATCTTCCATATATGTATCCTTCCATATCTATGTGCATATACATTAGTTGCACATATATGGAAGCCATATTCCATATATGCACACTTTCATATATAAATTCATATACATAAGTCATATTTTGTATATGCACATCTTTTCTATATGCACATATATATGGAATCGATAACTTCTATATAGGCACAACTTTTGTATATGCACATATATGAAAGATGAATTCTATATCTATATAGAAAACATATTCCATGTGTGGATCTTTGTATATTCATATAGATATGAAATATCATATATTGAAGTCAAATTTCATAAATGCATTTGCACTTCTCCATATGTGTGATTTCTGTATATGCAGGCTTCCATATCTATGTGCATAGACAAAAGTTTCACATCTACAAAATCCATGTTCTGTATATGTACGCCTCCATATCTATGTGCATATACAAAAAATATGCATATACAAAGGTTACACATATAGGGAATCCATATTTCGTATATGCACACTTTCATATATATGTTCATATACATAAGTTGCACATATATAGAAGTCATCTTCTGTATATGCACATATATATGGAAGCAACGTTTTGTGTATATGCTCAACTTTTGTATATGCACATATATGAAATATGAAATCCATATCTACATAGAAACCATATTCCATGTGTGGATCTCTATATATGCATATAGATATGCAAGTACATATATAGAAGTCATCTTTCATAAATGACTTTGCATTTCTACATATGTGTGATTTATGTATATGCATGCTTGCATATTTATGTATATGCACACTTACTTCCTTCTTAACTCTTCTTTCAATAGACCTTCAAGTTGCACTTTTCTTTCCTCCTTTACCTTAGCTCTAATACCATGTTAGAAAATAAAAAAGAAGGAAATATTATCTTATATTGATAATTACTTGTAGTATTATTGAAGTATTATTAACTTTTATTTATGTTCTTATTTTATCTTCTTTTCATCAAGCAATCATCAAATAAAAAACATGAAGATAAATGACACCATATATATGCACTTAGTTAGAGCTAAAACCCCTCTCTAGGGGAAAACCCAATCAAACTCTTCCACTACCCAATTGAGACAAACCAAGATTATACCAAACCAAAAGACCTCCCTCCTCCACCAAGTCAGCCTTTCAATATGATTGTGAAAACTTCAGTAGTATCTTCTTGTATAGAAACCTTAGCCCAGCAATAGGCTATAATTTTGGCTCCCAGCTTCCATAATTTTGACCTACGTCAAATCAGAAATTTTGGCCTCTTCGGGAGCTTTAGAATTTTGCAGGTGTGAGTCAAAAGAGATGGAAAATGGTCTCCAAAATTATTTTCTATGGTTTTGTCTTCTTTGCTATTTTTTTTCTCCTTCTTCCAGGAATTTCATACCCTCTTTTATTCTCCAACAATTGCAAATTGAACTTGTTGTGAATTTTCTCTAAATGTGATCAATTTGTTTCCTTTATATAGTGGATTTTGCCTCTCAATTAGGATGACTTTTCTAGTTTGAGTCTGACTTGGTGGAGGAGACCTAAATGACCTAATTTACATAAAAATAATTTTCTTTCTTGATAGATAAATCCCAATAAGGTTATTGCTCATGATGAAAAGGAAAAATACTCTTGAAATAAACCATAGATGCCTACAATGGAGCCTTTGAACTAAAAACGGTTGACCCAAGCATGAAACCCATGCTTTAATAAGTCAAATTATTTTACAATTAAATTTATTTCTTTCTTGTGACAAATGCATTACATTATGACTCAAATACAATTATGAAGACCAACACTAGTTACATTTTTCAATGCTCCCTCTTAACTAGCGAGGCATTCATGATTACACATATACAAGGGTACGAGTAAGATCTCAAAATTATATGCTCTATGAAGAGTCACAACACACATGGATCTACAGATTAGATACCTGGCGAGGGTACTCTAATCGGGTGGGACTAAGGTGTACTCAATGTGTAGACCTATCTATATTTATATAGATATGCAAGTACATATATAGACATTGACTTTCATAAATGTACTTGAAATCATCCATATGTGTGATTTATGTACATGCACGCTTCCATTTATACATGCATATACAAAAGCTACACATATACAAAAGTCATATTTTTTTATATGTGCACCTTATATATATACAAGCATATATGCAAGCGATGGCTTATTTATATGCACATACATATGGATACCTGCATATACGGAAGATGGATTCTATATATTCACAACTTTTGTAAATGAAAAAATTTCTATATATGCACAACTTCTATAAATGAATGTAGGTATGGAAGTGTGCATATATGCAGTATGGCTTCCATGTAAATGTGAAACTTACATTTCTTTTGCACACCCTAAGTGAAGAAATGAGTCCCTAAAAACAACTTTAACTTAAACACACTAAATTCCTCAGAGGGGCCACAAGATAATCTATGTGGATATACAAAAGTTGTGTATATACATAATTTACACATATACAAAATCCATCTTCTGTATATGCACATTTCGATATATATGTTCATATACATAAGTTGCACATATACATAAATCATGATCTGTATATGCACATATGTGGAAGTGATAAATTTTGTATATGTCCAGCTTCTGTACATGCACATAGATATGGAAGCGCGCATATACAGAAAATGGAATATATATATATATATATATATATATATATATATCTCTCTCTCTATATATATATATATATATATATATATATATATATATAAGTTGTGCATATATGGAAAATAAGTTTCATATATATGTGCATATAAAATATGCACATATATATGGAAGCATGCATATATAGATATGCAAGTACAAATATATAAGTTGAATTTCATAAATACACTTGAATTTTTTAATATGTTTAAATTTAGTATATGCATGCTTTCATATATATATATATATATATATATATATATATAGATATATATATATGTGCATATATGGAAGCCATATTATATATATGTACGCTTCCATATCTATTTTCATATACATAAGTTATGCATATACATAATCCATCTTCCGTATATGCACGCTTCCATATATACATGCATATACAGAAGCGATATTTTGTATATGCATAGATTTTTTATATTCATATATATATGGAAGTGATAACTTCTATATATGCACAACTTCTTAATATGCACATATATGAAATATGGATTCCATATCTATATAGAAACCATATTCCATGTGTGGACCTTTGTATATGCATATAGATATGAAATACCATATGTAGAAATAGATTTTCATAAATGCACTTGCCTTTGTCCATACGTGTGATTTCCATGTATACACGCTTCCATATCTATGTTCGTATATAGAGGTTGGGAATTTATGAAATCCATATTCCGTATATGTCTGTTTCCACATCTATGTGAATACATGGAAAGTGTGCATATACCGAGGTTACATATATAGGGAAACCATATTCTGTATATGCATGCTTCCATATATATATATATATATAGACAAAATATATGCATATATAAAACATGACGTATGTATATGCATGTATATATGGAAGCGTGCATATACAGAAGATGGATTCCATATATGCATAGCTTATGTATATGCACATATATATGGAAGCGTGGATATACGAAAATCACACATATGCAAAAATGCAAGTGTATTTTTGAATGTCAACTTCTATATATGTACTTTCATATCTATATCCTCTTCCATATATGCACGCTTCCATATATATGTGCATATATAGAAGTTGTTCATATACAAGAACCTTCTCTTTCTTCTCTCTTTCTTTTTCCAGTATTTTCACGCGTCGTATTTGGTGTTGACCACCTATTAGGCCCAACGAGTGGTCCACGGAGCTACATCCCCACTCACCCAGTCTATGTACATTGCTCCTTCCATGTGGTCAGCCGCCTATCCTAGATCTGCGAGGGCTACCCATAGCTATAGTATTGTTAATGACTTGGCTCAATCACCTGTCAGCATTTGAGGTCCTCCAAATTTTCCCAACCCTTTGGTCTGCTGCACTATCGTAGGTGGGGGAATGTAAATAAAGGAAGTTGGTTGCTGGTGAATACGTGATATCTACTTTCTTTCCATCTAGACTTTGGTGCATAATGAAAATTTAGGCCAACCAAGTCAAGGAAATAGATCTCTTTTAAGGAACTGATGGATCAATTCCTTACCCGTCGTTTAGTTTCCTTTACCTGTCTCAATACCACTTATCTACTGCACATCCATTTCCACACATTAGTTTTGTTACCTTCTATATATGTTATTTTCTCTTATCTTATTTTATTTACTTGTTTTACTTTTTGTTAGACCACTCAGTTGTGGGATAGATTGTTGGATCAGAATTTCCCTATGAATTCACTACTGCCTTACTTCATTTATGATATTAGCTATATGTGCATATTTTATATGCACATATATATGGAAGTATGCATATATGGAAGATCACTTTCATCTATGTGCAACTTCTATATATTCACATATATATGGAGCTCATTTTCCATATATGTGCATATTTTGTATATGTACGTATAGACAGAATCCACTTTCCCTATATGCAAGCTTCCATATCTATGTGCATGTACAGAAGTTGGAAATATACAAAATTCATCATTTCCATATATATTTTCATATGTAGAAGTTGTGCATATACAAAAGATGTCTTATGTACATGCACAAATTCTGTATATGAACGTATATATGGAAGCGTGCATATGTAGAAGATGGCTTCCGTATATGCTTAAATTTTGTATATGCACATAGATTATCATGTGGTCCTAACCTGATCTATAACATTTCATGTGGCCCTTATGAGGAATTTAGTTTGTTTAAGTTAAGTTTGTTTCTAGAGAGTCATTTCTTCACTTAAAGTGTGGGAAAAAATGTAAGCTTCACATTTATATGGAAGTCATCTTCTGTATATGCACACTTTTGTATCTATGTGCATGTATAGAAGCTGTGCATATATATAAAATTGTGCATATACAAAAGTTGTGAATATATATAATCCATCTTCTGTATATGCACATTTCCATATGTATGTACCTATACAGAAATTCTGCATATGAAATCCATCGCTTACATATATATGTGCATATATATAAGGTGCGCATTTACAGAAGATGGTTTTTTTGTATGCATGTATATATGGAAGTTTGCATCTATGGAAGATGAGTTTTGTATATGCACATTTTCCATATATGCACATAGATATGGAAGTGTACATATATGGAATATTACTTTCATATATGTGCAACTTATGTATATAAAAAAAGATATGGAAGCGTGTATATACATAAATCACACACATGTAGAAATACAAGTGCATTTATGAAAGTCAACTTCTATATATGTACTTTCATATACATAGGTCCACGCATTTAGTACACCTTAGTCCCTCCCGATTAGAGTACCCTCACCAGGTATCTAATCTATAAAATTGTGTGTGCTGTGACTCTTCATAGAGCATATCATTTTTAGATATTCCATGTACCTTTGTATATGTGTAATTATGAATAACTCCCTAGTTAAGTAGGCGTGATGCAAAATGTAACTAGTGCCAATGTTCATAATTGTATTTGAGTCATAATTTAATGTATTTTTCAAAGGAAAGAAAAAGAAATTTTCTTGTAAAAAAAATTGTCTTATTAAAGCATGGCTTTCATGATTGGTTCAATCATTTGTAGGTAAAATCCTCTATTGTAGGCTTCTAGGGTTTATGTCAAGAGTCCTTGCCCTTGTCATCATGTAAAAGAACCTTCTTGGGATTTATCTATCAGGAAAGAAATTTATTTTTATGTAAGTTAGGTCATTTTGGTCTCCTCCAACAAATTGGCCTCAACTGGGACAAGTAGGCCTAATTTAGAGGAAGAATCCACTGTATAAATGCAACAACTCGATCTCATTTGGACCACATTCATAAAAAGTTCAATATGCAATTGCTAAAGACAAAATAGGGTGCGAAATTCAAGGAAGAAGGAGAAAAAAACTAGTGAGGAAAAGGAAACCCTACAAAAGAATTTTGGAGACCATTTTCTCTCTCTTTTGACTCACACTTGTGAAATTATGAAGCTTCCAGGGAGGCTAAAATTTTAGATTTTCAATAGGGCCGAAACTCTAGAAGTTGGGGGTTGAAATTCTGGACCATTGCTGGGTTGAAAATGTTAGACAAGAAGAGACTACCGAAGTTTTCACAATCATCTTGGAAGTCATCCACATATATTAGAGAAAACAATGCTTAATTTTTTTTTCTAAAGGAAAAATAGCATTTTTTATTAAGGAGATAAATAGTTACATATTAGATGCATTAAAGAATTCATAAATTGAATTGTGCATTCATAATACGCAGAGAGTGAAACCACAAAATACTGAGAAAAGTTAAAATAGCGCTTACTCAATCCTAGTAACCATGAAAATTAGTATAAAATTAAGCCAAAAAACAGAGTCTCTCCAAACATTCAGAGAAAACAATCCATCAACAAAAAATGTAATATTCCCAAATGGGAAAAGCAGGAATATAATGCAAAATGCTGGAATAGCAGTGTTAATCATCATATAAAAGAAATAGGCCAATATGGAGACCTTCTAATCATAATAAAAGCAGCAAAATATACATAAGAAATGGGCCATAAGATGTAAAACAAGATATAACAAGCCTCCAATGGACAAAACCCACAAAAGAGGTGTTGCTACTATATATCAAAATATGGAACACTACTATAGTACAGTTTTAAAGGCATTGCTACAACAAATGAATATACAAAATATCATGGGCTGATATATGCCTCAAATGACAGATCTAATACAAATCTAGGCACTATACAACCTCCAATGAAGAGCCCCTCAAGGGTTTTCAAAAATACACCATATACAAGATGGGAATCTAAGCCCTAGGGCTAAAGATCCACTACAACATATAGATCTAGAAAGTGTGGTTGATCTGATATAATAAATAATGTAGCCTCCTTCAATATATCTCCTATATGAAAGGCTGACCCCTTCTCTAGCAAACCTCTCCTCCAAATGGTGTATTGAAACCACCCTGTAACTCCTCCCTCAAAATAACGAAGATCTGGAAGGAAAATGTGTTGTAGGGGAAAATAAATAAGTGGGCTGATGCCTAGATCTGAAAATAAGCTCAAGGGCCTTCCTTAATGCCCTCTAAATGGAAAGGAACCCTTCTCCACTGAAAATAAGCACTAAAGTGACCCAAAAATGGTCTCCACTGCTTAAACTTGCAAAACGACTCAACCCTCAACAGGATCTACATTGTAGATGTAAGAAGAAGCTTTGGCCAAATGCTTGATAGTGGAAGTGAAGTGGAAGACTTTTCCAAGAGCTACTTAATGAAAGAGGTGGGATTATCGATCAGGAACACCTAAAGCTAAACAACACTTGCAATATTAGCTAAACAACCAAAGAAAGCTATATGTCTAAACATACCATATATTCAGAAACATCATATACATCAACATGATCAATATGGCTGCCATCCTCTTCCATTTATAAGATATTAGCTTCCAAACCCTAAGGCCCATTCATTTATGACCCTACTTCCATGCAAGGTGTCTCCATCTAAAACTGCACCGTCCCTCATTGATTACCACTCCTCCATGAAAACGTTGTTGATTTGGTCAAAGTTGACCTAGTCCAGATGTTCCAACCCCTTTTCACACCTAAGGGTGCTCAATTAAGCTTCCAAGATGTTTTCATTTTGAATTGGCATTGATTTATTCATTATTAAGGATAATTATGGACCTCCATTGTCCTCTTATTCATAAAACAAAGCAGCAAAACAAAAATTAATATTCCAACTAGCTCATGGCTAATTAGGAATATTACAGCCCTCCCTTCCCAAATGTTGCTTGTCCTCAAGCAACTGACAAGGTGAGTGCTGAAACTCTTCTCCTCCATCATTGGTGACACCATCATGTGATAAGAGTCCCTCATAAGCTAAGTGTCTCCTAATCCATCCCTCCATGACATGCTCCTCCAAATTTCTCATGAGATGCAAATGATTCATCCCACAAGGAAGCAATAGATCCAATGAAACAATCATGGTTTCCCCAAGGTCCTCCTTGAAACATGTAGCATCGTAAAAATGGATAATATCTCTCCCATAGGGCACATACAATCCTCCCATCCTCCCTCCAATCATTCCCATAAAAAAAATAAGCACATCATTAATGTATGGGATCAAAACCAAATACATATAAACAAAAATATGAAAAAATGGAGGTGGGTCATAGACCCACATGTGGAACTAGCGTAATATATCTCCTGACTGCATTAGATGATGGTATGGTAAGTGATTTTCCCACCACCCAATTTTTTCCCAAGTCTTCTCACAATGGCTAAAAGGGTGAGAAATGTTTGGCGCCTTTGGAGTGCACGCACAGTGATACAACATCTCCCTATATTCTCCAAGGGAGTGGCCATGTTGAGAAATGTCTATTGCCCAAAGTTGGCCATGAAGTTTATATGGAAGAATGCTCCTCCTTGGAGAAATGGCCTGCATATACATGGTAAAGGAATGAAAATAATCATTAAATGAAACATCATGTACATAAGCATGTTCCTTACCAAAAAATTTTCTCATACAAATGGAATGTCCATAGGTAGATCCTCTCTCATTCGAAAAGAGGAAAGAGGTGGTTGTGATAACTCCTTCATTGAGTTATGTATTTCTCCCATCTCTACATGGTCCATTTATCTTTTCAAATGCTGATATAGTTCCTCTTCAAAGCCTTCCCAAGTGTAGCTCTCCATGATGGTGTTGTAGGCTCTCATGGAATAAGTATGGCTGAAGATAAAATATTCATGTGCTCTTTGTAGCAACTTCTTCGTGAGGTTGGAGGCTCTAGATAAGAATATCCTACCATGATAATAGATGACTTCATATTGGAATGAATAGCCCTCTTCATGTAGTTGGTCATCAAGTATCATGCATGTAAAAATATCCTTTGAATAATCCACCAATAATTAGGATTTCCAATATGGATCTATCCTCCATAGTGACAACGTTGATGATCTATCACAAAGAACATCTATCATATGGCTACCCTTATACTTGACATCTCCTATGCCAAATGTACATATTGGAAGGCTCATATCCTTCCTCTGTTACTCCCTTCTCAGCGCAGAATATGAAATGAGAGTGGGTAATGATGATGTTGGGAGAATATCTCCCTCCTCCTTGAGTCTACCCAAGACTCTCAGCAGTGTACAATGACGTCCCACTGTTTCGACTCCTCCTGGATCTATGAGTAGTGCAACATGTTGAGAGAACTCTTTGATCCTCTTCCAATCAGAAGGTTTCCTTGGTGGGATGCCTCCATGTAATGAAACATCAAGGCCTAGAGCAGGCTGTATATGTGAGTGGATTGATTTGTCCCTTCCCTCACTATGCAAATCATCCTCCTGCTTCTGTGCATAAACCTCCTGAAAAGGATGGGTGTGTATGTTCCCAATCACTTGAGGCTGGTCGTCCTTCTCATATTCTCTTACCTTCTGCAAGATGTCACAGTCTAAGGTGTCTTCTTCAAATGTAATCAAACCATGTACACCCAACATCTCATTGGTGTCAAAAGTATTTATCTCAAGGGAATGATCTGTCATAGGGTGTGTCCCAAAGACTGTATTCAATGTTGGAACACACTTCCTCCATTGTTTTGTCTCATTGCCTATCAACATGGACAGATGTTTCTCCTAATATTCATATGTAATATCCTTTGGAACTTCTTGCAAGGACACAAGAGATCCTCTAGTTGAAGCAATTGCTTCATCTCCATCTCCAAATAGAAGTAGATCTCCTCCTGTTGTCATAGCATTGGAGGATATTTCCATCTCTTCCTCTTCCTTCTCCTCATCAATGGAGAATACCTCATCATTAAGAAATCCTTTATCTTGATCTCCTTTTGAAAGAGGAATCCTTATGTCTTCTTCTTGAGAAGAAATTTCTTGCTGAAGTGGGGCTTTTGCCATTCGCAAAATATGTTAGAGATATTTAACCCCCTCAACAATGTTATGAAATGGAGTTGGTTTCATTCATCCTTCTAACTCATGAAAGGGTTATAATTTCTTGGGCTTGGTTTGATTTCCCAATGAAGTTTCATATTGTTTCAAATCAAATATTTTCACTAACTTCCTAGTGAACTTTGCATAAGTAGATATATATGCATTATTCAATGAAGAAGATTCAAATAACCACCAGGCATAAGCGTTACCTTCAAGATGTAGATCTGCTACTCTAATGGCTTCCTCTTCTGAAACTTGATGCAGCTGGAAATATATGTATAGCTTCTCTACCAAAGCCTTCACTGTGCTCTTGGGTGACCCATCAAAAGTAGGTAGAAAGAATCTACCCAAAGTGTGTTGCATGCACCCTATTCTTCTATTGTGGTTATTGGGTCTTTTATCTTCTTTGAGTTTACAAAAACCTTCGAAGTTTAGATGTTATTTGAATCTTCTAGACTGAGATTCATATTCTTGGAGATAGTCACCAAGAGTCTCCTCCTTTGGTGTTTCTCCTCCCTCTTCTTCTCTTTCCAAGAATGTAAGCATGATACCACATTGTAGATTTGCTGGTGTAGTTGGATGCTCACACCCATAATGTGAAAATCTGGAGCTTTCTCTATGCACAAGCTCTTTTGGAGAATTTATACATCTCTCCATCCTCATTTCTATGATTTCCTTGTTAATTCTCTACATAGTTTGGAAAATAAGTCTTGAAAACTCCTTCTCTTTCATTTCTTTTGATAATGGGGTTTGACCCTTGTTTTCTTTATCCTCTTTATAATCAAACTTTCGGTGTCTTATTCTAAGATACCTATTCTCTCTATCTGTGAGAGGATATCCTTCTTCTGATGACATATTGGCTTTTTAAGATGCACAAGCTGTGCCAATGTCATGCTCTGATACCACTGTAATATTCCCAAATGGGAAAATTAGGAATAAAGTGAAAAATGTTGGAATAACAGTGTTAATCATCATATAAAATCAAGAGGCCAATATGGAGACCTTAAAATAATAATAAAAGTAGCAAAGTATACATAATAAATGGGCCATAATATGTACAACAAGATATAACAAGCTTCCAGTGGAAAAAAACCTCAAAAGAGGTGTTGCTACTATATATCAAAATATCAGAACACTACTACAACACAGTTTTAAAGGCACTGTTATAGAAAATGAATATAAAAAATATCATGGGCTGATATATGCCTCAAAAGATAGATCTAATACAGATCTAGGCACTATAAAACCTCCATTGAAGAACCCCTTAAGGGTTTTCATAAATACACCATATACAAGATGGGAATCTAAGCCCTAGTGCTGAAGATCCATTGCAGCATATAGATCTGGAAAGTGTGGCTGATATGATATAATAAATAATGCAGCCTCTTCTAATAGATCTCCTAGATGAAAGGCTAACTCCTTCTCTAGCAAACCTCCCCTCCAAATGGTGTACTGAAACCACCCTACAACTCCTCCCTCAAAATAACATAGATATGGAAAGAAACTGTGCTGTAGGGGAAAATAAATAAGTGGCTTGATGCCAAGATCTGAAAATAATATCAAGGGCCTTCCTTACTATCCTACCAATGGAAAGTAATCCTTCTCCACTGAAAATAAGCACTAAAGTGACCCAAAAATGGTCTCCACTGCTGCAACCTACAAAACAACTCAACCCTCAACATGATCTGTGCTGTAGATGTAAGATGAGGCTTTGGCAAACTGCCTGATAGTGGAAGTGAAGTACAAGACTCTTCGAAGAGCTACTCAATGAAATAGGTGGGATACCCAATCAGGAACCCCCAGTGCTAAACAACACTTGCAATCTTAGCTAAACAACCAAAGAAAGATATATGTCTAAATAGACCATGTATTCAAAAATATCATATACATGAACATGATCAATATGGCTGCCATCCTCTTCCTTTTCAATATATGAGCTTCCAAACCCTAAGCCCCATTAATTTATGACCCTACTTCCATGCAAGGTATCTCCATCTAAAACTACGTTGTCCCTCATTGATTGCCACTCCTCCATGACAACGTTGTTGATTTGGTCAAAGTTGACCCAGTCAAGATGTTCTAGCCCCTTTTCACACCTAAGGGTGCTCAATTAAGCTGCCAAGATGTTTTCCTTTTACATTGGCATTGATTTATTCATTATTAAGGAGACTTATGGACCTCCATTGTCCTCTTATTCATAAAAAAAAGCAACGAAACAAAAATTAATATTCCAACTAGCTCATGGATAATTGGGAATATTACAAAAAATATATATGTAGTGGTGCATGGGACCACCAATAACTGTTTTCCAAGAACCATAATCGAATATAAATACATATATGTAGAAAAATAGAAACCCATACAACCCCACAAAAAGAATAATATATAGAGTCATAAACATTGCAAACCAAAAAGACCAACCCATTTAAAAGTATGGATCTTGATTTGACACGAGAATCCGCCCATGATTTGAGTCAGCTATATGCCAGATGTCTAGAGCCTATTGTAAACATTTCTTAGAAAGGAAATCTTCTTCCACATTCCTTTCCCTGTAAATATGACCTAATATAAAGATTAACAAAAGCAGATTTTATAAAGGAAATCTCTTCGAAAGTAGGAAACAAAATAATATTTTGACAACGCTGCACATTATTTTTCCAATTTATCACATTTATAGAGTCACCAAAAATATGATCTGAGACAATCCCCAGCTGTCTTAACCAACATAAAAAAAAAAAATCAGAGTTTTTAATTCTGCAAAGTTGTTTGAACCCGTCCTAATACCCATTGAATCTTTGAGAAATTTGTGATCATTTACATGAATGATAATACCTTCCTCGCATCTATTTTGTGCTTCATAAGCACTGTCAAATTATGTCCATGGAGCATCAGGTCTTCTTTGTTCTTCTTGAATATTTTGGCTAGTCAAAGAGAGGATGTTATGAGGGATTAATTCATAAATGTTTTCACATTGAATTGCTATAGGATAAAGATCTTATTGCCGATCCTTAAAAATGCCTTTGTTCTGAGTCAACCAAATGCCCTAGCAGATAATCGGGGGAATGTTCCTATGGTGAGCATCATTTGAATTTAACCATCTGTTTTCCCAAGCATCCATCAATGAAGCACCTTGCCAATGGATATTGATGCCAATGGTATTCATGAAGATATACCATGTTTTTAAGGTGAAAGGACAACTTATAAATAAATGAGATACATTTTCTTCAAAAATTTTGCATAAAAAACACCAACCCGACCCATGCTTGTTTATTTTTTGTGAAGTATCCCATGTTGGAACTTTGTTTTTTAGAATACACCAGAAAAAGGTCTAGTTTTTACTGGACACCCAAGATTCCATAGTAACTTGTGCCACCATCTCCTATCTCCACTAGCCCTTTTATTCATTTGTAGATTGTAAACAAACTTTAGAGCATAGATACCATTGGGAGAGTTTACCCACTGAAGTTCATCAACCCTTTCCTTGATGTGAACATTTGATCTCTGCAAATCCAAAATGTATTCCAACTAAACTCCAAAGCACTGGGGTTCAAGGTTTAAATCCTCTGAAGACTTCCAACCCTGATTCAAAAAGGAAGTATGAACCTCAATTCTAATTTGATTGAGAAAAAAAATCTCCCTATCAGTGAGAAACTCACTCAGGTCCCTTGTAAGAGAGAAAAACTCAGTGCAACCCGCCCAAGGGTCCAATCCCACACAAACACTAGTACCGTTCTCGACAAGCCAGGACATACCATTAACAACAACGTTAAAAGATTCAATAGTGGCCTTCCAAATGGGCGAAGAATTTATCGACTTATAATGATTTATCAGATACACATCCAAGTTCAAAGTATCAACATATTTCCTTTTTATCACAAACATCCAGAGATTGTCCTTGGTTAAAAGGCTCATGCCTGATTTAGTAGCTAAAGATCGAGAAAAACATGAAATATCCTTAATTCCCCACCCAACCCAATCCTTTAGATGAGAAATTTTCTCCCTAGCGAAGCAAGGGAGGACATCATCCTCCTTCGAGCCCGCCCATGAAAACTGTCCACAAACTTTCTTGATCTGTGAAATCAATCCTTTCAGAATCGAGGTGAGCGCAATAAAATAAAAATGGATAGCCAATAACACAGATTTTAGAAGAGCCAAGTGCCCTGCTCTTGAAAGCCACTTGAAACTCCAGTGCTTGAATCATTTTTTTATCTTTGAAACCAACCATTTCTAGTTGGAATTCTTGTAAGAGTCTAGATTTCGGAGAAAGCATAGATATTTGAGGCTTTTTGAGAATGGATTAATTTTTAAAGGAAAAGAGGATAATATTCTATTCATCTCTGCTCCAGAGAGCCCATTATGAGTAATATAGGACTTTTGTGCATTTATACTCATCCTAGAACCCTTTAGAAAAAGATCCAATATCATCTTCTGATGTGTTAGTTCACCCCTAGAACCATCACAAAATAAGAAAATATCATTAAAAAAAGAATATGTGTGATAAAAAGATCTATAGAAATTTCAATTCCTTTGAATGCACCCCTTCTGATGGAAAAATGAATCAATTGGCTTAACCCTTCAATAGAAAAAATAAATAGAAGGGGGGAAAAATGGCATCCCTGACGAAGGCCCCTCTGGCTAGTAAAGTAGGGATCAGTAACACCATTGATAAGAACAACAAAACACACATTTTTTATACAACCCATGACCCAATTAATAAAACCAATTTCAAAACCCAGATGAGTCATCAAAAGATGCAAGAAAATCAAATTGATCTTGTCATAGGCCTTTGAAAGATCAATTTTGGCTATCATTCCTTTTTCGTTATGTCTTTTGATATTGTGCAAAGATTCCTAGGCCACATCAATGGATTCATGAATTTTCCTACCATCAAGGAACTTGAAATGTTCCTGAGAAATGCTATTTTAAAGGACATGATTTAGTCATTTAGCAATAGTTTTGGAAATAATTATATATGTACAATTTCACAGAGAGATAGGTCTGAAATCATCAAAACTCTGAGGATCATTGGATTTGGGGATTAAGGACAAGAAGGTTTTATTAATTGGTTCATGCACAAAGCCTATGCTTCTAGATTCCTCCACCAACCCAACCATGTCATCATCAATGAGGTCGAAAAAACACTGGAAGAATTCCACTGTCCAACCATCATGACCCGAATTTTTCTCTTTTTTGCATGGAATTTAGTACTCCCTCCACTTCCCCATTTATTACAGAAGCCATACTAATGTCATTATATTCCTCTTCCAAAAAAATCAGGAGAACCTATGCCACCCGAATAACTTGAGCAATAGTGACCTCAGTATGAGCCTTAAATAGAGATTTGAAGTGGCTAACACCTAGGGTAGCCAACTCGCTGAAAGAAGTTTCTAAAAACCCATGAAATTTTCTCATTTCCAAAATGGTGCTTGCATTTCTCCTATCGTTAGCATAATTTTGGAAGAATTCTGAGTTTTCATCCCATAATTCAAGCCAAATATCCATACTTTTAAGCCTCCACTTTTCTTCAATGTATTTCATAATCATATGATTTTCACCCTCCATAGCTTGGATCCTTCCCTTTTTATTTTCCATCTCATACCCATCCGTTTCCACACTTTCCAAATCCTATAGCTCAATTTCTATGGATTTTAGGACCGCTTCATCCCTTAAATATTTTTCCTTTGCCCAAGAAATCGTTGACAATTTCAAAAATTTTATATTTTCCAACCACAATATTTGAGTCATTCCGCATAGATTTTGAAAATAAATTGTTAGAAAAGGGGATTCTTCCCTAGAAAGGTCCATAAATGTTAATATGGGTTAGGTTTGAGTAGAGTTAAGATGAGAAAACCTTCACTCCTAGCATCACTTCAAAGCCCCAAGAGTTCAGAAGTTTTAAGCTGTTGTCCCTAAAACCCATGGCTAAACCCCCAGAATGACCAAATGCTTGCAAAGCCACAAAGGTCCAACCAGGCATCATAATGCTCAAATACTTTATAATTGAATCGCCAAGACCAAGAGTCTCTTGGAGCATAATTACATCAAAATTTACATTTTTGAATGAATATTTTAACACCAACTTTTTTTGGGTGTTGGCTAACCCCATAAAGTTGAAAGTAATCAAAAACATTTGGAAACCACCACTAGGTTCATTGCTTCTCTAAGCACACCTTTGAGGGAGAGTTGTTTCCCATCAACAATGTGAAGGTTTTCTTTTATTAGAGCCTTTGAAAGATTATTTTTTCGACCACGAGTCTTTGGAGGACCGACATCAGGGTAAAACCACGAAGGTGGGTTACACATTTGTGAGAAACACGGGCAGAAAATTAATTTTCCCAACATTTCGGACGAAGTTTCGAAATTAGTTCGACCAAACTGATTCTTCCATTTACATTGATGACGTGGGAAAATATATTTTTGGCCAGAGATGGGAAAAATGACAACCAAAGTTCGATCGAACTAATAGTTCGGATGGAATAATAGTTCAAATGAACTTTTAAAATAATTCGGCTAAACTTTGGCTTATAAATATACCAGCCAGCAAACCTTAAGAGGTTTCGGGCTTGTTACTGTGTTTGATGTTCGCTATTGCGAGGTCTGTTGCTATTGCTCACATCTGTGCTTGTTACTGTGTTTTCTATTTGCTATTGCAAGGTGAGAAAGTTGTTGTTTTTTCTCACACTCGTGTGAAAGAAGCGAGGTGAGAAACCTGTTGCTCTATGTCATCTATTTATTTTTTTGTGTATTTGTTTTGTTGGTTTTAATTTTAATTCTCTATTTTTTTGTTTGTAGGTTTTAATTCTGCTCTGTCATTTTGTTTTCTCTCTTTACAATGTCTTCGATGATCTCCTGGCTCTTGTTGTCGGCATCTCTGAATTTCCAGGTACTCCTATGACCTCTATCTTTAGAAAATGCTTACAAATGCCACTGCTTCTTATGAATGCTCTTTGTCTAATATATTAACTATGTAATAAATGCTACCACACCTTCATATTATGTAACCCAAATTTCCATGCTTTCTTAGTTTCATAGGTAATGTGAAATCAAAATAATATTTCCAATCACACATTGTTGTAGAATTCCTGAGTCTAACTTATAAATTTCTAGTTATAATGTTTATGCTACATTTATTGGCGTCTCTATCATATTAGGTGCACTTCAGGTCCATTAGTATAGCCAACATATTTACAGCTAACGCATGTCACTGTCTCCAAAACCATCTGTCTTAGAGTATTCTGATAGTATTTAGGATTTGTAGAGATTTGAATTAAGGGATTCTTTGATTAGTAGGATTTTGTTCCACTCATTAAATGTTCACACTTTTTTTTGTTGAAAAGGATTTTGAAAGCCCCGGTCGGACGAAGAAAATGGTTCTATGCATCCAATATTATTTTTTGTATGTCTTGTTGAGGAGTCAAATCATAGCTTCTATTATCATCCATCTACCTTTTTCATAGGTGAAACCCAAGTGTTGAATTAATCATGATCCATAGTCGATTATGTTACTATCAAGTGGATATAGAATTCCTACTAGAAAATATCTAGTTACAGCAAAATGTAGTGTCAGTATAAGGGTAATGTTTCACTTCAAGTGTGTTAGTAGATTGCATTACTTGAGGTTACTGCTTAGTCATAATGTATAATCTTGTTCTAATAAGCTCATACATATCAAGGTTATACAATAGCAATATGTCAGTAATCACATGATTAGAAAACAATAGTTCTGGGTTATGGCGTGCAGTGGCTATTTCTGAGTGAAATCATTCAGCCATTGGCTTATTGGCAGGTGACACTCTTTCTAAATTCTATTTGTACTTAACAGAGATTGAGGTGGGATAGTTTTTTTTGAAATGTATAGATCATTATTTTCTTCCCATAATAGTTAGAAGGAATTGAAATAGAGCTTTAGGCTACTTAAATCTTAGTTTTTTTTTCTTATAATATAGTTAAGCTAGCATTTTAAAATATTAGGTTATATTCACACTTGCAGAGCATAGATGGTTACAACAACATGTCCTATGAATTCATTTGTGTCATTAATTTATTTTGAGAAAATTATATCTCTAAATCAATGTACAACAGACTTCGTCTAGGCATCCAACATTTGATTTACATATTCTTATTGTTAAATCCTTGTTCTATAACATTAGCAATGGTTGTGCATCCATTTTCCATAGAATTTATAACATTAGCTATGTGGTATATCATCCTTGTCCTCCTTTTTATCTCCTCTACTTTTCGTGAGTGAAATCCAAATATTGCATTAATCATGATCCATAGTCGATTCTGTTAGTATCAAGTGGATATGGCACACCTGCTAGAAAAAATCTAGTTAGAGCAACATGTCCTCTGAATTCATTTGTGCCATTAATTTATTTTGAGAAGATTACAACTCTGAATCAATATACAACAAGCTTCATCTAGGCATCCAAAATTTCATTTACAAGCTCAAACTACATCTTCTTATTGTTAAATCTTGTTCTATAACATCAACAATGGTTGTGCTTCCATTTTCCATAGCATTTATAAATTTAGCTATGTGGTACATCATCCTTTTCCTTCTTTTTATCTCCTCTACTTTTCGTAGGTGAAATCCAAGTGCTACTATCAAGTGGATATAGTACACCTGCTAGAAAATATCTAGTTACAACAACATGCCCTATTAATTCATTCGTGCCATTAATTTCTTTTGAGAAAATTACAGCTCTGAATCAATATACAACAAATTTCATCTAGGTGTCCAACATTTCATTTACAAGTTCAAGCTACATCTTCTTATTGTTAAATCCTTGTTCTATAACATCTACAATGGTCATGCTTCCATTTTCCATAGCATTTAGAACTTTAGCTATGTGGTACGTCATCCTTGTCCTCCTTGTTATCTCCTCTACCCAAATTTCCTCAGGAGTTGCATCTCATATCAAACAACGGGAGAATACTTGAAACTATATCATTGTGGGTTTCTCCTTCTACACGATGTTTAATGTGAGGTAGTGTTGTGTCCTTATCCCCTCCTTGGTATTGTTGTGTTAATTATAGTATATTTGTATCTCCTTTTTATTATATATATATTTTTTGTTTTTTTTAATGCTACTTTGGTTGGGAAGCCTTTGGTTGTCGAATACTTCAATTTCATCCTAACATGGAAACAATTTTCTTAATTCTTCCAATTCAATTGTGTAGAGCCATGTTTCTGCCACAATTTTTTTTTTCTTGATCTAAACCATGGGGAATTGAACATTGAATATCTTTCCTTACATATGACTTCAGAACAAGGTGAAACCCAATTGAGCTACACCCCATGGGAATGTTTTTTCCACATTTATTTCATAGGACATAAAGGATTTTCTTTTGTAACTTCTCTATTTTTCCTCATCCGCTCTTTGAAAGTTTGACATGATTGGTTCCCATATTTCACAACTATTCGGAGTATAAATAGCATGAAAGGTTTCAAGGATATAAATTTGATAATTTTATAGTAACATATATGTGTTTATAGACACTTGTTTTGTAGAATTAATACCACCTTTGATCCTCCTTGGAGCCTCTCCAAACATTTCTCCCACCTAAACTTTTGGCTGAAATAAAATCCCAACTATTTGAAATTTTGAGTAATTTCTAATGGTTCATGCTTGAATTTAATAATTTATTTTGTTGATCATATTTTAGGGAAGAAAGTAACCACTTTGATCTTTCTTTAATTGAATTCTACACCCACGTCAATCACTTCAGTGTATAATTTTTTTGGCATTTGTTCTTTTAAGATTTTTAGTGATCTGACTATGTCCATTATATTTTTAGCCTCAATCAACAATCCATATTTACTTTTGTAAAATTTAAAGGGAAACTACAACTTCTACCCACGCATCTACTCCAATAAAACTCATAAGTTAAATCGAATACTTTATATACACCTTAGGTGAAAAGGGAAGAATAAGTTGTTCATAATTAATCTTCCAACTGAGTCCACAACACTATAGTGCCAATATTTAACTAATGACTCTTGCATAGCAGAATACCCACATATATATACAACACAATCAACATTGTAGTGATTTTCAAGATTTGACTAATGACTCTTGCATAGGAGAAATTTTCTACCGCTTAGGGATTCAAGAAATTTTTACCAAACCTCCATACATCTAGAGTGGATATTATGCATACTGTGGTTGGATAATATTTGTCTAGGATTTTGATTTTCTTATTTTTATTGATTCAAAATTTATAAAATGTTTGAGATGTATATATCTCGACAAATTTATTTAATTTTATTTACCAATTTTGTGATACTACAAAAAGGAAATCATATTAGTAATGGTGATTTAAGTTACAAAAGTATTGGTAAGGTTGATCAAGAATGATATTTATATGTAGAGTAGAGCTATATGTGTGACTTTTCACATAACTTAATCAAACATTACCACTATTTGTTTATCATTTTATGCATTTGGAGGCATGATTTTAATAGGAATTATTGATAGAAATGGATTATTTGAGTAATGAAGACCCTTGGCTTATTATTGTAATGCTACTATAGGTTTATGCTGATGCTAGGACTATTTTTTATTAATGTACCTAAATTTACACCTTCAATGATGCTTCTAATCTTGTAAAATGTTAAAAGTGGAGTGCTTTATGATGTAATGGATATTACTAATCTATATTATTTAGAATGATATGATGATAGTGTAGGTTGATGTTCAAGTTGTAAAATTTTTGTACATATCAAGGATGGATGATACTATACAAGCAAAAAATGACATTATTATAAATTATTAGATAATCTGTTAGGTGCTAAATCATACTTCTTATTAATGACATAACTAATGATTGTTGATTTTTTTTTTTTTTTAATGTTCTTAGCCTATTTATAGATGTGAAAGTAAAGGTTTCTATATGTGATTTCTCCCATAAACTTTAAGGCAACCTGAATTTTAAGGCAAACCATGTACATGTCATTTCTCCCACAAACTCACCAAGTTGTGACTTTTGACATAGCTTCATCAACCACTACCACTAGTTGTTTTAGTAAGTGGATAAAATAATTTTGCAAACCATGTACATGTCATTTCTCCCACAAACTCATTAAGGTGTGACTTTTGACATAACTTCATCAACCACTACCACTAGTTGTTTTAGTAAGTGCATAAAATAATTTTTCAAACCATGTACATGTCATTTCTCCCACAAACTCATCATGGTGTGACTTTTGACATAACTTCATCAACCACTACCACTAGTTGTTTTAGTAAGTGCAAACCACTACCACTTTAAGGCAAAAACCATGTACATGTGTCATTTCTCCCATAAAATTTTAGGAAAAATTTAAGGCATGTCATTTCTACGTAATTTATTTGTCATTTATATGTAATTTCTCCCATAATCTATAAGGCAATTTCATTTCTCCCATAAACTATAAGGCAAAACATGTACATGTCAGTTCTCCCTTAAAATCTAGGTAAGGAAAATTTGAAGGCATGCCATTTCTAGATGTGATTTCTACCATAAAATTTAAGGAAAATTTTAAGGAAATCCATGCACATGTCATTTCTCCCACAAACTCAAGGATTTCTCCCATTAATTCAAGGAAAATTTTAAGGCCTAAAAACCGAACCTAAAGTGGTTGAACTTCCATAGGATTTGAATCTATCTATTGAGTGTTAACTTCTACAAGTTCTAAAGGTAGAGTCTGTAAAGGGCCACATAGGCTCTGGATCTCATCCTTTCTCAAAGGTGACATATCCAGTAAATGCCCTATAGTCAATCTCTGGAACAAATCTTAATATAAGTTCTTCATTGTAATATCCATTTCTGTACATGCCATTTCTCCCATAACTTTAATGCATTTGCTAGCGTTTTTGGAATTGTGTACATGTCATTTCTATGTCATTTTTCCCACAAACTCAAGGCTTTCTACCATAAACTCAAGGTGAAAAATGAATATACCAGGAAGAACAATGAAGGTAAAAACACAACCATGTACATGTGTCATTTCTCCCACAAACTCAAGGCTTTATCCCATAAACTCAAGGCAAACTTTAAGGAAAATGAATATTACGGGAAGAACAATGAAGTTAAAATGCGAAGGTTGGTTTATTTACATACATGTCATTTATCCTATGAATATGTCATTTATAGCATTTGATAGTGTTTTTGGAACCATGTACATGTAATTTCTATGTCATTTTTCCCATAAAATTTAAGGAAAACCATGTACATGTTTCATTTCTCCCATACATGTGTCATTCCTGCCATAAAATTTAAGGAAAAACTTTAAGGAAAACCATGCACATGTCATTTCTTCCACAAACTCTCTCTGTCATTTAAATGCCATTTCTCCCATAAACTATAAGGCAATGCCATTTCTCCCTTAAACTATAAGGTAAAATTTAAGACAAACCATGTACATGTAATTTCTCTCTTAAACTTTAGGCAAGGAAAAATTTAAGGCATGCCATTTCTAGATGTGATTTCTCCCATAAACTTTAAGGAAAACCATGCACATGTCATTTCTCCCATTCTATGTCATTTCTATGTCATTTCTCCCAAAAACTCTTTCTCTATCATTTCTCCCATAAAATATAAGGCAATGTAATTTCTCGCTTAAAATATAAGGCAAACTTTAAGGCAAACCATGTACATGTCATTTCTCTCTTAAACCATCTACATGCCATTTCTTTTTTTTGGTCCTGGGAAAGGTCGATTGTGTGACGGTAGGGGCACTAGGCATGATGCTGACTTGCCTTTCCCTAATCCACCATTGGATAGTCTACCTCTTCATGTTGAAACTTTGCGGTCAGAGATGGATGCCACTTCTCAAATTAGTTGAGAAACAAGGGATGCCATCATTGAAAATGTTCATAGTGGACCGGGTGGAGTTGATGTTTGTCTGAATCGACAAAGAGCATGTGAGAATGCACATGCTAATTTTGTGTATTATACATATGAAGAGATAGACAACATGAGTGTTGAAGATCTCAGAACATATGGAAAGAATTGTCGCAATGGTTGGCAGGACCTAATTATTCATGAGTAAGAGGGCATGGTATCAGTATGTGTTAAGGGTTAGGGTGATTATTTTAACACATGTAAAATTTGTAATAGATACATATATACATGCATTTATTTGTATACATTAAAATCTAAAAAAATGTATCATTATACGTTAACACCACTTGCAGTTGTCATGCTTCGTGACTGAAGATGATGTTAATATCATGGTCGAAGCCTTCGGTTCACACAATCAAGATGGTTCTCACCATCAAGATGATATGTTGGAAAATGTTAGTGTTTTTTAATTGAACATGATGATGTACAATTATTTTTTTATCTATTATTATATATATCGAAACATGATGACATATTTTTAAAATTAATAACTGTGCACACATGTACATGTATATGTAATTAAATGTTAACAGATTCTGATTCTATCCGATGTTTTTAGGATGGTGATACCTTCTTCCCTTGGGATATGTGCCAAATCCACCATCACAAGTATGAATAATTTTTCACTTTTAAATATGTTTTTAAGTTATATATTCCAGCTCAAAAGTTCCATTAAAAAATGAGATCTCTAGATCTTGAGTTAGTTCAATTTTTTTGAATTTTAGGTTTCTAGAGATTTTCTTTTGGAGCCACCCTTAGGAGATGTGCCAGATCCACCATCACAAGTATTCAAATTTTCACTTAAATATACTTTTAAATTATAAGTTATAAATTGAAATTCAAAAGTTTTATTATAAATTGAGATCTAGATCTTGAGTTATTTTATACTTTTAAAATTTTTGAATTTTAGGCTCCTGGAGATGATTTCTCTTCTCCACAGACACTAGCGATGGAGTGTATGATGGAGATAGGAGCATCCACACCATTTGAACCATTTGAACAAGTTGTCTAACTTTTTTTTAATATTATTGAAAATTAGTTTATATATGCATTTTCATTTGAAACTTTTTAATATATATATATATATATATATATATATATATATATATATATATATATATATATATATATATATATATACTTGTACATGTATATTTTATAGTTTACTGTGGAAGATGTTCCTGTGGATGAATTTTTAATGGATGAGCAACAAAACACAATGGAGAGGGAACCTCATGAGGTATTGCATGATTTTTTTTTTTCTCATTTTTTTCTCTTACATGAAGTTCTATACTCTCATTCAATTTTAAAACATTAAATTTTAATGTTTCTACACATTGTGTACAGGTTCCCCATGCTTCACAAGATAGCTCGAGGATCGGGACTTTGTTGGGAGAGACACTAGATCCATCTGTATTTGATGGATGATGGATATGTTTGCAACATTATATTTGATAGATCTAGTCTTAAATTTACTTATTTATATATAGTCTTATATAGATACAGTCATATATTTAATTATATATATATATAAGTTGATACTTGTAACACTAGACATTGAACTATATATATATATATATACTTTTATTGTTCATGTGAGATACAAATTTTGGACATATTTTATTGTTTCGATATATAGTTTTAAAACTGAAGTTTTCATTTTATTTTTTAAACCATGTACATACATGTGTATATTTTGGATCTAATTGAACTACATTTGGCATGGAATCACATGTTGTGATATAATGTTTTGTTTTACGATATAATGTTTTTTTTTTATTTTTTAAAATTCAAGTTATCATTTTATATATTAAATATAAAATCAATCTCTAGATGGAAATTTCAAATTACATTCTCACAATGTGTATATTTGGATGGTTGAACTACATTTGGCATGTGATTGTGATATAATTCTTTGTTATTAAAATTCAAGTTGTCATTTTATAAACTTGTTAAAAATATAAAATGAATCTCTCTAGATGGAAATATCGAATTACAAACCATATTTTGGATAGTTGAACTCCATTTGGCATGTGATCACATGTTGTGATATAATTTGTTGTTTTTAAAACTCAATTTTTAGATGGTTGAACTACATTTGGCATGTGAAGTAATGTTGTGATATAATGGTTTTTTCTTAACTCAAGTTTTGGATGGTTGAACTACATTTTTCATGTGATTTTGATATAATGTTTTGTTTTTATTGGATAGTTGAATTACATTTGGCATGTGAAGTAACGTTGTGATATAATTTTTTGTTTTTAAAACTCAAGTTTTGGATGGTTGAACTACATTTGGCATATGATTGTGATATAATGTTTTGTTTTTATTGGATAGTTGAACTACATTTGGCATGAAATACATTTGGCATGTGATTGTGATATAATTTTTTGTTTTTATTGGATAGTTGAACTACATTTTCCATGTGAAGTAATGTTGTTATATAATGTTTTGTTTCTAAAACTAAAGTTTTGGATGGTTGAACTACATTTAGCATGTGATTGTGATAGAATGTTTGTTTTTATTGGATAGTTGAATTACATTTGGCATGAACTACATTTTGCATGTGAAGTAATGTTGTGATATAGTGTTTTGTTTTTAAAACTCAAGCTTTGGATGGTTGAACTACACTTGACACATGTGATTGTGATATAATGTTTTGTTTTTATTGGATAGTTGAACTACATTTGGCATGTGAATTCATGTTGTCATATAATGTTTTGTTTTTAAAACTCAAGTTTTGGATGGTTGAACTACATTTGGAATGTGATTGTGATATAATGTTTTGTTTTTATTGGATAGTTGAATTACATTTGGCATGTGGAGTAATGTTGTGATACAATGTTTTGTTTTTAAAACTCAAGTTTTGGATGGTTGAACTACATTTGGCATGTGATTGTGATATAATATTTTGTTTTTAAAATTCAAGTTGTCATTTTACAAACAAACAAAAAGTTCACATGAATATATATACATAAAAATTATTTAAGTACAAATATATGTTAAAATGATTGAAGTACAATACATATCGATGTATATATATCTAAAAACAATCATAAGATTCTAGGTCTTCTTAGATGTGTCAAACAATCATAAAATTTTAAAATTGCATTCTGGAACATAAATATCCAGTATGTGCAACATTATTCATCAACACACATAGAAAATCTACTTTCAGCTGATAGTAAACTGTAAATTAAAAAAAAACGTACCACAGTTTTTGCATTCAAGAATGAATATTATAATTTACTTCTAATGGACACGAATGTCTAAAACAAAATCGTGCAACTTCAAATTTTCATTATATCAACTATGCTAGATACATAGATATGTACATTTTTCAATACTTACATTATGACAAATAGTACCAGAGAATGTATGAAATCGTTTAGGCCAGATAATCTAGACATGTGTATGTGTACACGTGTATAAATTACTCGTGTGCATGTACCAAAACAATGTACATGTGCAAACACTTGTACAGATAACATAAGAATGAAGTTCAATTTTTAGTTGAGTTATGGAAGTTATAAAACATGAATCCAAAGAGAAGAAATTTTTGGGCAGTTTAATAAAAAAAATTCCAATGGAATGTCATCTTCAATGATCCATTCATGATCAGTTTTTGACATTTTCCATTTCTTAATTTTCGTTTTTTTCTTTTATTGAAATTCTATCAACTTTATGTGTGTTTCACACACCAACTTATGGCATCAGGTTCATAGTCTTGAACATAAAAAAATTCCCACTTTGATTATTTTGGCTGAAAAAATAACCTTTTAGTATAATAGACCATATGTCATTTGTAAACTTGTGATCATTATAGTTTTGTAATAATTTCATCCTTCATTCAATGCAACGCATCAAATAATACTGTACATTTTCATCGTTGATAGCAGTTGCAATTACATCAAAAAAATCTCCTGCACAATAAAAAAAACTTATGTATTTAAATTTAGATCATAATTAACATGAAAAATCAACTTTAAAATTAACATAGATGTAATTTATTTTATTATCTATTTCTAGATCTCTATCATTTGAAAGCAATTGAAATGTTACCTTCTATAACAATATCAGAACTCGATCACCATCAGATGATATTGTAGTCTCCTCTAATTGAATTTCTTCAAACCTTGCATTGGACATTTTCCCCTTTGTATTTAGCTCTGTATGTTTCTGATATTTTACATACATTTTGTTTTCACAAAAATCATTGGATTCTGTGTTATCTATGCAAACATTACAAAAACAAGAATATTTTATTTTATCCAATGCAAACACATTTGTGGACAAGTTTTTTTTAATTGAATGCAATTTTCGAGTCACTTTTATTTTTTCATCGTCATTTCCAATCGATCTATATACATCTTCGCCCTCAATATGCCAAAAAAACCTATATGAAAAACTCAAAGAAGAATATAAATATGATATCAAAATACCATCAAATATAATCATTGTGATAAATGTACACTATTTAAAATTAGAAATCCAATAAAAATTAAATTGAATGTAGCTTCACACTTCCCTTGATCGGTTAGTCTCATGACTTAGTGAAACAATGCACCATTGAACAACTTATTTAGCATCCACAATTAGGTTTGCAGAGGGGTCCATTTGATATCTTTGAAGTCCTCGTTTTACGCATGCCCCTGCACCGTCATGTTCTCCTTTTCCATGAATAGCCTCAAAGAAATTACAACAATGTTTAATGCGGGTTTTGATTTGAAGACGACAAAACCAAAATAATGATCATGAATATTTTAATTGACCTGCACATCCATTTGACCATATCCAATGTTCATTGAATTTTATTCCAAGGCTTTTCAAGGAGTCATAAATCTTTCCAAAATAGTGTTGTACAAAATATGTATCACGTGTACGATCATCAATGATATAAAAGTGATATAACATGTCGATTTTCACTGGTGATTTCTATATGATCAAAATGTTGTTCAGCATGTGTATATAGAATACGAATGATCATGGGGACTTGGTTAGAATGATAGTATTCACTCTGAATTTATTTTTGTGGAACAAATGTGTAGTTTTCTGCAAAATCAATTACTAACAAAATGGTCCGTAGTGGAAAAAATTCATAGGATTTTTTGAATTGCAAGTCCTGCCATCGAGCTCTATGGGAATGCTTGGAGTATTTATAAATTTATGCATCAAACTTTCTTAAAAAATCTATCACAAAAATTTCTTCTTGTTGTAAATCAATTCTTTTATCTCTTGAACGTTTATTCCATGTATGGATATATTCATATCTCTTCCATTTCACTTTCATGTTGGACAATGATTGATCAAGTATATCAGTACGATATTTTTTTTGAAATTTAGTCAAATTTCCACAATCATCACATTTTTTACCACCAACACATTTCTTTTGGTAAAATAATTCATGGCTTTCTCTTCCACATAGAATTTGAGATATGGAATCATGGATAGTGGAAGGAGGAGGTGAATCTTTCCAAAATGTTTACCCAAATTAAGGAATGTGTCATAATATAACTGAAATTACACATGATAATGACAACAACAAGTGTCGCATATGGTGATAGGTTTTACATACCATGGTTTTTGTTGCACAAAAGCACTAATCGAGACATCAATTTCACTATTTTCTTCTTTGAAATTGTTGAAAAACTCTATCTGAGTGGTGTCCAAGAATTTTTTTTGATTTTCTTCGTACTTATTTCATGCTATTCTTCTTTGCATCACATCCCTTTCTTTTCGTGAAACATGTGAATTTTTCATCCAATATTCATATATTATTTTTTTAACATTTTCTCCAAATCTATATTTGTATGGTTGCCTACAAATAGTTGTCAAACAAGCGAGTTCATCATTTACATCTATTTGCAACCAAAATTTTCGATGTTTGTGCAAAGTTTTTCGTGAGGTTCCTAATGCTCATGCCATAGATTTTACCAAGTGATTCTCTTTAGTACTTGATGAAACCACTGCCATATGTATTTCTCTACATGCATCTGAAACATTTTTTTGCCTAGATCTTCTAATTGAATTTATAGCACTATTTATATTTTGTATCACATTTTCCTTCATTTTTTTATTTTTTGTTGATTTTCGAATACCCAATAAAGTTGCAGCTTCTTTTAATTTCCTTAATGTTAAGAGACCTTTCAACAAATGGGCTTGAACTACCATCATTTTATTTATGAAGAACGAATAAAAATGTGATTAACACGATATCGTATAACATGATCAACTTTTTTATCTCCATATGTGTGAGTGTCAACATTTTCTAACAGCTCATCATCGATATTCGAATTAATAGTACATAATAAGTTTACATATTCAATAAATAACTAAATTAATAAATATGCATAATTTCAATAATACGTGCATGTGTTCAACATATATATATATATATATATATATATATATTATATATATATATATATATATATATATATATATATATATATATATATATATATATATATATATAACCTGGTGATTCAATTTCTTCACTTGAATTTATTTCAACATTTTCACTATCTTCAATTATTGGTTCAATATCTCTTTCACTTTCTCTTTCAAAATTTTGTCTCTCATTATCAATGTTTTGAGGAATATCTGTCTCTGTTTACATCTCAAAATATTTGTCAAATTATTTCATCAAATGAAAATTAAGCTTCGCAATTTACAGTAGGAAAATTTTAAATATCAAATTTATAATATTTACATTTACATACCTGCTTCAACTTCTAGTTGAGGTTGATTTTCACTTTCAATATTTAAGCGTTCTTCTCTTTTTTTTCGCGATATTCTCTCGTGTGTTCTCTATGTTCCTCAAGGTATCTTGTTCGATCATATTTTCTCTTGCAATTCCTTCGATTTCCCATGATAATTGAGTATGAAGTTCAAAAAATTTCCTTACAAAATTTAGACAAAAACTCAATTAAAAGAAGCATCAAAAAAGATTTAATTTAAAAGACATACTTCAATCCAAAACACTTACTTTAAAAAATCCGAGAAAAAAATGTCTTTAAAAATGAAATGAAACTCAAAATATTTCTTTCCAATTATTTTTAAGTCCTGCAAAAAAATTTCATGTAAAAAGTTAGACAAAAACTCATTTTAAAAAATCATTATAAAAGATTTACTTCAACCCAAAAAATGTACTCTAAAAAAAGATCTCTTCAAAAAATACCTCCAAAAAATGTCCATTGAAAATTAAACCCAACTTCTTAAAATATTTCACTTTAAAAAATACCTCCAAAAAATTTCGTTTGGAAATTAAGTTCAAAAACCTCTGAAAAAAATGTCTCTAAAAATTAAATACCTCCAAACAATGTCTTTGAAAATTAGGCCCAAGAAGCCTCTAAAAAAATATCACTTTAAAAAATACCTCCAAAAAATGTACTTTGAATATTAAGCCTAAAAAGAGTCCTTTCGAAATTAAGCCCAAAAAAAGTCCAAAAAATGTCTTTTGAAAATTAAGCCCAAAAACCTCTAAAAAAAAATACCTCCAAAAGTCATTTGAAAATTAAGCCCAAAACCTCTAAAAAAATAAACCTTAAAAAAAAATTTCCTTTGAAAATTAAGCCCAAAAAGCATCCAAAAAATGTATCTTGTACCTCCAAAAAATGTCCTTTGAATGTTAAGCCAAAATGAGTCCTTTGAAAACTAAGCCCAAAAAAAATCCTTTGCGAAAGCAGACCAAATGAAGAAATGTGTAAAATTATGCGAAAATACTCAATCCGTTTATGCTTATTTATATTGCCACGAAATGTTTTTTTTGGAGGGGCTTCGTTGAAATTTCCGGCTGACGTAAATTCAATTAAAATTTCGGTCGAACTTTTGTAAAAACTTCAGCAGAAATTTTGTGTCGTTAGACTTGACGGGCCGTCGGGCCAAAAAACAATTCGGCCGAACTTTTTTAAAAGTTCGGTCGAACTAACATGTCTGCAATTACGCAGAGCCGAGCTCTAAACACATTTCTTAAACTTTGGACTGATTAAACTCCATGAAAATTTATGAATTAACTGTCGGTACCAAGACAAGCATTTGCAGAATTCAATCTACTTTTAGGAAATATAATTTTATGGAATTTCATAAATATTTACTAATTTTAATTAATTTTTTAATAAAATGGGTGTTAATAATTACTTAAGGTCATTATGATTCAGTCAAATCAATATTCTGTATCTTCCAAAATACATTGTAAAAAATATTGAAAAATTATGGTGCATTACATTGGTCCGTCGTCTCTAATGGGTAGTTTATAGATTTTTAGTTTATAACCTATATGTTGAGAAATTTTGTGCAAGCCGAAACATAATCAAAATATGCATTTTTTTCATATTGAATTAGTTCCAAAAATTCTAGTAATTATGATATGCATTGGTTGGTTTCATAAATATAACGAAAATGAAGTAGACTATGTCTATATTGTTGTAACACAATTTATTTCTAAAAAACACAAAGTTTTCAAAGAATACACCAATGCGTTTGAACATGAATTTTTATGAATCGTTTGATTGCTAAAGAACTCACACTCGAAGAAATGCTAAGTTGACATATCAAATGTGTATAAACAAATTCCAAAAAATAAGTAATAGAAAGCTAATAAAATTTCTAACAACTTTATTTTTATCGCAAAATGAAAGTCTAAACAAAATAAATGTTTTGGCTTGCAAAAAATTGAAGAACAGGAAAAAACAATATTTTTTTCTCAAAAAAGGGCAAAAAGTGTAACCCAACTTCACATTTTTATCCATCAACCTGAATAAGGCCAAAGACCACCCATAGGATCATCAGGATGATTTGTTTTGTCCTGGGGCCGAAGATTGTAGTGAGCCTTTTCAAGGCATAGATAATATGGGGGAGGGAAATCAGAGCCACCAAAGAGGGTCCAGACAGGTTTAAAACTGGGATGGATGTAATGATACTATATTGAGACAAAGATAAATTAGAGCTTGGAGATATACCATTAGTAGAAGGCCTAGAAGGACTAGGCCTGAAAACATATTCTATTTGGGACATCAACAGACAGGAAAGAAAGGAATAAGGGAGAGAAGCCATACCCAGAGGATGAGATGCCTCCTCCACTACCATCTTGTCCTACGTGTGATCAGTCTCTGGGATTTCTGCAGCTTTGGGTATTTCCAATTGAACCTCCTGAACAACTATCTGAACCGGAGCCTCAACTTGACGATCCCCAGGAATTTTCGATTGCTCCATAACTTCGTCCTTAGGCTGATCTCACATTACTTGAACTGGCTCAACCCTATTCTTTCTCCTTTTTCTAAACCCCAGTGGAAAATCCCTTGCCAAGTGGAAGTTCTTGTAAAATAAGTGGCATTTATAGGGCAAATTTTCATAGTCAAGAACCTATGTGATAGAGTAGCCATCAACCTGAATCTGCATCATATCTGCCAATCCTTCTCTTGGGTCCAACCTTACTAGAATGTGAGCCACCTTCCTATCCTTAGTCACCTAAAATGAAAAAATAGACATCCAGAAAATTCCCCAGAATGTTTCCAATCGCCCTAAACACGTCCATCGACTAGAGCTGAGGGGAAAGGCATGGGAGATGCACCCACACAGGAGTTTGTTATAATTTGTCTCTTTGACCATCAAAGAAAGGAGACCATTTTTAAAAAGATATTGAAGCTTTCCCAAAACCCTAGTTTCGTTCAAGCACCCAATTAGTAGCTTCAACATTAGAAATGTGAACATGAACCAGCCCCTCGTCAGGAAGATAACCTCCATCTGTGACTCCAGACCATTACTTCACTCCTTTTTTATCCATTCCGAAATGAAATTAGATGATGATTGTCTACCCTTGAACCATCCCACTATTATTCCCTCTGATGCATCCATAGCTTTGTCCATCTTAATGTTTACCCCTAAAATCATAGTCAGTCTTTCCAATTTATTTCTAATCACTTTCCCCTTCTTCCTCTTTAGTCCTAAAGACTGCCCATTTACACAAGGAGCTTTTAAAGTGTGGAATTCTCCATCATGACTTTCAATCTCTAGAAAACCCCCCAATGGCTCATCCAGAACCAAGTTCTGGCCAAGCAGAACCTCGAAGTCCAAAGCCTGCCCACCAAGTCCCCGAATAGGTGGGTGACTACCCTCCTTCGACCCCTGGGAACCCAAATTCTTAAGACCCACCAGTTCCAAACACTAGCGAGGTAGTGTTGGTAGCCATAAATATGCCTTCCCTAATTCTTCTTGAACATCTAATCCTTCAGAGGAAATTAAGTCCAAAAAACCAAAAAAATATCCCTCCCATTTCCCACTTCCCCTGCTACTAAAGAGAAAAACAGAAAGAGGTTAATAGCACCCGTCGAGGAAGGAATTTTACAATTTTTAATTATGTACAAGACCAAACCCGTAATCAATCGTTTTAATCCTAAATAATATTTTAAGCAGGATTGTAGTCCTTCCTTTCTCCTAAGCCTGCTATTCTTGACAATGTCTTCCAAGCTGCTTGTTAAAAACCCACAACTGAAAGTAGCAAGAGGGGTTTTTTGATGACCCGACTCTATTTCACACCAAATGCATTGCACCTTCCTGACCATAGAGAACTCCATTTACCAGAAACCTTCAAACCACCTTTGAGGATAGGGGTTTTGACTCCTCCAGCAACACTAGACCACTACCAACCTTCCATGCTAGCTTCGTACTGCCACCTTTGCCGGGTGTAGACCTGAATGGCAAGAAAACCTTCTCCAAATTCTATTGTGTCTATTCCAAACCCCATAACGACAAAATATCCTCTGGTGTTGGCTCCAAATCCACATAATCGTTAAGGCTAACCATCCTACTAACAATTGTGAGAGAAAAACTAAAAAAAATTACCACAACTAACAGTACTGACCGGTAATACTGCTCGAGTAGTGAAAAATGACGAAGGAGAAACCAAAGAGTGAACAACCTCCCCTGAAAGAAGACGAGACCGGTAACCTTGTAGCACAAATGATTAAAAACGCCGAGATAAACTGAAACTCCTTTACAGTGCGAGCAAGGTAAGAAGTAAAAGGTTTTAGTAAACAAAAATTGCAGGGTGTAAGAGAGAATGTAAAACGCCCATTTGGTCATGCAATAACTTCAGAGAATGAAAAATCCATGAACCCTGTTCAGCCTAAACCCCCACCTCGAAGCGCTCAAAAACCTCACACTCAGCTCAAGGTTGGGGTCAACATAGGTGTGGCTTCTCTGAAACCTGCAACCTGTTCATTCAAGTCTCATAGTGTCCCGTTGCAGCTCCAAAACAATGCTTAACTTAATAATAAACAAAGTTATATTAAACATAACTTTGCTTTGTTAAACCTTCCAGTATGTGTTGGTTATTTTTTCCGAACAATCCCTTGTGTGTATATTTAAAATAAATTTTAATCTATCAAAATTAATCAAACTATTATAAGAAAATGAATTATTAGAAAAATATTTAAAAATTTGTTGTCATTTAAACTTTACAATGGAAAGTTTCTTCAACTACACATTTAATACACTTTGTTCCTTCTATTTTTTTTCCATATAGTATTTTGAATACTCCAAAAAAAAATGAAATAACAATATTAAAACACTTTTACCACTCATACTTAAAATTTCAACTAAAAATAAAACTTAAATTTTCAACAATGTAGAAAAGAAACATACCAATAAAAAAAATATCATTTTCAAACTAATCAATTGAAATTATTGTTATGTTAAAAAAATTTTAGAAAAAAAATATCACAGTTGATGTGAAACTCTAAAGTCATTTTCAATTTTGATGACTTTTTGAATAGATAAAAACATACTCCAATGATTTTATTAATAAATGAAAATATAATTAAAGTGGATATTATTTAATATCATGTATGTAAATATGACTAAATACTACTTGGAAGAATATAATCTTATTATTGTAATATCAATGATGATAGTACATGTTTCAAAACTATATATTATTTACACTAAAATTAAATATTGAATCTGAGTGCTCAGGTTGGCTCGATAAGAATAAGGAACAGTTTGTTCTTTACATTTATTTTGGCTATGAGAACTCCATTTCAAGCGCTTCAGAGCCAATAATTCTTTGGACACATTAAACACAGAATCACATAACTCCTCCTCTTCTTGTTGGAGTATATCCATACATTCACTATTGGAGGAAAGAATGATTTGTGTGCTACAAACTCTTGGGGAATTTTTGGGTAGTTCAAATTTAGTGATTGGTTGCATTATTTGTTAAATTAATTAT
This sequence comes from Pinus albicaulis, assembly GCA_034641835.2. NCBI lineage: Eukaryota > Viridiplantae > Streptophyta > Pinopsida > Pinales > Pinaceae > Pinus > Pinus albicaulis. Next base: position 232,595,336 of record CM076570.1, on the reverse strand, counting down.
TGTAACACCATTAATCGTTGAGCAAACAAGCTAATCATTGTAATCAGAAATTATATGCATTAGGCACAATAATATTTTCTAAGGAATATATGTTTCCATTTATTGATTAAGAAAGTAAGAATCAATCTCCTAGTAAAAATAGCATACTTATAAGGGATTGTAGGAAGTCCTAAATAATACAATTAACTTAAATAATAGTGGTTGGATGAAATTATGATTAGCATGTTCTATAGGCCTATAAAACAAGTAGCCCCTCTTCATGCCTCATATATTGTTTTAATAGAATTGTCACATCTCAACAATGACCTTAAACTTTACTATACTTTCCTATTTTCTAATGAAATTTATAATGAGCTTTAAAAATATGCTTGAAAATTTAAAGGATGAGGGATTATATGGTTAAATTGATAGATAAGCAATACCATCCATCATGCTTGCTTTTGTTTACTGTCTACTTACTTTTTTATGCTTAAACACTGAATACTTCTAAAGCACTCATTTTGAACAAAGCTTCCAAACCATTGATGAATGCTACCTTCCATGTTCATGTGGAGCCTTAAAGTACGATAGCCATGAGGATAAAATATGGATTGAAAAATATGAATATATATATATATATATATATATATATATATATATATATATATTATTTTCAATCTTGTTGTTTTCCATGACTGTTCCATATTATGCAGAGTGTTGTGGGTCCATGGACTCTCTAGTAAGGTAAAGGAAGTAGATAATAAAGTTATGTTCATGTCCCCTCTTATCTATATACATAGGCTACAAAATATAAGAAAGTGGTGATCATAGGGTAGCAAAATGGTGCCACTTGATGACCATGCATTTTTTTAGGATTTTCCAATTACAATACCTAGCATGCATGTATGCATATGGTGAATGGAGAATATGTTTTCGTGTACTGCATATGCTTCCAATTATTTATGGGAAATTGGATGGGACTTTGGGGATTCCTACTTGAACTCACCAACTTCCTCATAGCAACCTTCCTCCCTGGGTCCATGAGCACTAGTGGCCATGGCAGTTTCCCTATAGGAAATGGTTCCACCAGTAATGAAAATGTTGTGGGAATTTACTTGGCTATCACAATACCCACATCTGTGTGGTATGTGAGGGTCATTGAATTGATGAAGAAGGATGAATATCTCAAGGCTGCTAGATTCATGCTAGGAATTATGGGTATATATCAAAGGTTATGTTCGCTCTCTAGCCCATGTTCAAGAATTCCATTTGCTTTAGCTTTGAGGATGATGCTAGATTAGAGGATTAAATGCAGAGCTTCATTAGGGGATATGATTTTTCAAATTTGTACTTGTATTTTGTTGTGAAACCAACTCCCAAAATAGAATAAAAGATAGATCAATGCCTTATAAATCATCCACTTCAAGGGGGAAACCTCCTTTACATTACATAAATGAACAATTCTTGGATGATCAAATGGAAAAAACGTCATTTCTATATATAGGAGTCCATGGGTTCATAATATAATCCTAGCCGACCTAACAATAATAATGTAAGGGCACAACAATAAAAATAGTGGACTTTTATGGGGTACAATAATAACAATATGAGGACTATAGGGGTACAACAATAACAATAAGGGGGATACACTAACAACAATAAGGGATTACACTAGTAATATAGGGACTTAACATGCCCCTGTCCTTCAAAAAATTGTTGTACTCTACACTTGAGTAGTTCTAGATTCTTTTGTATAAAATTGTCATCCTCACATGTGGAATCTTCAATGGGTAAGTTCTTCCACTTGATGAGATACTCTGAAATTGATCGATTTCGTAGTTGTCGAGTTCTTGTGTTCGTGACTGCTTCAGGTTCCAATATGATTTTTCCTTCCTCATCAAGTTTTGGAAATATTGTTTGAACTAGATGTTTGTCACCTATAACCTTCTTTAAGCATGAAACATGGAAAACTAGGTGCACTCGGGAAGAAGCAGGAAGTTGTAATTTGTATGCCATAGTACCAATATTTTGCAACACCTTGTAAGGACCATAGTACTTTGGAAATAATTTATTATCATTATTAGCTTGCTTAAGGGATATTTGTTTGCATGGTTGTAGCCATAAAAATACCCAGTCTCCTACATCAAAACTTCTCTCGCTGCAATGTTGATATGCCTGTTGTTTCATTCGATTTTGTGCCAAATTTAGGTTATCCTTTAAGTTTTGGAGAGCTTGTTGTTGATGCTTGATTTGATATTCCACTACATGAACCTTATAATTTTATCTTAAAGATGATGTGATGAATGGTGGATGATATCCATAAAGTTCCATAAATGGGGTCAGTTTTTCTGTAGTATGGAAGGAAGTGTTATATCACCATTCAACCAGAGGTAACCACTTGACCCATTATGTTTGTTTGTCACATACAAAACAACGAAGATATCCTTCCAAAAATTTGTTCACTATCTCAGATTGCCCATCGGATTGCGGATGATAAGATGAGGTGTGAGCTAGCTGATCAATACCCAAACAAGAAAATAATTCCATGCAAAAATTTCTAGTGAGAATGGGATCTTTGTCGCTTACAATAACCTTTGGGCTTCCATGTAGCTTTTGAATTGTTTCCATAAATGCAGTAAGAACTATAATTGAATTAAATGGATGAGATAATGCACAAAAGTGTGCATACTTAGTAATTCTATCAACTACCACCACGATGACACTCTTTCCTTTGGAATTAGGTAAACCTATGATAAAATCCATTGAAAACTCCTCCCAACGTTGACTTGGAATGCATAAAGGTTGTAACAGACCAAAGGTATTAATTGTCTCAACTTTATTTTGCTGGAAAACCAAACATTTCGCCACAAAATTTTGAATATCAGATTTAAGGACATCCCAAAATATTATTTCTTCACCCCTTGGTAAGTTTTTAAAAATCTCGAGTGTCCTCGTAGGGGAGAGGTGTGCAATTCCAAAAGAATATTTTGTTTTTGTTGGGAATTCTTACAAAGATATAAGAAATCTTTGTACCATAAGAAATCATTTTTCCAACTAAATGTATCAGATGTACTGGGATCTTGTTGCAACTTTTGATTGAGTATCCACACTTCTTCATTCTTCCATTCCTCCCTTGCTTTGGTTATCCAATCTATATGGATAATAGAAATGGCATAAAGCAATTCTTCCACCTCCTCATCATTTCTTGAGAGTGCATCTGCAACAACATTTAGCTTCCCTTTTTTGTAGATGATTTCAAAGTCATAACCCAACAACTTTGTGACCCAATTTTAATGCTCTTCTAAAGATATTCTTTGTTCCAAAATGTATTTAAGACTATCATGATCAATTTTTACCTTAAAGTGTCTTCCCATTAGGTAAGGTCACCATTTCTTCAGTGCATGAAGTATTTTCAAAATTTCCTTCTCATAAAGAGCTTTTTGTAAATACTTTCCTTTGATTGTACGACTTTTAAAAGAAATCGGCCTTCCTTATTGCATTAAAACATCACCACTTCCACTTCCTTAGGCATCACATTCCACAATAAATATTTTTGTGAAGTTTGGTGTTGCTAACACCGGTGCTTTTCACATTACCTCTTTAAGATGTTCAAAGGCCTTAATTGCTTTAGGAGTCCGTGAAAATGCATCTTTATTCAATAATTTTGTTATAGGTGCTGCTTTCTCCCATAATTCTTAACAAACTTGTGATAATACCATGTTAACCTGGGAAATCCTTGTAACTGCTTTATGGTTGTGGGGACTTTCCATTCCTTAATGGCTTTAATTTTGTTAGGGTCCACCTTAACACACTCCTGAGATACAATATGACCCAGATATTCCACCTATTGTATTTCAAAGAAACATTTGGAGGTTTTTTCATATAATTTTTTCACTGCCAAGAGTGTGAGCACTCTATCAACATGTTGAACATGATCCTTCCAAGACATGTTGTAGATTAGTATATCATCAAAAAATACTAACACAAATTTTCTAAGGAAAGGTTTGAAAATAGAATTCATCAACCCTTTAAATGTAGAAGGTACATTGGTAAGGCCAAAAGGCATGAAAAAAAATTCATAATGACCCTCATGATTTTGAAATGATGTTTTTGGAATATCTTTAGCCTTCATTCTAATTTGATGATATCCTAAACGAAGATCCAACTTGGTAAAATACATTTCTCCATGTAATTCATCCAATAATTCATAAATCACAAGAATGGGAAATTTATCTTTAATAATGAGCTTAATGAGCTCCTTATAATCCAAAGACATGCGCCATGATCCATCCTTCTTGTGCACCACTACTGGAGCAGGGAAATAACTTTGAATAGGTTGAATTATACCAGCCTATAACATTTCTGCAGCCATATGTTCAATTTCGTTCTTTTGGACATAAAGATATCTTTAAGGCTTGATATTTGGAGGAACACTTCCTGGAATAAAATGAATACCTTGATCATGATCATGATCATGAATAGGTGGGAGTTTCAAACCCCTTGGAATGATTGTGAAAGACTATTTGGAGATCTTGAGAAATAGATGATTTTGATGTTGGAACTTCTAGTGATCACAATTGTGCAATTACGCCTAGTTTTTATTTCTTCATAAGCTTTTTCATGACATTATATCTTATTATATTTCCTAGCTTTTCGATGATACCCCGTAATTCAACTTCCTTTCCTTTCAAAAAAAATTTCAAGAAAAGTTAAAAATTAAAAACTATCGTCCCCAAATATTGTAACCATTGTACTCCTAGTACAACATCAACACCTCCCATTGGAATGGAAAGGATTGGAATATTAAATACATATTCCCCCATGGTTAGCTTCATATTATGGCACTTTCAAGAGAAATTTATAGTTCCTCCATTTCCAAACATCACTTGACACTCTGGTGTTGGGTATAGGAAGTAATTCAATTCCTTGGCTACCTTACAATGAATAAAATTATGGGTAATACCTGAATCAATCACCACTATTACATTTTTCTTCTTGATATGTCCTTCTATCTTGAGAGTTTGAGGAGTGGTAATTCCTTCCAATGCATTACAAGGTATGGTCGAAATAATTTCTTCTTTCTCTAGGGTTGGTTCCTGGTGTATATCCTCTTCTTTTGAAGTTTCTTGTTCGTTTTCTTCCTCCTCTTCACAACCTATGTAAAATAATTTCTTCTTGGCACACTTATGAACCTTAGTGTATTTTCTATTACAACTATAGAAAATCCCTTCTGCTCTTTTTTCTTCCAATTGTTGTGGTGACAACCTTGTAGGTCGTGGAAGTCTAGGAGTAACAACATTTCCATGTTTATAGATGTGAGCGTTAAGCTTCCTTGTCGCCATAATTTTACATTCAATTTTTCTTGCCAACCTGAATGCCTTTTCCAATGAATCAGGTTCCCAAAGCTGAAACTCATGTTGGATGTTATCCTTTAAATTCCCTATGAATACATCAATCCTGTGTTCCTCTGGAATATTAGTTACCCTTATATTCAATTTTTTGAAGTCCTCAATGTGCTCCACCATTGAACCCTTTTGTTTGAGATTTATCAATTGGCTAAAGAAGGTATTTCTCTTTGTATCCTCATATTGTGCTATCATTTCCTCTGTAAAAATTGACCAAGTGAATTTTTTTTTACGAGAGAAAAGCTGTCAATACCATACACATGTATTTTTTTCTAAATATAAAGTTGCAATGTGTACCTTTTTCCTATTTTGCACATTATGGAGATCAATATATTTCTCCATCTGTAGTATCCATGTTACAGGATCCTTGCCATCAAACTTACTCATATCGATCTTTCGAATATGGTGGGTCTTCAATCCAACATTAGAGTTTATGAAATCACGATTAACATTATTTTGTTCTCATCATGAGTTTCCTCTACTAACTTTTCTCCATTAGGAATCATTTATTGTATCAACTTTGTCAAAGCTTCCATGTCTTCTTTTAGATCATTATTCATGTCTTCCATGTTTCCTTTCATTTTTTCATCAATGCCATCCATCTTAGCTTCCATTCCATCCATATTAGATTCTATGAAATTCTTCAAACCATCCATCTTATCTTCCATGCCTTTCTTCAAACCATCCATCTAAGCTTCCACACCTTTCTTCAAACCATCCATCTTAGCTTCCATGCCTTTCTTCAAACCATCCATCTAAGCTTCCACGCCTTTCTTCAAACCATCCATCTTAGCTTCCATTTCATTTTTTGTTTCTCTTTGGGAGAGCGAAATTTTTTGTACTTGATCTTGTAATTTTGATATAGCATGTTGCACTTATTCCTTTTCATGAGTCATAGTAGATAATTCTGAGGGATTAATGGGTGTTGAATTATTTTTAGGGGCCATTTTACAACTGAATACTGATATCTATGCTTCAATATGCCCTTGGAATCACTTCAAACTGATTTTTCAAACAAGACTTATGCAATTTTAAAACAATACATACATGTTTCTAGATTTTGAGGAGCTCAATATTGAAATTGATGTATCTCTATAATTTCAGATCCACAAGATTATATCCTAAGTGCTTTAGTATCCCCCTGAATCTTCTTTTAAATTCCATAGTTATGACCTGATTTGAATTCTTCAAGACAAATTTATGCCCAACCTCCCACAATGACCTAATTATGGACTCGTTCAATAGAGAAAACTTGTAAGGTCTACCACGTGTCATCGTTTCCTCTTTCAGTTCTAAAATTAATGCACAAGGAACTACAATCCATGTAATTTCAACCATTTTTTACATAATTCCAATTTTATGCATAGAGAGAGAGTTATGAGGATTTTCCCAATATCACCTCTTTGAGATGAAATTAGGTAGCCAGCAAAAACCCTAAATTCCACAGATCATATATCCAAAAATAATGCGAACCAAGATCTGAATTTTTTACATGATGTTCCTTAGGATTTATTCACAAATACATTTTTTTTTAGCATCTGAACCTTCATAGAAAAATAGTTATAGAAAAAATTCCACAATGAACTATTTGAAGCAATGAACCCTTATAATTCAAAGCTCTAATACCAAATGTTATGAAACCAACTCCCAAACTAGAAGAAAACAGAGATCAATTCCTTAGATATCAACCACTTCGAGGGGGAAACCTCTTTTACATTACATAAATGAACAATTATTGGATGATTCAAATGAAAAAACCTCTTTTCTATATATAGGAGTCCATAGGGTCACAAGATAATCCTAGCCGACCTAACAACAATAATGTAAGGGCACAACAATAACCATAGTGGGATTTTATAGGGCACAATAATAATAATATGGGGAATAAAGGGGTTCAAAAATAAAAATAAGGGGTCTACACTAACAACAATAGGGGATTACACTAGTAATATAGGGACCTAACATATGTTTTCCATGGGAAGGCTTTGATGGGAAAAAATGATAGAGATCCCATAACTATGCCTAGCAGTGAAGTTGATAAGGCCTTCCACTAGCCCACCATGGTCTTCAATGTCAAGAAAATAACTTCAAACTATGATTATATAATGTGCATATTTATTGAATGATAATAGATCTTATGAACAATTGTTATATTAATGATCAAATTATGTAACCAATTAGAGTTATTCTATCGATTGTGTTCGAAAGAAGAAGAGGTCATTCAATCAAAGAAAGAAAAGAAAATGTGTAACATTATGGAGATATCGATGAACAATCGAGCCTGTAATGACAATGGATTTTTCTATGTATTATTGTTCTAAAAGGGAAAAAAAATTAAGATTCTATCCCCCATAATATCATAAAATGTTGGTTGTTTGCATGAAGGGAAATTTTGGTATTTATAACCCCTTTGCTAAAATTTATGTTCAATAAATGGAATGAGTGTATAGTGGTATCAATAGGAAAGGGTATTTCTTAGTTATTTTCACTACTTGCTTATTTTTCTTTCAAAGTTTCTATGGTTGGGAAAAATATTCCATTCGCTGCACATATTTGGCATACATGGTTTGCATTGTTTAAAGCACATAACATATGATGTTTATAATCGATAATTTGATGAAAACGATATAACGATATTTTTATTTTGAAAATTTTCCAATAATTAAGCCACTATGTATGCCCCTTTCTATGATAAGATCATCTTATTAGTCCACGTTAAAATCAATTTTTGATTAATTTTTTTTACTCTTAAATGAAAATTTTTATTTTCTTTTTGAAATGTTTTTATAATGTATCTAATTTATTTTGTTTTTTTTGTTTAAATATTTTTGTAATTTTTATACATTATAATTTTCAAAGTGAAAGAAAACCCCGTCATATTGCACCTTGAGGGATAATTTTCAATCTAAATTAATCAATGAATGAAAAAAAGATTTACTTTACTAATTTGTTTCTTGTAGTAGGAACACGACTGAAAACCAAGCTTTAATAATCTATAATATTCACGAGGAGGAATATGGTTATGCCTAATTTTTTATGTATCAATTAGAATACATATTCCTCATATACCTTTCTCTCTCAATTAGTAATATGATCTTTATCAATTCCAATTTTTTTTCCAAGGAATAGTACTAGTGAGAGACATTTATCTTACATTTTTTCATGCTTTAGAATGGTGAGAAACACATATTTTACCTAAGATTTAAATATATGAACAGTACAATATAGATCCATCTTAACTACGAATCTACAAAGAGTTGATAGGGATCAAATCTCATTATGCGCAAACCTCTTTTTAGAATGCAAAACTTGAAAAAAGATTTACAGGTCAAGAGATTTGATCCCTTTTAGTGCTTGATAAATTCATGATTTGGATGGATCTATAGTGATTTCTTGATATATGTGTAATTTTCATTGTTTAAATTGTATTTTTGAATAATTTATTATTATTAATATTCTATATTAAAAAATGAATGAATTACACATTTTTCACATATTAAAAAATAACTCAATTATTTTACCTTTAATTACTTTTTCTTTTTATATGGGTGTTCACACATTTTATTTAAGTTTAATATTGAAACATGTATAAAATACATACAAGGTTTTTAAATTTTTTAATTACTTTATCTCTATAAAGTTAAATAAAACTACATTAATTAACATAGTCATAAAAATATTTTATTTACAACTCCAAAAGTGAAAGTGAAATATTTTTACCACATATTTTTCATACTCGATTGTATGAGTGCAATGAGAATGATATTATTATTGATGTTTTATAATAATATGAATTAAAAATAACCAAATATCTATAATCGTTTACATTTGTATTATAGATGACATTTTTTTTTATTTAAAGTATTTTTGTAAGAAACGTGTCAACTCCATGTTGAGCACGGACTAAATTACACATCGACCTCATACTAGGTTGTAGAATGAGCCTCTAGGCTCAATCATGTTCAAAAAAAATGAGAAGGGAGGAAGAGGAAAGCAAAGAGGTAGATTTAAACACAAATGTAATAGTACAAAAGAGATTCATGGTATGGTTTTTCGATTCTAGATTTATTTCTATATGATGGTCAAGAAAGCATAGAAATCACGTAAGGAAAAAAGAATCACATGTCATTTTTACTTTTCTATTATGTGGTTGTAGCTCTCGGTAATAATGATTCTAAATCTAGCAAAACATAGAATAGTTTCTTAAAATTTAGCAGCACTAAATTCTTGTAGTAATTTTTCAGAATTGATTAGGTAGAAAGCTATATAGTTTGTTAATACGTTGTTTGTAAATTCCTAGTTTCATGTTATATTCATTCTAGTTTTTTCATATGGAGTATTCATTTATCTCTTTGCTATGTCTACAATAATTTAGCGACAATAAATTCCTACACTGATTTTCCAAATTGATTGGAAAGAGATTTGTATAGTTCATCTATTTATTGTTTGTAAATTCCTAGCCTCATGGTATATTCTTCCTTGTTTGTGATATGGAGTATTTATTTTAGTTTTCTAGTATGCAGCAAGGAAGAAAAATTCAAAAAATTAGCTCAGTGGATGAAGTAATAGATCCATCAAAAGTACCAAAAACACTAGTTTCAGTATATCCAACATTACCAACAACATAGTTAGTATGGTATGTAACATCATCAATGATTTTATTTCCATACCAACGTCCACCTATTGAAAGACCAAATCCATAGCTACCAATAGTGGAAGAAAAGCTAACAATACATTTAAGAGGAACAAAAATAGAGCATAAACAATAGAAAATAAGGTAAGGGAAAATAAAAAATCTCAATTAGCACATTTGCAACTAGAAACAATTTATTTGTAACTAGACCTCTGAATGTCCCTCGAATTCATGTGGAGGTAGGGTAAAATAAGCGTTGGGAAATTCAATGAGTATTATGACAAATGATTATATAAACAATAAAAGTAGTGAAAATAGATTGAATACCAAAGGCGTTAGTTAATTCATATCGGTGTAAATGTTATAAAAGTTAATTGACATTGCAAAACTTCATTACATAGATGCATTAAAATCGATACCATTCATAAGAGTCAAAACTCTAGGTAATTAAATATTTTTAATAAAAAATATATTCAGAGGACATAGGATCACATAAGATCTTTTATAAAAATAAATATACATTCAAAGTAAGAAAGGTTGAAATAAAACTCCAAACTTAATTCCCAATAAAATTTGAACGAATAAGTACCTTTTATTTTAAAAATGATATAACATATAAAAATATGTTTACTTACTCTCTTAGATATTAGATATTTCCATATATATATATATAATCAAAATAAAAGGCAATACCAAAAGAAGAATCAACGGATCACAATAGCCCCTGTCTAGCTTCCGTAATAGACTAACAATAGTTCTTTGGATCTCAAGTTGTTTCAAGCTATTCATACTTTTTACATTAGTTTTTTAAAAAACCTTTTATAAAATACTTTAAAAACATGTCATATTATATATATATATATATATATATATATATATATATATGACTATCTAACTTATTAAATAGAAAAACAATAATCAATCAACCTTATAATATATTATAAATTATATGAGTATTATATTATATATAATAAGATTTGTTGTTGTGATACATTTTATTTGGAAAATATCAAGTATTATACAATAAGTTAATAATTAGTTACTAATTTTTAGTCATTTCTTTTGAAAATAATTTTAGTCTTATTCAATGAACCAGATATAAAGATAACGCTCCAAACATTAAATTATTAGATCGTGCTTTATAATTACCTATGTTTTATATTTGATGTATAATACAATTATTAACTTACAAATTCTAAGGTCTACTCTCGTCATACAATATACTTTCTTCATGGGTCATCCAATCATTAACTTGTGAATTCTAGCTATTGCATTAAATGAAAAATCACGCATGATATGGATTTATGAAGAAAATGAAATGAAACAAATATTTATAACGAAAACATTGAGACAAAATAAAAGTTTACTTATATTAATAAAAAAATGTCTTAAATCCATTAAAATGTAGAATGAAATAAGTTCGAATTGTGCCATCTTATATTTGAAAGGACATGTGATGCCTACATGCATTCACTAGAGCACCCTACAATGAGGCTGAAAGGCCCATTTTCACATAAAATAACAACTCTAAAACACTAAACATAAAAAAACTAATCTTAGAAGATGAAACACCAAAAGGTTTTTGGGCCTTGATGGAGTTTGTTGGTACATCAATTTCAAGAGGTCGTAACTTTTGCATACGATCTATTTTTGGCATGTTCAGTAGCCTATTGGAAGGTGTAGTCAAGAAATACACATTTCGAATGGGCCCACACTATATCTTCCAATTATCATCTAGCCCACCATATTAAAAAATTTCATAAAAGGCTTCAAAACGTGTACGAAATTTTAGGACTTGAGAAACTATATAAAAACTGACAAGATTGAGAACTATGCTTTGAACTAGTGGAATAGGTGGGTGGCCATCAATATCCACTTGGGACCTATGTCTATCCATCAGTTTGGGGGTGGAACGTAGTGAATTTGGTGATATTGGTGTCCAATAATGACTAGGGGCTTGATCAAAATGCTGTTAGGAACCTATTGTCCCAAAAATGTACGTGCACCCATTTGAAGAAGAGAATGGCAGTGGCCTCCACTGTGATATTAATCTTATAGACTATTAGAATGACCATATTAGAAATAAATCAACAACCATTAAGAAAAAATAATTTCCTTTCTTGATTGAAGGAAGACTAGACATATAGTCCATCGAGACAGTTTCCTTAGGCTTGTTTGGAGTATGTAGAGAGGTATACATGCCTTTCTTCTTAATGGTTGGTTTGACAATGGAGTAGGTAGTGTAGGAAATGATATACTTTTTTTAATATTGTCTAAGTTTTTACCAATAGAAATAATTTTGCACCATGGCCACTATCTTTTACATGCCAAAGTGTCCTACCATCTTACTGTAGTGAGCTTCTCCAATCATCTTGGATGTTTTCTTGAAGGAAAATAGAGATGTCCTAAATGGTATAGCAGATTATCTTGAAGATGAAAGTCAATGAAATTTGTTATTGTGCTCAACATCCGGTAGGTGGTTGTGAAGTCACAGTCACTCTCATATATTTGTGCCCACCTGGAGACCTCATGTCCATAAGAGTGGGGAATTTTTGTTAGTGTTGCAACTATAGGTCAACTGGGTAGTCAACAACATGATTGGATCCCCCCATATTATATTTGATGTTGAAAAGAAATTGTTACAATTATGTGGACTACTACTGATGGTCGTCATTTTGAAGTTTTTTGTATGTCTACATGAACTACAAAGGCCTATGATCAGTTTGGATGAATGTCTCCTTCATAAAAATGTATTGGTTCTATTAAAGGAAGGCTCATACAATGGAATACATTTCTTTGTCACAGATGGGATACTTGTGGATTTCATCTGATAATGTATCACTATGGTAGGGCATAGTATGATTGTGCTTAGTGAGAATTGTGCCCACAACATAGTATGAAACTTTTATCTCAATCTCAAAAGGTTGTTGCAGATCAGGTAAGGATATCACTGGGGTTTAGAACATACAATGTTTTATACCATCCAAACATTTTTTTTGTGACATTCCATTAAGGGAATTTTGAGGTATAAAATGAGCCTCCTAAGGAAAATAATAAAATAATATTTATGGTTTTTTTACAAAAAGAAAAGAAGAAACTTTTTAATGGCATTTTTGTATTGTCTCCTTATACGTTTACTAAATATCATGATGCAGAAACCCATTAGATGCATAATTCAATTCAACATCTAATAAGTACCCACTGGGGATGCCTTTGAGTAGACCCACATCAAGAAAAAATTAGAATACATGAAAAAGCATGCTCAACACATTTTTTCCATGTATTTTCATTTTTTTTCAATATGGGTCTACTCAAAAGTATGTAGAGTGGGTACGCTTTGGATGTGGGATTTAATTACACATCCAATGGCTGTCTACACTTAACATTTGAGAAAATATATAAGGAGATAAGCTGAAAATACAACAAAAAAGTAGTTTTCTTCTTTTCATTCCAAAATATTTTCACTTGGGCATAAAATCATTACCTTGAATCCTAATTGTTCTTTTAAAGTTAATTTTGTTAGTACATTTTTTTTTCAAGACCCATTTTTGTCCTCAAAATTTTCCTACTGCCCACATGGATTTTTATTTACCACCACTCTTGGTATCTTGGCTGAGGGTCCAAGAAATATGGGAGAATTCCACCACATACCTATGATAGAATTTGGTAAGGCCTAATACATTTTGAAGATCATTTAGTGTGTTTAGGGCTATATAGTCACAAATGAACTAAATTTTGATTAGATTCACATGCACAACATGCTCATCAACAATGTTTCATAGGTATTGGACTTTGTTCACACTGAAGGAGAATTTCTCCAAGTTAGCATATAGCTTTTGTTGCCACAGAGTGTGAAGGACCTACTAAATATGTTGCAAGTGTTTTTCCTAACACTTGTTGAATATGGTGTTATCATCTAGATATACCACCACAAAATGTTTGGTGAAAGGTTGAAATATATCATCCATTAACATCATGAAAGTTGTGGAATTTTTCAAGCCAAAGAGCATGACCAACCATTCAAAAAGAAATTATTTTGACTTGAAATTAGTCTTCCATAAATTAGTTTGTTTTATTGGGACCTCTTGGTAGCCGAGTTTTAGATCAATCTTGCTAAAGTACTTGGCCCCTTTAATCTAGTCAAGGCAGTTATTAATTTTGGGAATTAGGTATTGGTTCCTAACTGTGATTTTTTTTAGGGTGCTATAATCAATGTAGAGTCGCTAGGCCCTGTTTTGTTTCTAAACAAGTACAATTGGGCTTTTTCAAGGTGAGTACTTTGGTCACATGTGCCCTTTTGGTGTAGTTCTGGGCAGAGGTTCATCAGGGTTCAAATCGATTGAATTCTTGACCTGATAGTGCAGAGGCTCCCTAATGGGTGATGATAATTATATTTTTATTCCTCCATGACCTTGTTCAGTTGATTTTTTTTGCATGGAGAGGCCTTGTGTGGAGGCCATGGATGTTGCCGTGACCTTTTTATTACTTTGAGAATGAATTAGGAAGAAGAAAAATTTTATGTTTTGAGAGTTTAACTTCTTTGATTTCTTGGTAGAGATCAAAGAAATAGTGGTGGGTGGAGCTAACTATAGTTTCTCGTATAGTTGTTGGCCCATAGTAATAGTAACATTTCAAGGTATAGACTCAAATATAACATGCTTCTTCCACAAGTATGGTTGGCATAAAGAACATAAAAAATGTCAAGTGGGGAAATATCACACAATAAATCATCCTTGAAGGGATGTGATAGGGCCAGAAACATTGTTAGTTGAAATTGAGATATTTCCCTAGATGGAGCCACATAATGGTGTATGGCTATTAGAGTGGTGTTGTTGGAAGTTCAAAACTCCTGAAAACCTCTGCTAAGATGAGGTTATTTCAATTTACACTATACCCTTCACCCACATTTTCAAGTGAAAATGGATCCCATCTTCCTCTAGTTCTTCAAGTTCACTTCGATGGACCTTGGTGGAAGAAACAGTCATAATAGGTTATGTATCAATGATTTTCTTCCCATTGAATAGATATGATTCAGAGTTGGAACATGCATATGAATTTAAGTCTTTTATTTTAGCCACCAATCAATAAATTTAGCCACATTCATCAATGTTATGCCAATGTCTCTTATATAAATCACACAATTTCCCTTTGTCATTCTTAATATTCCCATTACCCTTATTTGTTTGTGACTTAAACAAGTTGTATTGGGGTGGTCCCTTTTTTCTGTAGGTTGGTGTTTTATTCCCCTTCTTATGTTGTGAGGAATTCATAGATCCAAACTCCCAATTCTTGTATTTTAAATACCTATTCAATTTTGAAAGCATATCGGTACACCATGCCTAATGAGGAGATTTCTAGAAACTCCAGTTCTATTTGGATTTTTCTATGCAAACCATCATGGTACTTGAGCACCAAATTCCACTTAGAATATTTGATACCCATATTGGTTCTTAATATAGGAATATATTTGTGAACTATGACACTATTTGGTACCACTCTTGGCGCAATGTGGTCCATATTGTGTACTAGTCATCATAGCTTCCAACATGATAATATTGTTCCTTAAAAGAATCTTGGAAAGTGCCAAAAGTGGTTACAAAAAAAAATGAAAATCCATTTGGGGAACTTTTCTCACTGTAAGTATCCCATCAATCCTTGACATGTGGGACAACCTTAAGGACCACAAAGATAATATTTTCTGTATAAAAAATATGGGACAAAAAATATCCTTCTAGCAAATTTTAACCATTTATCTATATAATTTGTATCTATTTAGCCTTAAAATATAGGAATATATAAAATAAATTGTACATTGAAGGAAAATGATCCTCCTAATTATCTTATTGACGCAGATGCATCATCTTTTGGTAGTTTTCGAAGGATATGATAAATATGATCCATTATCGCATTCTTTATAAAATAAGGGCTTCATCAAGAAACAATTTAATAGGATCTTATGCTACCTTTTCTTCCCTTTCTTCCACCATGGGAGGCCATCAATGTCAGTACGTATATTCATGCAAGTCTCAAGTAGTTTGAGTCCCAACTCCTTTAATCTTAACCTCATTACAGACATGCATAGAGAAATAGATAAAGAGTAGATTGATATAATACCACTAATATAGATTTATGAAGGGACTGAAATGAAATACTTATTTATAAATAAACATAGAGATACAATAAAAAATCACATTTATTAATAATGGAATGTGCTAAAATTGTGAAAATATGGAATGAAACAAAATCAATCTAATTGTGGTAGCATATCTCTAAGAAGAGTTGTGATAACTCCACGCATTTGCCAGAGGACTCTACAATGAGGCCAAAAGGCCCTTTTTTAACATAAAATAGTAATGAGGAATCTCTAAGGATTAAATACTATTCACTCCTTCTCTCATTCTCTCATACTATTTCATTCTCTCATTCTATCATACTATTGCACACTTAGATAATTCTTGGAGCATGCTTGGAGCATTCTAGTATTCACTTGGATTGGAGAAAGAAAGGAAAGGAAAGTAAGGGAGCGTAAGGGAACAATTGGATACTTTGCAGGTAATAGGTTGCATGTGTGATTTCCTTGCTGAGTTTTGGATGCATGGTATCTTCATGTGGTTTCTTGGTTATGTGTTGTCATTTTTAGGGAGATTTGCATGGATTGATAGTGATTTCAGCCTTGCCTTGATGTTTCCCAGATAACCATGGTGGTGTAGGTTAACCACTTGTTTTTTTATTGGTGCTCTGGTTCCCTATGGTTGTGGGTTGGAACAAACACCTGGAATCCTTGAAAAAATTTGCTTTTAGTTACTAGTTCCTAGAGTTGTAGGTTGGGACAAATTATTTATAGCCCTTGCTAGGTTGAGCTACTAGCTCCCAGAGTCGCGATTGGAACAAATTATTTGGAGCCTTGGAAGTTTTTGGGTTGAGATACTAGTTCCTGGAGCCTTGGAAAACTTGGGTAGAGACCGATCTAGTTTATGTTAGTGATTTCTAGACCATACATGTGAGATCACTATGGTTGATGGTTGAGGTGGTTTGGCCTCTAGAAGCCCTGATTTGGTTTTGTTTTGGTTTAACCCATGAGATCCCACATTCATGATTGGAATATGGCATGGGGGTGACTAGATGAAAGGGAGATTTGGTTCAACCCAATATATGGTTGGGTGGTACGTTGAAGTCCCTAACTTGGTTGAATTTTTCATATGTTAATATGAGATATTTTCCTAATGTGATCTATGAGAATTTGTGGTGATTATGCTCATGATTTTATGGCTGATTTTCCATGGTTTTTATTTTTTTATATTATGTACTCTATCTATGGCCATTGACGTGTTTTGATAACTTATTGAATGGTTGATGAATGCATGGGATAACAAGTGTTATTGCATCTAGCTAGATAGAGGTTGGAGACTTCTTAGTGATTCTTAGATGAAATTCAAATTTTTATGATTAGATATGCATTCATGACTTGTAACTCACATGTTTACCATATGTTTGACGAAATGTATTATGTGTACCAGGAAATCTAGGGCAAGTTCTTAATTCAAATTTGAATGTTGGGAATTTTGATCATGTTAATTATGATTATGGAAAGTTACATGGAGTTATGGGCAGGGGTCTGTAGGCTAGCTTGGAAAAGTGGATAAAATCTTGGGACTCCTCACACGGAACTAGATATTTTAGGGCATAATCGCATGGATACTACCTTATGAGTGCATTTGGCGGCTCATAAATGCATTCATGTTGTTTTGTACATGTGGTTGGGGGTTAAGATTGTGAAAAAGAAGTTCTAGCTCAAGATATGGTCATCATAAGTTGTGGAATGACTTTTGGGTGATCTAGTGTTCCTAAGGGTCATATGTAAGTTGTCTGTGTGTCATCCCGACTTCCATAATTGGAACCTGGAGGTTGGATCATCTCATAGTGGCATTCATATCATGTTTACCCTAGCGAACTTGTGAATTTGGGTAAATGTGAGAGGGGGGGTTACAGGGTGGCATCAGAGATTACATGATCGAACAGTTGGATTGAATGGGCTATATGCGATTGTTATGCATGCATGTCAGTCGTGTGCATGCATTACAATGACTATGGTTTTCATGTATAAATTTGGTGTTACTGTTTTAGTTATCATGCATGATGTCGATAATTTGATGTGTTTGTGTCATTATATATATATATATATATATATATATATATATATATATATATATATATATTAGAGGCCTTGAAGTTCAGTCAGAAACGAACAAAAAAATAATTAAGTTAGGCCGCCGACAGAGGCTCTACCAAATAATGTGCAAGAGTAGGACAAAGCAAGGATAGAAAGCATTGTTATGACCATTAGGAAAAATTCATAATTTGAGATATTTCAAGGTGTGGAGGAGGGGGATACATGCATGATACATGTAGGGTCATAGTGCATTGTCTTATATATATGTGTGTGTGTGTGTGTGTGTGTGTGTCATGATAATATGGACTAATTTGTGTAGATGAGATAGCCTCCCCTAAAATTCGCCAAGGTACAATTTTGATTATGTTTCTATTTGGTTTATCTAACATGGTATGGTTGTAGGAAGAAGAATATAAGAGATTAAGAAAAAAATGGTGGATTACAAGTCACATTACACTCCTTAAAAATTAGTTGAGTAGCAAGGAGATGAGTATTCTCTTGATTTAGCAGGCACATTGAGAAGTACGAAGGAATAGATAAGAAGTTGCAAGGTAGACAATAATATGCTAATTGAGTCGAAAAAAAGGCTTGATAGAGCTTAGGAAAATAAAGTTGAGGTTAAAGAAGTGATCCTTCAGAGCTTAAAAAATTTCTAGAGACAAGGAAAACCAAGAATCAATCATGGATAGGAGGAAAGGGCTAATGGGGCATATGGTAGAAGGTCTCAATCAGGACACATGTTAGACAGAGATGGCACAGTAAGAAGTAATAGGTGTTTGGATACACCTTACAGGAGAGTTAGTGCTTATGATTTCTATTATATTTTTTGTTCAGAGAGACAGCATGGTCATCACCACCATCATCTTTATAGGAGGAGTGAGAAGCAATACTTTCCAAATGAGTTCATGAAAGCCAAGCCTCCTACATTCGATGGGGATGTGAAGAAACCAGAAACTGCATAAGAATGGATACTTTGGATTAAGAATTTCTTTGAATTGAATGATTATAAAAATAATATGAAATTAAAGATAGTTATTTTCAGTCTCAAGGGAAAAGAAAATATCTAGTGGGAATATGTGAAGCATGTTAGAGGCATCAAGATAGAGGAGGTGAGTTGGCATGAGTTTAAAAGATCCTTTGAAAAGAAGAAATTTTCTGAAAGATATTACGATGGAAAGGATAAGGATTTATATGAGCTTAATATGGTTTCTATGAAAGATGAATATTAAATGACCAAGTTTCTAAAGATGTTGAGGTATGTGCCATATCTTAAGGATGAGAAGACAAAGGTCCAAAGGTTCATCAATGGATTTACTTTAGCATTTAAAGATGAGATTGAGTATGATACGCCTTGACCATTAGAGGAAGCCATTGGGAAGTTGAATAATTGTTATGGGTAGTTCAAGCATAAGTGCTGGCTTGAAGGGTCCTGACCCAGCTTTAGGGTTTATCGCGCAACCAACAAACCTGCCAACTAGTGGCCCTTTCGGCAATGACCTACTCACGCAGATCAAAGTCTCACTCGAAGCAGTATGGGGGGTACTAGAACCAGGTTTCCACACCCTGAGGGAGAAAATAATGAAGTGGCCCTAAGCATATTGATTGTATAATTATACCTATCATAAACATATGTGCACAATACTTAACAGGTTATAGATAGAATCGCAGATCGCTTTAGCACAGATATATCATAACAAAACCAGATCTAGATCTAAGATAGTGTAATTACTTAAGAATATTCATCAATGATCAATATGCATAAATAACCATAATATATCTTTGCGCAAATATAAATAAGCAACACAAAAGCAATGTGATCTCAATAGGACAAATAAATAAGATCAATACACAATGTTTCACTAAAATTAGTCCTTGTATTAATTTAGATTCTTTCAGTACATAAGACTTCACCCTTACACATAACCCTTCCGTGCACACACCCAGCGGAGTCTGTACACAGTCAGGACTAGGTATTTTCACAAACAACAAGTTAGAGCCTTTCTACCCAACCCAAACACAAACCCTTACAAAGTATTACGGACACATAAACAGGAAGATCATAACATCACATCAAGTTACGTTACTTCCTTAGACTCCATCTATATATTTATTATCTTCTAATGCACAGATAATATGATCTCAAACCATGGTTTGAGGCCCAAAATTTACCCTTAAATCCTTTTACATAAAAATATGGACTTTGACCCTCCCCGAAGCCCCTTGACTCATTTGCACAACACGCATATACAAAACTTGTACAAAAATATACCCAAGAGGTGTACCCTAAGGGACCCCACTCCAATAGTAAGTATGATACTAAGCGTAATTGGAAAGGTAATGATAAGACTAAAGGAAAGTAGGCTAACAAATGAAGAAGACCTTAGGATGCGGGTGAAAAAGAGAATGTAACACCTTATAATAAGTTTAATGCATTTGACAGAGGAAATGGGTATAAACATAAGGAGTAGAATAAAGGCGATGGAAAGAATCCTTTGTAGTGTTGGACTTGTGGTGGAGAGCATCGAAAGAGATATTTCCCATCATACTAGGGTGGTAAACCTCAAATTTATAGTTCTTAGGAGGCACATACAATTGGAGATGTTGGCCAGAGCATTTATAAGATTTATATAGTAGTGGATAATAGAAAGGTTTATCATTAGGCATCCATTATTGAGATGGAAGGTAAGCTCTATGATTTAGCTGTTTCCATATTTATTGATACTAGATATAATTATAGTTATGTTAGTCCTGACTTGGTGGATAAGTGTGGCTTTAATAAAGAAGTGCATGCAAAGACTTGGTTGTTGCAGTTGCCTATAGGGACCAATAAAATAGCTCATAATTGGGTGAGATATTGTGCATTTTAGTTGAATGGTGTGTGTACATTGACACATCTAAATGTGTTTCCTAAGTGTCCAGCAGAAACGTCGGGCTCTTCAATCATATAACACAAGATTCCAAAAGTTCTAATCTACATCATAAAATATGTTTTTTAGAATGGATTGGTTGTTTATTCAAAGGACTAAGGTAGAATGATATGAAAAGGATATTGAGTGATTGGATGATGATGGGTAAAGGAGAATATTGTAGAGATATCAGAAGCCTATATCAGTGAGAACATTTACAACTATGTAGGAAAAAATAAGTTGTGGAAATGATGTGTATTGTTTTCAGTTCATATTTCTAGTGACAATGTGAACGATGTTGAGGATGATGATGTCCTAAAGAGGTACCTAGTTTTGCAGTAATTTCAAGATGTGTTTCCTGTAGATATTTTAGAGTTGCCTCCTCATAGGGTAGCAAACTTTTCTATTGATTTGATTTTGGGAGCAACACCAACATCTAAGGCATTGTATATGATGAGTATGCCAAAGTTGGTGTAATTGAAGTTTCAACTTAAGGAAATGATAGATAATAGATACATAAGGCCAAGTGTGCTTCCTTGGGGTGAAAAAGTGTTGTTTGTGAAGAAGAAGGATGGTAATCTCAGGTTCTCTATTGATTACAAGAAGTTGATCAAGATGGCTATCAAGAACATGTATCCTTTGTTGCAATTTGATGACGTGTTTGATTATTTTAAGGGAGAAACAATGTTGACAAGTATTGACTTGAGATCAGGATATCATCGGTTGCACATCAAAGAAGAAGATATTTACAATACCACTTTATGTACCAGGAATGGGAATTATTAGTTTTTGGTGGTTCTGTTTGGCATTACTAATGCTCCAACTACTTTCATGTGTTTGATGAACAATATGTTGTATCCTTATCTGGAAAATTTTGTGATAGTGTTCACTGATGATATATTGATAATTTTTAAGAATGAGGAAGTCTAGCATGCAGAGGACTTGGGAGAAATGTGGAGATTTTTGAGAGAGCGTTAATTTGATGCCAAAATTAGCAAGTGAAGTTTATTTTAGACTCAATATCATTACTTAGGATATGTTTTTTCAAGGAGGGCATATCAATGGACCCATAAAATATTAACACTAACATGGAGTGGCTAGCTCCTAGGAATGTGGATGAGGTCAAAACATTCATGGGACTAGCAGGTTATTAAAGGAGTTTAATTCGAAACTTATCACATATTTCCTATCTTATTACATATTTACAGAGAAAAGGGAAGAAGTTTGAATGGATTTATGAATGCACAACTAGTTTTGAGCAATTAACGAATTTTCTTACAGATTCTCCAATATTAAAGATTGCGAATCCTAATTGGGATTTCGTGGTGTACAGATTCCTGCAATAGAGGACTTGGTGGAGTCCCGATGGAAGAAGGATAGGTAGTATTCTATGATTCAAGAAAGTTGAGTGACCATGAGAAGAAATATGTGACTTGCAATCTTGACTCGAAATTTATCATTCATGCCTTGAGGATGTGGAGACATTATCTTCTTTGAAGACAGTTTATTCTGATGAGTGATCACAGTGGACTGAGGTACTTGTTTTACCAACCCAATTTGAATTCTAGGAAATCTAGATGGTTGGATACCCTCAATGATTTTGAATTTGAGATCAGGTACATCAATGGAAAGGAGAAGAGGGTTATAGATTCTCTTAGTAGAAGAGTGCAGGTGAATCATATTTAAGTTGTGAGTTATTATGAGACATATTTAAGCATGTCAACATATAAAATTCAAGGAGTTCTAGGTTGGAGAGTATGTGTACTTGTGCATTAAACACCAGAGGAGCTTCTTGAGGAGAGGAAAATTTTTAAGGATGGAAATTTATCTTAAAGTTTAGAAATATTTGCGAATTTCAATATTCTATAATATGAAAACTATAAAATGTTTGTTGATATATTTGTAAAAATATTCAAATTCCTAATGATTTTATATATAGTCTTTATATAATTTTGGAAATTTTATGTTAAAGTAATTTTATATTGTAAAAATTGGGCAAATCATTTTTAGAAAAAAGGGAAATTGGCGAACCTTTTTTTTGGAAAAACCATGGAAAATTATCCTGCCTGCGAATACTAGTCCCTAAAATTTTATATGCTTGAGGATTGGGTCATGTGACAAGCTGGAACCTTATTATTGTAGACCATTTTAGATCCTTGAGAGGATTGGAATAGTGGCCTACAAACTTG
The DNA here is from genome assembly GCA_034641835.2 of Pinus albicaulis. Lineage (NCBI taxonomy): Eukaryota > Viridiplantae > Streptophyta > Pinopsida > Pinales > Pinaceae > Pinus > Pinus albicaulis. The sequence goes on along the minus strand of CM076570.1, from coordinate 232,572,054 downwards.
CACTTCTACCAACAATGAAAGTCCATGATGTTCTCCCTGCTTCATTACTTTAGAGATATGTCTAGGATGTTGATCATGTGATTTATTGGTTTGTATTAGGTGGATCCAGAGGGAGAATTCCATCCATAAAATTAGTGAAATTTTCAATGGAAAAAAATCATGCTCTGGAAAAAAGAAATCGAGCAGGTTAAAGTGTAGTGGAAGCACTTTGGGCCAGATGAAGCTACATGGGAGATTGGGAGATGGATGGCACGATGCAAGGTATGTATGCTTATTTATTTTCTGATTGAGAGGATGAGTTTGATTTGTGTGTTTTGGTTTATTTTTATGCATATGTGTATTGTAGATACTAGGATGATCTATCATTATAAAGCTCCAATAAGCAATATGTTGTAAACAATGCATCGAACTATGTTATAAAGCTCCAATAAGTGGTATGTTGTAAATAATGCAGCTAACTTGCTATAAAGCTCCAATAAGAACTATGGTGTTCATGGTTTCAACATTTTGGTATGATGTAAATGCTGCATTGAGCTGTGTTATAAATCTTCATAGAAAACATGTTTTAATAGTTATAAGCATCATTGAACACTAAATACGGTTTTCCCCCAAGGGGAATGGGTTTGTAATAACTCCTATTTTATTTTCCAATTAAATACAAATAAGACCAAGGTCATGGGACATGTATTCCAAGATTAATGCAGGGAAAAGTATTATAGTGGGAATCACTTGTGAACTATTTAATGGATATCGAAATTGGAAAAGGAATTTTCAAGGCAAAGAGGAAATAATTGGCATTTTAATTATGAAAATAAAGGGAAATAGGAGAAAAGGAAGGTGAAGAGAGACATATGTGAATGCAAATGAAATTAGAGGGAAAATTAAGGAAAATGAAGAAAAATGAGACCTCAATGATCAAGAGACATTAGAGAATAAATTCATATTTTTTGTCATTAAAACTTTAGTCAGTTCAATTTTTAGATCTCTCATTTCATTCTCTCATTCTCTCATACTCTTGCACACTTAGAGAATTATTGGAGTATGCTTGGAGGATTCTAGTATTCACTTGGATTGGAGAAACAAATAAAAGGGAAGTAAGGGAGAACAAGGGAACAATTGGATCAACAACTACAATAGGGATGCTTTGCATGCTACAGGCTGCAGGTGTGATTTCCTTGATGATTTTTGGATGCATGGTATATCCATGTGGTTTCTTGGTTATGCGTTGTCATCGGCATGTAGATTTTTCTAAAGTGATAGTGGTTTCAACCTTGCCTTTCCATTTCCTAGATAGCCATGGTGTTGTGGGTTTCCCACTTTTTTTTCTGATTGGTTATTAGGTTTCCTATGGCTATGGGTTAGAACAAATGCTTTGGAAGCCCTGAAATTTTTTGGGTTGAGTTACTAGTTCCTAGAGCCGTAGGTTGGGACAAAAACTTTGGAGTCCTTTGTGGGTTAAATTACTAGTTCTTAGAGTTGCGGTTAGAAAAAACAATTTGGATCCTTGGAAGGATTTGTGTTGATTGACTATTTATTGGAGCCCTAGACAACTTGCGTAGATATTAATTTGGTTTTTGTTAGTGATTTCTCAACCATGTAGGTGAGATCACTGTGGTTGAGTGTTGAGGTGGTTTTCCCTCTAGAATCCCTAGTTTGGTTTTGTTTCGGTTTAAACCATGAGATCTCACATTCATGCTTAGAATATGGAACAAGGGTGATTGGATGAAAGAGATATTCGCTTCAGCCCAATATATGGTCAGGTGGTATGTGGAAGTCCCTGACTTGGTTGGAATTTTCATATGCTAATATAAGATATTTTCCTAGTGTGATATATGAGAATTTGTGGTGATTATGTGTAACAACCTCCTCCCAAATCTACCCAAGTAACTCGCCAACCAAGGTAAAAATGTGACGAAGAGTTACTATCATCTTATTCAACCTCCTAGGTCACCTTAAGGAAGTGGATCTAACACCATACAACAACATAAACCTTCTTCACATGCAACATGACACCCATGAGCCATCCAAACCTTCTCGGAGGTTTGCCCTTGATCCAACTTGAATTTTTCATGCATCAATCCCCCAATTTCTCCCTTGACATTAGAAAGAGTGCGTATGGAAACCTCCATTCACATAGACAAAATGGTTGTGCATGTGACTAGGGAATTTTCCCAGTAGTTTTTAGCCCGTGACCCCGATTTATGTGCCACTTTTTTAGGCCTAGAGCTCAGGTCACTTCCCAGAACCTCATGACACTTTCAGAACTAAAATATAAAAATGGAATAACAATGTAAAATAAATCACTTGATCAAGGAATTGACTGGACCCCTACTAGCCATGATAGGCATTTCATCAAACATGTCACAAATATGTAATCTAGAGGTTTAAATAACATATCTGAGCATAGCGTTCTCATAACTATGTGATAATAGATAAGAAGCATTGTTGCATCATCACATTAACTACATTATCATATATTTGGTCATAGATACATTTTTCATTCATTTACAAATCAAAATATGATGAGAATCATACATCACCATGATCATAAAACAAATTTATAACCAAAATATAAACAACAGAAAGGAAAAGCATATAATAGGCATATAAGCCACATGATAACAAGAATACTTACCCATCAATACAAGAGGAAAATAGATCTTATTTCCTGATGGAGGAGCATTAGCTCCGAAAAACACCTTGTATTTTATCTAAGCTAGGGGGTTTCATGTTTTGAAGAAATATTAAATTTCATGTAAATATTATTAATTATTTGTGAGAATTTGTAAATATGAGAGAAATTAGTTTCTAGATTATTTAGAATTAATGATGGAGCCTAAGTTGGAATTAGTTTCTAATTCTTAGGGATAAGAGTCTATCTTTTAGGGATGTTGAGAGATTTAGGGGTTTGTTGAGGAATTGAAGGGATAAAGCATTTAATTAGTTCATTTTTAAAATTGTATAAATAGGAGGGGATTTTGAGAGAAAAATAAATTGAGATTAGAGAGTGGTTGAGAGCAGATTTTGAACAACCAAGGCTGTAAGCCTTTGGTAAATTGTAAGGGCCATCAATCTGGAATATCAGGCCAACAAAAGTTTGTAAGTAAATTGTTTTGATTTCAGATTATATATATATATTGGGTGATTGATTGTGAAAGTTATATTTATCTCTGGTTAAATGTATATATATTTGAAGCATTGATTGTTGGAAATATCGATTAAAAGAAGTGTGAAGAAATTTTAAGATCGATCTATGCGCCCAAGCATCACAATTGTTAACTGTGTTGAATAAATCTAGGCTTGAGTTTGTTTGTGTCAAATAAGGAACTTGATTTAAATCGGGTTGGTTGATATGTAGCACAGTGGAAATTGGAAATTGAATGTAGGAGGGAGCAAAGCTATGTTTTAAATATCTGCTGGAATTCAATTAAAAATTGTTATGTTTCAATAGCAGTGACATAGTTTGAACAGTGTGGTAAAGGAGTGGCTTCGGCATATCCAGTTGGGAATCGAATTCATGGAGGCGCACACCTTTTAGTGGAAAATCGATTGGACTGGGTAAATGCTGGTTTTTATGTTGTAATTAAAACACTGTTATACGCAGAGCACTGAAGACTTTAAGACACAAATTAATGAATGCGCTAAATTGCTGAATCAGTGTTATTGAGTGAAATCGATGGCATAGATGTAATCGTTGTTGAAATTACTATTGACTGAAGCGCGTTCTGGACAGAACTATAGACAGAATTAATTGAACGTTGGCTTTTATTGATCATGGCAATGTCAAATCCGGCGTTAGAGATTAAAATACTGCGTTTCATTTGAAGACCAGGTTGGGAACACTGCACAGCGTTGAATGGTAAAGGGAATGTATGTTTTAAATATGTGGTGTGATTGAAAATTCAGAGATTATGAGGTCAGAAGCTAATATTGCGGATATTGAAATCGATTTGGATCGCCTTTGGAAATATTGGATAAACGAAGAATACAATTTAATGTTAGATAAAATAGGGTGTAGGTAGGGAAAGTTATATTATTAGTTGTGTATTTTAAAACCGTTCCGATGATGAAAAGCGAGTCGATGGTTAATGTGTGGATAAAAATGGTCTCTTATAATCTTTGTTGGGTGAAATATTGAATTTTAAATAAATACAGTCACGCGGAGTGTACGGATATAATGAAAATGTTCGGAGGTAAATGATTATAAGCGCGCGGAGTAGCAGTTACGCGAAAGATCGATTATAAATACGATTTTGTTTTAAGATCTCACACAAAGAAATTTAGCCCCATAACTTTAGGAAAATGAGTTCGTCTGTTAGCAGAATATAGTGAAAAATTGGATTCATTTGTTTGGATTGTGTGGTCATGAGCTTGAAGTAAGGCGCTCATATAGATTGCACTTTTAAGTCCAAATAGTGTTATTAAATTGCCAAATGGATTTTGTAAACGTGAAACATGAGAAATTCTAGTGCATTGGGATAGTTTCTATAGAGGGAGTTCCATTATGATAATGGTATTGAATCATGAAGACTATGGCATGTAATGTGAAAACATGAAGGGCACATTTGAGTAAGGATTGGTCTAAGCATTTCATTGCTCAAAATAATGTCAAATTAATATTAAAACATGGTCCATTGCTTCATTGGGATGAAGTCTCTAATTTGGATTGAGAATGCAGATTGTAGTTGGATGATGTATAAACACACGTGCATGTTGATATTTATGGTTTAAGTTAAATGTGAAGGAAAGCTTCCACATAAATGGCATAGATGTGAATTTGCCATAAATGTGAAATTACAAGCTTCCGTACATCTGAGCATAAATTGCTACGTGTTGAAGTAGAATTGGGCAATCATTTGAGGTGCATGCTTTATATGCATAGTGAATGAAAGTTCCTGGGTATTGCAAGCTCTAGGCTTGCATCAATTTTGGTATCAGAGCTTGGCTCTGTATGAAAGTTCTTGAGAAGTAATGCAGAATAGAATTCTATTTTGATTGGTAAAATTTGATATGGGTCGTATGAGTGATTGTCAAATTGTAGGCGATAAGTGCAGAGATAAATTATGACAGCAGATGTGCATACAGATAAGGGAGATCAGATTCTAATCTGACAGTCAAGAAAATCAGAGTACAGCTGGGAGAATGGAGAACCATGCAGGTATTGTGTTTGTTTAATTTTGAATTGGGTTTTACTGACAAGAAATAGATTGAGGATTGATGGTTGCAGCAAAGGAGATCAAGGGTTAGTAATGAAAGAAGTTGTTAATGATTTCTGAGTGGAAGAAACTCAGCAAAGAAGAAATTGTTGCTGACAGCTAAAGTTTTCCAGATAAAGCCAGAAGATTGGAAGAGAGGATCAGATTTTAAAATATGATTGACAGTGAAATTTTGCAGAGGAAGCATAAAGATTTGCTGGAACAGATTTGCAGGAGTGGTGAGATTCTGAAGGTAATTGAAGTGCAGGAGAATGGAAGGACAAGATCAGATCTTGGAGGTAAGATGATATGGTTTTATTTGGATTTGAAGAATAGAATATTGTAGTATTTGCATTGAAGTATTATTGCAACTCCCGAAAAGCAATTGCTAATAGATAAAGGAAGCTGGTGAAAGTTTCTAAGTGAAAACATAGAGGTGGCAGAACCTTGAGGAATTCCAATAGAGATTGGAAAAGGAGGACAGTTGTGTTCTTAGAACAGGCAGATGAGTTGAAGCCAGGAAGAGAAAAGAGAAGTGCTCAAAGGAGGTTCTGGAGATAGAGAACCAATTGCTTGCCAAAAGACTGAGTGAGGAGAGCTTGGTGAGGTAAGTGGCGGCAGGACAGGACTTGCTGCTGAAGAGGCTTTAGTGCAACTCATAGTAAAGTGAGTGAGGGACTCATAGAGATGGAAAGGATGATGACTAGTGACAGTCGTAACAGAGGTTCTAAAATAAACCACAGCAGAGGACAAAAGGAGAAGGATGCCAAGGCAATTGGCATACAGAGACAGTTAAGCAAAGAGGAATATGAGAGGGAGAAGGCTGAGATAGCAGTTCAGCTTGAGGTGTTAATGGAGATGTTGCAAAGAAATGAGGAAGACCAGAAGCATGGTTATGTCATGAGAAAGAAGCTGAGGTGGCAGAGACTACAAGAGAAGTGGAATCATCAGATGAATATGCAGTTGATAAAGGAACTAAGGGAACTTGAACAGGTTATAGATGCCAGACAGAAGAGAGAGAAGCTCGAAACAGTTGAGCTACAGCAAAATGAAGATGCTGAAGAAGATGTTGAAGTTTCGATATGTTACCCAGAGAGTGGACCATTACTTTTTGAAAGTGATGAAGAGTTAGAGGAGTTGAATCATATGAATGATTCAAAGCAGCCGAAAGATTTGATGACTGAAGCATCAAACAAGACCGTAAGGTCTTGTGATTTTAAAACTAATGATTTGTGTATGATTGCAGGTTTGGAAGAAGAGGAAGAACATCTACTGAAGGATGTTAAGGAAGATTTAGCAGAAGAAAGACCATGTGATAATGAGACAATAACAAATGAGGAAATGGAAGATCATGTAAAATTTCCAAAGTCCACTCCAAGTAAAATCATTGAGTTATATAGAGAATTAGACTTTCAAAGGAGGAAATTGGAAGAGCAGAGGATGAATGTCCAAGATAGATTGCTGAAGAAGGATGACAAAGCAGTTGTCATAAATAATAATCAAGAAGAAATTGACAGATGCAGAAAACAGAGGCAAGAAATTGTTCTAAAAGACAATGTAGTAGCAGCAGAAAATGTGCAAAACAGCAGTAAGGGTGAAAAGGAAGCGATCAAAACAAGTGAGGAACAAGCAAGAATGAGAGTTCAGCAATCAAGAGATGGAAGCAATCAGCAGACAGAGGACATACTGGACAGAGAAATTGAGTTGATAAGAAGGTTAATGATAAAAACATCTCAGAGAAAGACAGCAGCAAGAAAGAAAAGGAGAGACAACAAGAGGGAGACAGTAGCAGATCTTGAAGGCAGAGCAAGTGGAGCATTACAACACAAAATATGGAAACCTGGAGGACGACAGCAGATAGCAACAACAGTAAAGAAATTGACAAGCAAGGAAAGATTACAAAATAAAATTTGGGATCCACGAGGAAATAATTATCCAGACTTATGACCAGGTAGTCATGAATTTTCTTACATGGGGAGTCTGATCTGACATGGTAGCTCCAGCTTCCTGTATTTTATCTAAGCTAGGGGGTTTCATGTTTTGAAGAAATATTAAATTTCATGTAAATATTATTAATTATTTGTGAGAATTTGTAAATATGAGAGAAATTAGTTTCTAGATTATTTAGAATTAATGATGGAGCCTAAGTTGGAATTAGTTTCTAATTCTTAGGGATAAGAGTCTATCTTTTAGGGATGTTGAGAGATTTAGGGGTTTGTTGAGGAATTGAAGGGATAAAGCATTTAATTAGTTCATTTTTAAAATTGTATAAATAGGAGGGGATTTTGAGAGAAAAATACATTGAGATTAGAGAGTGGTTGAGAGTAGATTTTGAACAACCAAGGCTGTAAGCCTTTGGTAAATTGTAAGGGCCATCAATCTGGAATATCAGGCCAACAAAAGTTTGTAAGTAAATTGTTTTGATTTCAGATTATATATATATATTGGGTGATTGATTGTGAAAGTTATATTTATCTCTGGTTAAATGTATATATATTTGAGGCATTGATTGTTGGAAAGATCGATTAAAAGAAGTGTGAAGAAATTTTAAGATCGATCTATGCGCCCAAGCATCACAATTGTTAACTGTGTTGAATAAATCTAGGCATGAGCTTGTTTGTGTCAAATAAGGAACTCGATTTAAATCGGGTTGGTTGATATGTAGCACAGTGGAAATTGGAAATTGAATGTAGGAGGGAGCAAAGCTATGTTTTAAATCTCTGCTGGAATTCAATTAAAAATTGTTATGTTTCAATGGCAGTGACATAGTTTGAACAGTGTGGTAAAGGAGTGGCTTCGGCATATCCAGTTGGGAATCGAATTCATGGAGGTGCACACCTTTTAGTGGAAAATCGATTGGACTGGGTAAATGCTGGTTTTTATGTTGTAATTAAAACACTGTTATATGCAGAGCACTGAAGACTTTAAGACACAAATTAATGAATGCGCTAAATTTCTGAATCAGTGTTATTGAGTGAAATCGATGGCACAGATGTAATCATTGTTGAAATTACTGTTGACTGAAGCGCGTTCTGGACAAAACTATAGACAGAATTAATTGAACGTTGGCTTTTATTGATCATGGCAATGTCAAATCCGGCGTTATAGATTAAAAGACTGCGTTTCATTTGAAGACCAGGTTGGGAACACTGCACAGCGTTGAATGGTAAAGGGAATGTATGTTTTAAATATGTGAATTGACAGTTGAAAATTGCAGAAATTATGAAGTCCAAGACTGCGTTGCAGATGTGAATCGATTTGGATAGCGCTGGAAATATTGGATGAAGAACACATAATACAATTTCAATGTTGGAATAAAAGACGGTGGAGGTGAGTAGTTGCATATTATTGGTTGTGTATTTTTAAACTGGTTCAAATGATGAAAAGCAGAGTCGATGGTTAATGCGTGGATAAAAATGGTCTCTTATAATGCTGTTGGGTGAAATCAACGTTGAAGTTTGATAAAATGCAAGTCCACGTGTAGTGTGCAGATATAATGAAATGTTCAGAGGTAAATTATTATAAGCACTGGCAGAGTAGCAGACTCTGTGAAAGATCGATTGCATAAATCGATTTTGTTTTGTGAATCTCCATACAAAAGAAGAGGCTAAACTGTGCTGAGAAATGGAGTTCATTCCTGGTAAGAAAAAACGCAGATATAAAGGTATGAAAATTGGATTCATTTGTTTGGATTGTGTGGTCATGAGCTTGAAGTAAGGCACTCATATAGATTGCAATTTTAAGTCCAAAGAGTGTTATTAAATTGCCAAATGGATTTTGTAAACGTGAAACATGAGAAATTCTAGTGCATTGGGATAGTTTCTATAGAGGGAGTTCCATTATGATAATGGTATTGAATCATGAAGACTGTGGCATGTAATGTGAAAACATGAAGGGCGCATTTGAGTAAGGATTGGTCTAAGCATTTCATTGCTTAAAATAATGTCAAATTAATATTAAAACATGGTCCATTGCTTCATTGGGATGAAGTCTCTAATTTGGATTGAGAATGTAGATTGTAGTTGGATGATGTATAAACACATGTGCATGTTGATATTTATGGTTTAAGTTAAATGTGAAGGAAAGCTTCCGCATAAATGGCATAGATGTGAATTTTCCAGAAATGTGAAATTACAAGCTTCCGTACATCTGAGCATAAATTGCTACGTGTTGAAGTAGAATTGGGCAATTATTTGAGGTGCATGCTTTATATGCATAGTGAATGAAAGTTCCTGGGTATTGCAAGCTCTAGGCTTGCATCATTTCCATAAGAAAAATGAAACAAAGTCTGGGACTTCCACGTTCCACCCGGCCATAGACATGGTTGAGGCAAATCTCTCTTCATCCAGTCACCCTCATGCCATATTCCAAGCATGAATGTGGGATCTCATTAAAAAAATCCATCAAAATATAACTAGTTCTTCCAGAGGACATACCACCTCAACCCTCAATCAGTGACTCCACCTCATGGTTGGACATCAAAACCATCACCAGCTTGGTCTCTACCCAATTTTTCTATGTCTCTTGAGTGTTTCTTCCAACCAGGGCTTCCATGACTAGTAACTCAACCCACAACTGCCACCTAGGTTCCAGATCATTTTTCCAACTAGGGCTTCTAGGACTAGTAACTCAACCCACCAAGATTTTCCAAGGAATTTTTCCAACCAAGGCATCTAAAACTACTAACTTAACTCAAGCTATTATAGGGCTTCAAGAAAATTTGTCCAACAGAGGCTACTGTGAACTAATAACTCAACCCACAACCAAAGGCACATGAAAACCAACCAGAAAACAAAAGTAAAAGCCACAACACCATGGCTATCTAGGAAATGGAAAGGCTAGGAAAATCCACTGTCAATCCATGAAATCCTCCATTAAAATGATAGATCATGACCAAGAAACCACATGAATATGCCATGCATGAAAAAAATAGCAAGGAAACCATACATGCAACTCGATACCTGCCAGAAAATATAATTGTAGTTGTTGATCTCGATGTCCTCTTGCGCTCTCCTACTTTTCCTTTTCCTTCTTGCTCCAAATCCCAAGTATGCCAAACTCCTCCAAGAGTGATCCAAGAAAAGTGTCCAAGAGTATGAGCAATAGAATAGAGATATAGCTCCCAAAACTAAACTCACAAAGTCTGGGAAAAATATTTCCAACTGATCCTCAAAAGAATTTTGATCGATGAGGCCTATATTTTCTTCATTTTTCATTATTTTCCTTAACTTTCCTCCTCACTGCTCCTTAAGGACTTTACCAACATAATGTTTCATGTTCCAATTCCTTTTACTATTGCTGCTAGTTCTTACAGATGGTTTCAACCACCAAACCGAGCATTCCATCATTTCACATACCAAGAACATAATTTCCATTAGATTCAAAATAAATTGAAATAAATTCACATCATACCTCATTGGTAGTATTGAAAAGTCAACAAGAAATGTGTGTCTAATTTAATTTTCCCTTAATTAAATTGGAAAATTAAATGTAATCTTATCTCATTATAACTTGTAATAGTTAACTGTGTGTGATAAACTTAGTTAGCTCATGAATTTCTAGTTGAGGATGGTTGGCGAGGCATGCAGAGTGATTCTATTAGTTATGGAGTTCGAGCTGCAGTTAGTTCATTAGTTTAATGCATCAGAAATAAGTTAACTAAATTTATTGAGATAAAGTTAGTTGAACTAGCTGTAACTCTTTGTTGCACTAGTGAGAGATCAATTGAATTAAATCAGATTTAATTCATATGCAGTTATTTTCCATGCAAATGATGATTTACTATTAATAGCTATATGCATATCAGTTCCAGTGGAGACCTAGATGAAGCAAAGGTTAAAGGGATGTTAACTATCAGTTGTATCATTAGTAGGTTGCATTTCACAATTTTGGAAGGCTAAAATTCCTAAAGAATAGGGATTTCACTCCACATGAATTGAGCAAGGCAGGCAGGCTGATTAGAGGCAGTAAATTGGCTAAGTGTTGGTCGATTTTTTCCAGGTTAGTGTGAGATAGTTGCGAGAGTGCAAGAGACTCTTGTGAGAAGAGTGCATTGTAATTGTTTCATGATTCCTTGGTGAATATACAATAGAATATAAAGGGGTTTTGAGCAGTAAGATTTCCTGGGAAAATATCTGTGTTGTGGTTTAATTTTCTTCTTTTTTTACTTGTTGTGATTGGCGATCATGTTTATTTTCTGCAATTTATTTGTAGAAGGATTCAATATCTTGATTTAGTGCATTTCTTGATTGGATTGAATCCATTGATATACATATGTTTTTATAATTTCTACATGGTATCAGAGCACATGAAATCACTATAGTGGAGAAGAAATTGAGTTTGTGACTGAATAGAATTCGAATTTGCAAAAGTATTCTTGGTACGATAGGAAGATCAAGATCAATATGGATTTCAATGGCTTGAGATTGGAGTATGCACTCGATGGAAGTTCCAATTATATTGCATGGAAAGACAGGATGGAGGCAGTTCTAGAGGACAATGGTTTGAAATAATTGATTGATAATGACATTCCCAAACTCGCTGTAGTAGATGTCGCTCGTCTTGATGCTTGGCAAAAGAAGGTTGCAAAGGCAAGGAGGATATTACTGGAGGGAGTAAGAGAACACATTGTCTCAAGCTTCCATGGAAAAGCGACTCCATATGCAATGTCGAAGGCTTTGACAGATATGTTTGAGAGTAACAATGACCACAGAAAATTTTCACTGAAGGACAAGCTCAAGAAAATCAAAATCGAGAAAGGCGACTCTATTCTGAAATATTTAACCAAGTTTTTCCAATGTCGAGATGAGCTTGGGAGCATCAGAATTACTATCGTGAATGATGACTTGGTGAGCCTAGCTCTTCTAGGCCTTTCCAAGAGTTGGAATAGTTATCAGGACTATGTGAATGGGAGGGAGAAGCTTCCAGGTTAGGGAACAACTTTGGTTAGATTTGTTGCAAGAAGAATTTAGGTGGAATAGCAGGGATGGATCTTTATCTAAGACAAATGACGAAGAAAATTGTGCCTTTGCTGGTAAGGCGAAGAAGGGGAACAAAAAAAAATCCTATTCCAAATCTGAGTCTGGAAAAGAAGGCAAGAAGCACGACATGTGTGAGAGTGAAGTGTTTTCACTGTCACGAGCATGGAAATTATTCCACTAATTTTCCAAGAAGAAGAAGAACAAGAAGGCTTCAGGATCTGCAGCTGGTGAGGATCTGGCCTAGAAATTTGAGTTGGCATTCTCACTCATCATATGCATGGTGTCAAGTGGGAGGGGATTACTATGGTACTTGGATACTGGTGCATATTTCCACATGACGGGAGACAAAGAAATTTTCAGTAACTTGGAGGAGAAGGAACTCTAGATGCATATCGAAATGTGTGATGATGGGTGGTACAGTGATACTGTGATTGGTATATTTACCTTTGAGAGACAGTCAGGTAAACCCTTATTATTAAAATATGTAATGGATGTACTAGGCTTGAAAAATAATTTAGTTTTAGTCGCACTGTTGGAGGATAGATGCTATGATGTGGTTTTCAATCAAGGGAAATCTTTACTTTGACACAAAGGCACAAGACAAGCCAAGAATATTTGGATTCATGTGAAGAATCTCTATAAAATTGATGTAGATGGTTGCACAGCATTGATGGGTAAGGAAAACAAAGTGATGAGCTAGGATGAGGGTGAGTTATGGAATAGGAGATTGGGCCATCTACGCCATGGAGCCTTAAAGTTCATGCAACATATTTCTATGGGACTTCCCAAGGGTACTCTTGAGCAGATAGACACATGGAAGGGATGTACCATGGGGAAGTATGCAAAGGTCACTATTCACGAGAAGGAGAACTGACTAGCATAAATACTTGAGAGAGTTGACTCGGATGTGTGTGGACCATTCTCTACAACTTTGACAACAAATAATAGGTATTATGTGATCTTTTTTGATGAGTTTTCTAGAAATTTTTGGATCTACTTCATGCAGAAGAAATATCATACGTTCTCAAAATTTTGTGAGCTCAAAGCACCAGTGGAGAAAGACACGGGGAAACATGTGAAGGATCTTAGGAGTGAAAATGGTGGTGGTTACATCTCCAATGAATTCAAGAACTTCTGTAGAAAAGAAGGAATTCAAAGAGAGTTAATGGTGCCTCATAACCCACAAGAGAATGGGGTTGTAGAAATAAATAACAGAAAAATTGTGGGTGTGACACGACCGATGTTGCATAATCAAGGCCTATCGTTGCATCTTTGGGCGGAGGCATGCAACACAACGTTATTTGTGTAGAACTGTAGTCCTCATCAGATAATTGGCATGAATACACCAGAGGAGGATTTTTATGGTAAGAAATTGGATGTTTCATGAAATTTTTGGCTCAGCTATGTATTGCCATGTGACCAAATATTCCAGGAAGAAGCTCGAACCAACGACTGATATTGATATATTTTTTGGGTACAATGATACTCCCCACAACTATCGAGTGTATTTTCCAAATAGCAAGATGATTGTTGTGAGACAAGATATAAAATTTTATGAGGAGAAAGCCATGTGATTGTCCCTTGAGAGTGAGCTATATTTGCATGCAGATGAGGAACTCTTGTTTCCAAATAATGAACTTTAATATGTGGAGCAGCCACATGTGGAGGATCATGCAGTGGCAGAAAATACTCATGTAGAGCCATCCACTAAAAATGGTAGAAGGCACACCACAGAAGCTAATAGATTGAGACTTGATGCGGAAGACCATGTAGGAGCACCTACTTCAATGCGCAAATAGAGGCAGTCTCTAGACAGGTTTACTGGATACATGGCTCTCATGAGAAAGTGTTTTTTGACAGAACCATCCTCCTTTGAGGAAGCAGTGCAACAACCAATTTGGGTTGATGCTATGGTTCAGCAGTATGAATCCATCATCAAGAACAATGCATGGGAAGTTTTCCCAAGACCAGTGGTACAATCAGTGGTTAGATCTAGATGGATCTATAAGGTGAAGCAGGTGGGAGATTGGGGTGTGGATAAGTACAAGGCTAGAGTCGTAGAACAGGTACCGAATATGAGGAGAATGCACACCGGTTGTGAGTTACTCATCGATAATATCTATCCTCGCACTCTCAGCATAGATGCGGTGACTGATACATTAGATGGATGTGAAGACTATGTTTCTCAATGGAGTTATTGAGGAAGAAGTGTACATATAGCATCCATAAGGTTTCAAGATATTTGAAAGTGAGTCACATGTGTGCAGACTCAAGAGAGCACTATATGGGCTGAAGCAAGCACCTCATGCTTGGTACACCAGGATTGACAGTTATTTCACCGAGTTGGGCCTCACCAAAAGCGAAGCATATACGAACCTGTACCAGATTGTGGTTGATGGTAAGCTCTTGATTATCATACTTTATGTTGATGATATAATTTTGACAGGTGATGAGTAGCTGATAACTTCTTTCAAGGAGGATATTTCAAGCGAGTTAAAAATGAATGACATGGGACTCCTTCACTATTTCCTTGGTTCGAAAATATGGCAACGGGATGGTGAGCTATTTGTTTCTCAATGCAAGTATTCCAAATATATTATGAATAAGTTTCACATGGAGACCTATAAAACCATGGAGACTCCTCTTCCAGGAAAGTAGAGGAAGGAGGATGCTACTTCAGGTGAGGTAGTGGATGCTACTGTTTATAGGTAGCTAGTGGGTTCACTGATGTACTTGGTGAACACCATACTAGACATTTTCTACACATTTAACCAGCTGAGTCAAGCTATGGTTAAGCTGACCAAGCTCTTTTGGAAGGTGAGGAAGCATGTCTTGAGATATCTTAGGGGCACTACAAAGTATGGATTATGGTACAAATGGACAGAGGGAGTGAAGCTTCAAGGCTTCACCGATGCAGATTGGGCAGGCAGTCCATCAGACAAAAAGATCACATCAGGAGGGATATTCTGCATAGGATCGACAATAGTTTCTTGGTATAGCAGGAAGCAGCAATCTGTGGCACTCAATTTAGCCGAGGAAGCGTACATGGTATCAAGTCAGGTTGCACGTGACGCCATCTAGATGAGGAAAATTTAGGTTGATTTGTTTGGTTCTCATATGGATCCGACAGTGATACATTTTGATAATCAGAGTTTCATTAAAATGTCGGTTCATTCGGTATTCCATGATAGGTCCAAGCACATAGACATATGGTACCACCATCACAGAGATTTTGTTCATAAGAACATTATGTTACTTCATTACATTCTCACGGAAGATCAGGATGCAAATATTCTGATGAAGGTGCAAGCCAAAAGACAATTTGAATACCATAGAGGTAGGATTGGGGTGGAAGATAATCCATTTCTTGTTGAGAGGGAGTGTTGAAAAGTCAACAAGAAATGTGTGTCTAATTTTATTTTCCCTTAATTAAATTAGACAATAAAATGTATTATTATCTCATAATCAATTGTAATAGTTAACTGAGTGTGATAAACTCAGTTAGCTCATGAATTTTGAGTTGAGGGTGGTTGGTGAGGCATGTAGAGTGATTCTATTAGTTATGGAGTTTGAGTTGCAGCTAGTGCATTAGTTTAATGCATGAGAAATATGTTAACTCAATTTATTGAGATAAAGTCAGTTGAACTAGTTGTAACTGTTTTTTGCACTAGTGAGGGATCAAGTGAAGAAAAAAAGATTTAATTCACATGCAGTGATCTGCCATGCAACTGATGATTTACTATTAATAGCTTCATGCATGTCAGTTCCAGTGGAGACCCAGTTGAGACAAAGGTTAAAGAGATGTTAACTATAAGTTTTATCATTAGTAGGTTACCCACATGTAGTAAGACAAACATAGGATTTCCCATGAGTATTGTGCAATTTTTGAAGGCTAAATTTCCAAAATAATAGGGATTGCATTCCACATGAATTGCCTAAGAAAGGTAGGTTGATGACAGGCAGGAAGTTATCTAAGTCTTTGTTGATTTTGTTTGGGTCAGTGTGAGACAGTTGTGAGAGTGAAGGAGACTCTTGTGAGAAGAGTGCATTGTAATTGTTTAATGATTCCTTCGTGAATATAGAATAGAAGATAGAGGGGCTTTGAGCAGTAAGATTTCCACGGGAAAATATCTGTGTTGTGGTTCGATTTTCTTCTTTCTTTACTTTTTGTGATTGGCGATCATGTTTATTTTCCATAATTTATTTGTAGAAGGATTCAATATCTTGATTTAGTACATTACTTGATCAGATTAAATCCATTGATATACATATGTTTATATAATTTCTACATGGTATAAGAGTGCAGGAAATCACTATAGTGGAGAAGAAATTGAGTTTGTGACTGAATAACATTCGAATTTGTAAAAGTATTCTTGGTCTGATAGGCACATCGAGATCAATATGGCTTTCAATGGCTTAAGATTGGAGTATGCACTAGACGTCAGTTCAAATTATAATGCGTGGAAGTACAGGATGGAGGCAATTCTGGAGGACAATGGGTTGAAAGAATTAATTGATAATGACATTCCCAAACCCGTTGTAGCAGATGTCGCTCATCTTGATGATTGGAAAAAGAAGGTTGCAAAGGCAAGGAAGATCTTACTAGAGGGAGTAGGAGACCACATTGTCTCAAGTCTCCATGGAAAAGTGACTCCATATGCAATGTGGAAGGCTTTGACATATATTTTTCAGGGTGGCGGTGACCATAAAAAAATGGCACTGAAGGACAAGCTTAGGAAAATCAAAATTTAGAAAGGCGACACTATTCTGAAATATTTAACCAAGTTTTTCCAATGTCGAGATGAGCTTGGAATCATCAGAATTACTATCGCGGATGATGACTTGGTGAGCCTAGCTCTTCTAGGCCTTGCCAAGGGTTGGCATAGTTATCAGGACTCTGCCAATGGGAGGGAGAAGTTTCTATATTGGGAAGGAAATTGGTTGGATTTGGTGCAAGAAGAATTGAGGTGGAATACCAGGGATGGATCTTCATCTAAGCCAGATGATGAAGAAAATTGCGCCTTGATTGGTGTTGGCCCTAATTTTTTATCCAATTTTGCTTAATTAATTACACTTAATTTCCATGCTATCCATCCATATACCATCCCTATACACCATTTTTTTACCAATTTATGCATATCCACGTATATAAATTATGTTTTTCAACTTTTAGATGTTTTTACAAAAATTGGATTTTAAGTGCATTTTTGGAGAGGACTAAAAATTCTCGTAATGGCTTCATTGAAGTCATACTTGCAGGACACCTGGGCATGAGATGAGAACATATATAGAAAATTTGGGAAGTAATAATGGACATGTACCTATTGGTTCATTCAAACCGAGCTAAAACAGTCCTGGTCAAAGCTAGTCAAACATGACCTGTCATTCAGGAAATCCCTAGGAAATAGGCCAAATTTAGCATTTTATGGGATTTTCCAGATTTTGAGTGATTAGATGGATGATTTCGACTAGAATAGATGGGATAAGGATAGACATGGCTGTTAGAGACATTTTTTTCAAGTTTGTTTCATATTTTTCTATTTAAGCGGAGACCATTAAAGGCATGAATATGTAGAATTTGTATGATTTCACTTTGATATTTATGAACTTCGAGAGTTAATTGAAGAGGTAGTTCTATCTTATTTCTGCTATGCTATATGGTGAGTTCTTGATTGAAGTTTCATTATCTTATAAGTACTTTCAGTTTGCAAGGCAAGGGTGGAGGGCCCTGACACGGAGCTAAGTGCACTTTCTGGTTAATTTAGCTGAATTTTCTTAAACTAGTTTTGCTTCATGTTTAATAAGTTAATTAGATGTATGATAATATGTTATGATTTTTGACGAATCTTAATCTAAATTCTAATATGAATATGAAGGGTTAAATCAATGTTTAAGTTAAACTCTCCTTCTATCTTATCAGAAACTAGAAATTAGAATTCATCTTTCTTGGTTTTGTTTAAAGTGATTTTCTAAATTTCCAATGGCATTAATGATGAATGAATTTATAAATAAGGACATCATGTACCTCCTTATTTAGGAGCCTCTTCTATTGTTCTTTTATGCATCTTGAGCTATTTTTCATTAGTTATTTTGATTTAAGTTCATAAAGTAGTATTGTAGAGAAGTTCAACCAAGTTCTCCTAAGTTAGGAGATGCTTCTTCTGCTTCTTACATATTGAATTAGAAATTATTTAGTTAAGTTTTATATTTGTAATATGCATTTCCTTTAAATTAAATAATTCATCTTCTAAAATTTACTGTAGTTGAAATCCATATATTTTGGAGATACTTCCAAGTTTTACAAACCCGGATTAATAATAAAATACTTCTATTAGTTTACCTAGTAAACAGACCCAACGTTTTTGGTTTTGTTGCTGGGGAAGCATATTTCAAGGTAGTCAAATAGGAAGATTAAAAAAAAAAACACATCGAAAAAAACAAAAACATAGTTTTTCTTTTATTATGTTTCTTTATACCTAGAGATAGAGATCAGAAGGGTATATTCATCAAACAAAATCCCCCAACAATTCAACCATCCACGGGACTAACAACACCAATTGCTGGAAGACCAACTCTAGAGGAGTTAGAGGAAAAAAAAGATCAGTAAAAAGATTAACTCTAATTGAAAGACAGACCTTGCTGGCCTTGGAGGTGTTACACATTATTTTGTCACCATGACATTTTACTGTCTATATGGGTTCATCAATATCTATATAATGCTCCCTTAGAAGTATACAACCCTAAAGTTCCTAAAACAAGTACTAAATTTGGAGAAAATCTTGTAAAAATCATAAAAATACTTGTACCACACTTATTCCTTAGCCTTACTTGTGGCACCGTACCCTGCGGAGCTGACCACACGTTTTCTTCATTAAAGGTGAAAACCCCTATAAAAGGTAAATTGAAGGCGAAAGTAAATTATGGAAGCCCAACTGGTCAAATATTCTTCCAGTTGGAAGCTTCTAGAAGGCGTATCCAGTTGAAGCCTCACTCCCTCCATTAATGAACATTCATCCCGTCATAAAAGGATCCTATTCCTTGGTCGTTGGAACTTAATCCCTTGATAAGAGGACTCTATCCCTTCCATTTTGGAGTTGTAACCACTTTCCTTCTCCTATAAATTGAAGCTTTGGTTTAGTCTCAAGGGTACATGCTCATATATGTAAAACTTCTCTATACATTTTGTGTGCACTTATTACTTGCTTTGTACTTGGTAGCTATCATAGAGAAGGGAATTGCTGAAAAAACATACTCGTTTTGCTAGTTGTTATCCATGCGAGAACGATTACATACTCATATTTAAGTTGGTTCAAAGAGTGGAAGGGCTTGTCAGACCAAAGGAAAACTCTTGTTCTGGACCCCGGAAGGACCTGTATGACATCAAGGCAAATGCAGTTGTAAGACTCCTTTTATTTAAAGATAATACAAATGGATCATGTTTTCTCAATATGTTGTTTATGTGTTTACTTGAATGACTTATTTCTTAAATTCCTTGATCATTAAGATATATTTGTGATTTTTGAATTGGTATATGTTGCAGGTGCTTTTGATTCTCTTCCATGTCTTTATTTGAAGGTCTTAAGACGTGACTTCTTCGAGTGAGGAGAAAGAAGAATTCAACTAACATTGGATCATAGGTAGGTCCTTTCTTCATCATAGAAAATTCTAAATCATATATAATCTAGAGAAAGTAGTTTACATTTTTCCTGTTTGTTTCTAGCTATCCTTGTGATACTAGGGAGATCTTTCTTGTCCGCAAGAATGATTTATCTGCCTAACAAAATGGTGATTCCACTGGGGAGTTTTTTTTTTTTGAATTTAGTTTTCTTTTTCTTTGAGTTTGACTTTTGAAAGCATTTTTTTTATTTTGATTAGTCCATGCCTGCTTGGGTAAATTGTCTCTGTTGAATCCCTAAAAAGTACTTAGAATTTTTTATTTTTCTTTAAGTTTTCTGATCTCTACACTTTTTCTTTGAAAACAGTGTGGTCACCTCCACAGTTTCTCCGTGTGGAAAGTGCAGTACCACACCTTTTTACACTAAAACTTGCGGACATTGAGAATTTTTTTGAAAAAATCAAAATTCTCTTTTCTGGTACCAGCTTACAAGATTCTCTGTGATTACCCAGACTTGTATTCACTGTCAAAAGATTCTTGTGAAAGTTTCTTCTAGAATTCCTAAGTTTTGAGTGATTTTCTAAAGATTTGCATTTTATAAGTGATTTTTTCTTTGTCTTTGTGTTGCTCAAATATCAGAAACCTTTCTATACCTTAGATCACTGGTATTTCATTGTTTTCTTGTTGAGCCTTTGACTTTATAACTGAACTTGCTTCTATGAGAATTAGATTAAAAAAAAAAATTATTTGCAAATCTGAGGAGACTTTTAGTTCAATAAGTTTTGAATTTCACTTTAAAACCACCATTGGATGATTTTGATTTCTTGCTGGGATAAGCAAAGGATTTCTTGGTTAGATGACAAACTGAGAAAAACATCCTCAAAATTTTTAGAGTTTTTAGTCTTAAAATTTAAATCTTTAGAAAATTTTAGTGTTCAAAATTAATGTTTTTAGTTTTGAATTTTGATTTCTAAGTAATCATACTTTTCTTTTGGAAACAGTTTTATTTGTAGTTTAAGACTTGAATGACAAAAAGGGATTTCTTTTTGAGCAATTAATCATTGAGTTCTCATGAAAAAGATTTATTTTCATATATTCTTGTTTTAAAAGGAAGGATTGATGTTTTAAAAGAAATTGCATCCCTCAACTCTTTCTTTTGGATAGGTTTCATTGAAAAGGAATGAATTGTTTCTCATATAGATGCATTTTAGTGTTTTTTGGAGTCGGGTTATTATACATCATTTAAGTTTCACTTTCATGCCCATTGTCCTAAGAAACAACCAACTAAAAGTAACACTTAATTAAAATCAATCTAGCAAATTTTTATTTTTCTAGGGCTCTTTTCCACCAACATAGTTGAGGCTAGTGTCTTGGAGTAGGGTGTACTTAACTCTACAAGACAGTTAAAACAAACAAGTAATTGATCTTGCGGTAGGAAAATTCCAATAGTGGCATGTATGCTCTGGGAAGCTCCTCCTAAAGGAGTTAAGCACGAGATCATATCCAAACCAGTGAGGTAATCAATCCTTCCTCATTAGGAATGATAGAAGATATACATGTATTAACAATGGTAAACCTCAGATTTACCATTGTCGAGGAGCCTGGGGTCACTTGTCAGTAAACCTTGGATTATGTCAAGGAGCCTTCAAGGTGATTGAGCTTTGTTACTCTGCCCTTGCATGTGTATCGGATCATAGACTGTTCCCTTAGGTATATTTGTTCCTGTTGGTGACCTTAGTGGCCATAAATTTTTGGATTATTTCCCAAGGTGACGGTGGAGGGAAGATCCCACTATGCATGGAGTAGATGTCGACTAGACTCACTTGGACTCTCCGGAGGGTTATCTTAACTCGAGATGGTTTAAGTGGAGAAAATTGCACTGGTCTGTTTCATTAAGCAGGTTGTCGGGGTAACTGTTCCAACTACTATTTTTGCATTAAAATACTACAATGTTGGATTTCGTCACCAACTAGTGTTTTTAGTGCGGGAATCTACTATTTGTGTGTGGTTTTCTCTCTTAGATTTTATAGGTGTATGATCATTTTTTTGTTTCTTAGCGACTTTAGGAATTTTTGATTGAAAATTTATTTGTTTTTGGGTGTTAAAATTCTTAATCGTGGCTGAATTACTGAGATGATCACGCAGAACTCACGGGAAACCCCCTGAGTACACACCAAGCCAACTAGAAGGACTTGAATCTCTAAAACCAAATGTTATCAATAGAATTGGATTAATGAACAAGGAGAATCATCTATAATCACTCATCTTGATTTCGAAGTAGATCAATCGAAAGTAGCAAAACATACTCCACAGACGGTTTCAATTTCTGAATTAACCGAACTTGCTTCTACAACAAGTGAATTATCACCTAAATAACCTGAAATTTATGAACCATAAACTGAACCTGCTACATCAAAACCTACTTTAGAATTCACTACTCCAACTCTTGATTATCCTAATTCACCCAGAGTGAGGAATTAGATCATAGAAGATATTCCTCCTAGTATCATTAGTATTGAAGAAATAACTGATATAGAGGAAGAAGTAATTCTCCCTTCAACTCAGAAAATTTAGAACTTAGAGAACGTGAATCAATTTTTTACAATTATTTTATACAAGACGCTTGGTATTATTCATTGATATATTTTCTCCAAAACATAGGTCTTTAGTATTCGCCACCCCGAATACCTTTTTACTCTACACCAATAGGTTATAGACCTCAAATAAACATGTTAGGTGAGTCATCTATGTTTTCTGAATCACCAGAAACATTTCTCTATGGTGGTCTATCTATTCCTGCAGGCTATCAGTCACTCTCTGGGATGTTCTCAGGAGCATCTCCTTTTCCAAGCAAACCAATGTCATCATCTGGCCTGAATGAATCAAATACTGGAACTTTGAACAATGAGCAAGTTTATATCATGTCTGGAAATATTTCGAACCCCACATCTCAAGGTAGTAATATACAGCCTAGGGGGCAACCCCAAGGACAGTACATACCTCAGGGTCAATATCAACCCCAGGGATAGTACATACCTCAAGGTCAATATCAACCCCAGGGACAGTACATACCTCAAGGTCAATATTAGCCCTAGGGAAAGTACATACCTCAAGGTCAATATCAACCTCAAGGGTAGTATCCTGCTTAAGGATTGAAACCTCATTTAGCACAATAGTTGTATCCAGAACAAAAAATGTTACAAGGAGGTGGAAATTATCTAGCTAATTATCAGCCATCTATTCAACCTAGTTATGGGCCATCTTATGTAAAACCTTCAATGGGACCCTCATATCCCAGAATGGTGTGGGATCCATCCCAAGTATAATAGAATTTACAACCAAATATGCAAGTACCTTATTATCAAGCAAGACAACTTGTTGGTTATAATCAAACCCAACAACCAGTCTAGCATTCAATTACAACACCTGCATCTAGTCTTGTTCTGCAATCTGTTCGAAGTTCACCTAGTACTCCACCAAAAATAGCTGTTCAGACTTCTGTTCAACCTATCACACCTATTCCTATAGTGTCTACAGTTTCTGTTACATCTGCCCTTCAAACATCGATACATATTCCTCAGGTTTCTATTCCGCAGTCTAGACCGACAATTCAAACTATTGTTCAGATACCCGTAGGACAACCTGGTACAAGTACAGTGATAACAAGTCAACCTCAATTTACTTATCTACCATATTAGGGGCCATACCAATATGGACATGTTCCACAAACTCCAGTGTACCTGCAACAATCGTACCTTGGATATACATATCAAACACCTGTTCAACCTTAGTATGATCTGGTTATTCCTGGTTATCCAGGGGGTAATTTGATTTCAAATTCACAACCTATTCTATTTTATACTGGATATCCTCCTCCTGGGACTAGTTTAGTTTCACAAGGTTATCCACAAGACCCTACCCATCGATTTCCATTCATAACAACTATGGATTTATTGGATTTATCTCGCCTTATGAATGATCCCATCTACTATCATCCGTATTGGCCACAATTGCCTCATAAGTTTCCCAGTGATATCCCAAAATTTGAAGGAAAAACAAGAGAGGCTCCTTCCAACCATGTTATGACTTACCACCTTTGGTGCGCATCTAACTCATTAATCGACGATTCTATTCGATTTAGACGTTTTCATAGAGCGTTAATAGGATTAGCTGCTAAGTGGTACATTGAACTGCCATGAGGCTCGTTTAACAATTTCAACGCCCTATAAAATGCCTTCTTAACTCATTTTTAGTTGCCAGGTAGATACAACAATGGCACAGAATTATTAAGTTCACTAAAACAATCTATGTCTACATATATATCAGATCATATTAATGAATGGAGATGTAGAAGACGTTTGGTAAAAGTTTTTATCCTGAATCAAATATTGGCAGAATGGTTTGTTAAATCATTGCTACCAAAAATCACTGAAGATGTAGGCAAAGCAGGAGTTGTCACAGAATAACAAGTTATTGTTCAAGCTCAATATCTAGACGTGTTATATACCCAGTCTGGAACTTTGTACGAGAAAATTCTTGATTTATCGCGTCTTGGTCAGATAACAACAACTCCTTCAGGGTCTCATGCCACTGATGGTGTAATCAATTTAGTTACTACAACTAAGAATAAGAAGAAACCTTCAAAGATTACTTCTCCTATAATAACTTTACCTGATTCACCAAAAGGAGAATCTTCCTTGGAAACTACTGCCGATATTCACATTGTAGATTCATCTACTAAGTCGAAATCCGGCAACAAGAAAAAGGGGAAGAAAAAGAATAAACAGACCTCATCTCCTAAAGAGAAAAATGATAAAAATGAATCAACTGATGACAAACAGAAACCTCATTATCCTTGTCTTATCTGTGAAGAGGATCATTTCACCAAGGAATGTCCACATAGGGCTGAAGTTTCTAAGTTCTTCAAAGGTTCACCCACACCTGTTGTCTTGAAGGATCCTTTTCCTGTTCAAGATAAAAAAATGATTGGATCTTCTTCCAATACATCAACTGATATTTTGATGATGTCACAAGTAATGGTTGCGACATGATCACAAGATTATGGTAGTAAAAATCCCAATACTAGTAAAGAAATAGAAAATTCTAATTCAGAACCAACTACATCTCCCTTGGTTTCTGATCCTCTTCATATCGAGAAACCAAATCCTGACTTAGTAATCAAAACACCTACTAAAGGTGTGCTTCGTAAATCAGCTTTGAATCCACATGCGAGGGCTGCTCAGAACTACAACAATGTTGAGGATTTGGAAATTTCCCCTTCAGCAATGTTAGCCTTAGAAGTGCTTCAATCATGTCCAACACAAAGGAAATTACTATTGTTAGTTTTAGGAGCCATAGATCTGTAGGGTTCGAACCTTATGGTCTTAGATTTAGAAAATTTTACACCCTGCCTACCCCATCAAATGGAATTCCAGATTCCAGTGTTAGTAAAAAACAGACATTGCTTTCGTACTGTGATTGATGAAGCAACATCTATGTGTATCATGTCATTGAGTTGTTGGAAATTGCTTGGTTCTCCAATGCTCAATTAATCTCTGACCATCCTCAAAGCTTTTTATGGAAGAGGATTCCATCCATATGGTATTTTATAGGATCTACCTATAGAGGTCCAAGGAAAAATTGTTAATCTTGATGTGGAAGTAGTTGATGCCCCTCTGGATTACAACCTTCTCCTGGGTCAAAGAAGGTCTTATGCTATGACTGCCATCGTATCATTGTTATTTCGGTTAATCATGTTCCCTCACAAAGGAAATATCGTTAAAATTGACCAGCTTTCATATTATTCATCCAACCCAGCTTCTACGAATAGTATCCAGCAAGTTGGAAAATTGACTATCCCTTATGAAGATGTTGGGGTAGGTTTAATTAAAGACTTTGATTTATTAGGGAATTTTTCTATGCCTGCACCCAACATACTGTATACTATTGCTAATATCAATATGATTACATCAAGCACTATTCCATTTGATGATCCTTGGATAGTGCCTTTAGAATCAGAGCTGGATTCTTTCGATGACAACATGCCTTTGAGTCCTTTTGAGATAACATATCAAGTGGTATAGTCATTTTCTGATACCCTTTCAACTGCATCTGATCCAGTGAATGTGATCAATGAAGAACTATTTTCGACATCAAGCTCAACCTTGACATCAATTCCTGATCCTTTTCAAAAAGTATTCAATACCGATGAACATATTCGTGAGTTTTTGTTTATATCTACATCATAGATCTTTGTTTCTACCTAACCTTGATCGATTTGAAAATGATTTTTCATTGATTTTTACTACTAAATATGTCACAGAACCTCAGAATCCTATATCATTCACAAATTCAGATTCTGAAATGAATTTAGAAAATATTTCTACAACGGTTTCCACTGACATCTCAGTAAAACCAGGAATTTTTGAAAACATTCATATAGGAGCTTCTTGTACGAAAGAAGAAATTGATATATACAAAGCCCTATCTCAAGAATTTCATGACATTTTTTCCTGCTCCTATAAATAAATTCTAGGAATTAATCCATCCATTATCGTTCATGAAATTAAAACATACCCGGATGTTAAACCTATCAGACAAAGATTACATCAGATACATCCATAAAAAGCTGCTGCAATCAAAGCTGAAGTTGAAAAATTACTTCGAGCAGGATTTATTTATCCAATCCCTCTCATGAATTGGGTATCTAATATTGTTCCTGTTAATAAAAGACAAGGAACAATCAGAGTATTTATCGATTATAGGGATATAAATAGAGAATGTACAAAAGAAAATTATCCAACCCCTTATATCAATCAAATCATTGACAATTGTGCCAGAAGCGAAACGTTTTCATTAATGGATGGATTTTCTAGTTATAATCAAATAAACATACTCCCTGTTGATCAACCAAAGATAGCATTCATTTGTCCGTGGGGAACTTTCTCTTACCGTAAATTACCATTTGGACTTAAGAATGCTGGTGCAACTTTTCAAAGGGAAATGTCTTATGCATTTCATGACATTAAAGACATTGTGCAACCTTATCTCGATGATTTACCTGCTCACTCATTACAGAGGAAATATCGTCCTACTCATTTACGAGCAATATTTATAAGATGTAGGCATTATAATATTCGTCTGAATCCTCAAAAATGTGTTTTATGTGTACAAACTAGACACTTGTTGGGATTTATTGTTTCAAAGGTAGACATTCATGTCGACCCATCGATGGTTGAGGCTATCATCATTTTACCTCCTCCTTCCACACTCCGCCAACTCCAAAGTTTGCAAGGGAAAGAAAAATTTCTGCTTAGATTCATTCCTAACTATGCTGAGTTAACCCAATGTTTTACTAGGTTGTTGAAACAGAATATTCTTTTCAGTTGGGACGAGATCACTGATAGATCTTTTGATTCTCTAAAACATGTGTTGACCCATGCACCGTTATTGCATCCAAACAATTACAACCAAGATTACTTTTTATACTTAACAGCCTCTAATTCCACGATCAGAATGGTATTTGTTCAGGAAGATGAATTTCACAGTGAACATATGACTTACTATCTCAGTGGCAATTTGAATCTGATTGAAATCAAATACTCACATGTGGAGAAATTTTCCTTGGCAGCAGTTCAAGTTGTCCAAAGATTTCGTCATTACATATTGTTACGAAAAACAATAGTGAGCTCTGATTGTAACCCTATGATGTATATTTTGACCAAACAATTACTAGGGGGAAAATACTCTAAATGGATAGTCATCCCACAAGAGTTTGATTTAGAATTTGAAAAATCTAAGTCAAAAGAAATCACTAGTGTTCACCGAACTTATGTGTGACTTCCCCAATAATGAGACAGAAATTGTGGTAGAACATCCAATCACCGATGAATATTTGTTTCTTATCAGTACCATTGATCCATGGTATGGAGATATCATAATTTATCTCCAAGCCAAAACTTTTTGGCCTGAACTCTCACTTTCACATAGACGAAAAATCCATTTCCCATCCCAGCAAGATAATATTTTTGGTGACACTCTTTATCGTCAAGGTGCGAACTCTGTTTTTCGGCGATGTCTTACTCATGAAGAGGCGGAAAAAGTTTTAAATGATTTCCACTCTGGAGCATGTGGCGGTTATATGTCTGGGTATGCCACAGCTCAAAATATATTTCACATTGGTTATTTTTGTCCTTCGTTATTTAAATATTGCATTCTAGCAGTCCGAAAATGCCACAATTGTCAGATCTTTTATCATGAAATGCATGCACCAGTAGCTCCTTTTCACCCCATAATTGTTGTCGGTCCTTTTTCAAAATGGGGCATTGACTTCATTACATGTAACCCTCACTCGGCCAGGGGGCATAGGTATATTATTTTTGCAGTAGATTATTTTACCAAATGGGCCGAGGCGATGCCTACATTTGCGGTAGATAGAAAAACTGCAGCTACTTTTGTATTCAATCACGTGATTGTTTGATTTGGTGTACCCCAAGCTATCATTACTGATCATGGGAGCCATTTTTGAAAAATTATGATGACCAAACTTTCCAACCAACTTGGCCTACGCCATGATAGTTCTACATCATATTACTCGCAGGCTAATGGTTAGGTTGAAGCTATAAATAAAGTTTTAACCACTATGATTAAAAGGATAATCAGAATTCATAAATAGAATTGGCATACTATGCTTTTCTCAAAACTTTGGGCATACGGAACCTCAGCAAAAACCACAACAGGTTTCACTCCTTTTTAATTGGTCTACAGTTTAGAAGTTGTGTTACTGATTGAATGCGAAAATACCATCATTCCAATTAGCCATAGAATTACTACCAGGAGAAACGCTTTTTGTATCTGGCACAATTAGATGAGACTTGACACACTGCTGCATTGGCAGCTGAAGCTCACAAAAAATGTATTAAATCTCAGTACAATTGAAGTGTTACACCTCGTGTTTTTTCAGAGGGTGACCTAGTATTGGTGTACGACCAAGCTAATGATAAACTAGGAGCTGGGAAATTCGAACCCATGTGGCACGGTCCTTATATTGTCAAGCGAGTGCTTGCAAAAGGGGCCTATGAATTGACTGATTACAACGGGATCTCTTTAGACAAACCCATAAATGGGATTATCTGAAGAGATATTATGCTTAAATCTTGTGTGGAGATCTTACTTGTATATTAGTTCTTTTCGTAGCTAGTGTGCCTTAGATTAGAAGAGTGTGCCTAGATTAAGTTTGTTTTTACTACTATCCCTGCTTATCTGGATTACTCTTGATATTGCAGATGTCGACATCCCTTCAAACGTATATTGGTTTTGCTAATGGTGCTTGTCATAGTACAAGGAACATTTATTCCACAGCATGGGTTATTTATTCACCCACTGATGAGTTAATATCTATGCATGGGGTAAGCCTCGGTCAAACAACGAATAATATTGCAGAATATAGCACAATGATTGAGTTATTATCTGAATCCATTTCATTTGGAATTTCAAATTTGATCGTTAGGTTAGATTATGAACTCATTGTATTACATTTAAATCGAGTATACGCAATTAAAAATCCAATATTATTAAGATTATTTTTGAAGGTATGTCTCTTGGAACGAGAGTTTGATTACATTGAATATCAACACATTCTGAGAAATTTAAACACATTGGTTGATGAATTAGGTACTAGTGTTATAAACAGACATTTGCAACATTAAATCAGTAAATCAAAGCAACATTCGATAAACATGTTGAACAGATAGCCGAAAATAGTAGCAATATCATAGAGTAAGAGTAATGTTTTCAAAAAAAGATTACATCACCCTCGATTATAGGTTTAAAACACCTTATTATCAGAAAAAATAATGATACAAAACACAAAAATTTCATAGTCCGCACAATCATCCACTATTTGTGGTGGTGATCATGATAGTACACGATAGCTCGCGCTACTCTATTCAGGAATCTCCTGAACTAACCAGGAACTCCAATAACATGTCTTTGAAGATGAAGAGGGATATCATCTATCGAATTTTTCAAGATATTCAAGGTCAACCGTTCTAGGTTGTGTTCTAGGTCAGTAAGAATCTCAGCGGCCTGATCCTATGGTGCTGCAACGGGCTCTCTTTGCATCCTGTCGAAGAAACAGAGCGTGGCCAGCCTGCGTGGACCAACATCTGCATTTTAAAATTTTTTGTCATCAGTATTGGATGATTTAAAAAAATAAAAATAAAAATTAGAATTTAGAACATGTCAAAATGATTCTTACTTGAGTCATCCCACTATGTTTGCAGAGCAAGGGACATCTCTCTAGGCATATGGGAAATATTCTATGGCAAATATTTGGTTCTCCAACCAATGGAAATAAGCTGGAGTGAAATGAACAATCTCACAACCCTTGCTATGACGGGCCATCAGTGCAACCTGTTGGGCCATTCGAGGCTCCCTGACTGTACCAAGATCAACTGAGATAAGCTGCGGGGAAAGTGAAAGAATTCTCTCCAGAGAAAATGTGACAACAATAGCTTTATACCCAAAGTTTTTCAACTTTGAGTTCTTTGCCCAGGTCAATTGGCCTTTTATGTTAGCCAATACTGCCTCACACCAATTGAAGATGGTGCCTCTAAAACGATCAACAAAAATTTTCATCTAGGATCTAGTAGCAACGTGTGTAGCTGCGCTCCCACACAACCAGGTTACAGTAAATGCAACCGCTTTGAGTTTAGGATGGATGATTATTTTTATATCAATGTGTTTGTCTTTGGGATCTGCTTCCTCATTGCAGAACTCTTGCTGAAGGCTAGTGACAGATTGGCGACCTGCCCTAGCCCCAAACAAAGATATTGGTTCACCTCTCTTTGATAAACCAGTAAGAAAATATATATCTTCCACCTTAATTTCGAGCCGGTGATCTCCAATTATAAAGCACTATTCCTGGATGTCCCACTTGCTTACTAGCCATGTGAGTAACTCTACTTGGGCCCTCATACCCTAAATAGCCTAGAATTTATATAAACCACATTCCCTCAATACACGCAATGTGGGTGCATGTACCATTGCGGCCTCATAAACCTCTTCATGTTCACGTTCCCTCCACTCGAGCATTGTAGATATTCTGCAATGGACAAATTGGAAGATTAGAAACATTTTGAGTGAAAAAAATTCGTTTATTTTAGGAGAATCTATCATTTTATTTTCTTCACGGTGCCTTCGCACCTTTTGCACAGAGACAGTGTGGAGGTCTGCACACGTCCTGTACAAAAAGCGTGGGACCATGATAATTTTCTCTTTGAAAAATTTTCGGGTTCTATAGGTGTCATGTGTATTACCTGCGGACCCTTGTGGGTGAAATTTTGAACATATTTTTCTCCTAAAAAATGAATTTAAAACCTAAATTAAGAAAGTGAACAAACAAAAATGAAGGTAGAAAAATATGAGTGTTACATAGTGAGTGAATTTTGAAAAACAAAGTGAGCCATTTGATGATTGTTTTATATACATAGTGAGCCATTTGTTGATTATTTTTGTAGACAATGAACCTAAATTGTTTCATTTTGAATTCACAATGAATTTGTATCTGTAGAGGAAGGTTTAAGTATGAATTCAAAGAGCAGAAGGACAATGTGGCATGAATTATTTCTTAATTTTTACACAGTAAATTTAGAGGCAAATAATTCTACACCAAAACAAGGAGATTTTTTTAAAAAAATTGATAAAATAGAGAATGAAAAGTTAAATATAGAGTAATAAAAACATTTTTACAATGTTTTTATGATCTCTTTATATAAAATTCTGTGTTTTTATCAGTTTTTGGAAGCGGTGGGCTCACATTTGTAGAAGAACAGAGGTTGAAGAAGATTGATTTCATTTATTTTTTAAGAGCATCAGCAGAGAGGTAAGGCTTATCATCATGAGAAAAATGCATGAATAATTCAACAAAGATATATGTGTGTGCATAAATTTTATTTTAAATATGAAAAT